>JAUIMM010002853.1:0-216809 GCA_031769625.1 Taudactylus pleione
GTTACCTGTCCCCAGTGACATCACTCTTATCTGTACACAGTAATAATAATAATACTACACGTTCCCCTCATCCACTCTGGTATCAGTTACCTGTCCCCAGTGACATCACT
Organism: Taudactylus pleione; assembly: GCA_031769625.1. Classification (NCBI taxonomy): domain Eukaryota; kingdom Metazoa; phylum Chordata; class Amphibia; order Anura; family Myobatrachidae; genus Taudactylus; species Taudactylus pleione. Next base: position 111 of record JAUIMM010002853.1, read on the forward strand.
CTTATCTGTACACAGTAATAATAATAATACTACACGTTCCCCTCATCCCCTCTGGTATCAGGTACCTGTCCCCAGTGATATCACTCTTATCTGTACACAGTAATTGTAATAATAATACTACACGTTCCCCTCATCCCCTATGGTATCAGTTACCTGTCCCCAGTGATATCACTCTTATCTGTACACAGTAATAATAATAATACTACACGTTCCCCTCATCCCCTCTGGTATCAGTTACCTGTCCCCAGTGATATCACTCTTATCTGTACACAGTAATAATAATACTAAATGTTCCCCTCATCCCCTCTGGTATCAGTTACCTGTCCCCAGTGACATCACTCTTATCTGTACACAGTAATAATAATAATACTACAAGTTCCCCTCATCCCCTCTGGTATCAGTTACCTGTCCCCAGTGATATCACTCTTATCTGTATACAGTAATAATAATACTACATGTTCCCCTCATCCCCTCTGGTATCAGTTACCTGTCCCCAGTGACATCACTCTTATCTGTACACAGTAATAATAATAATACTACACGTTCCCCTCATCCACTCTGGTATCAGTTACCTGTCCCCAGTGATATCACTCTGATCTGTACACAGTAATAATAATAATACTACACGTTCCCCTCATCCACTCTGGTATCAGTTACCTTTCCCCAGTGATATCACTCTTATCTGTACACAGTAATAATAATAATAATACATGTTCCCCTCGTCCCCTCTGGTATCAGTTACCTGTCCCCAGTGATATCACTCTTATCTGTACACAGTAATAATAATACTACACGTTCCCCTCATCCCCTCTGGTATCAGTTACCTATCCCCAGTGATATCACTCTTATCTGTACACATTAATAATAATAATACTACACGTTCCCCTCATCCCCTCTGGTATCAGTTACCTTTCCCCACTGATATCACTCTTATCTGTACACAGTAATAATAATACTACACGTTCCCCTCATCCCCTCTGGTATCAGTTACCTGTCCCCAGTGATATCACTCTTATCTGTACACAGTAATAATAATACTACACGTTCCCCTCATCCCCTCTGGTATCAGTTACCTATCCCCAGTGATATCACTCTTATCTCTACACAGTAATAATAATAATACTACACGTTCCCCTCATCCCCTCTGGTATCAATTACCTGTCCCCAGTGATATCACTCTTATCTCTACACAGTAATAATAATACTACACGTTCCCCTCATCCCCTCTGGTATCAGTTACCTGTCCCCAGTGATATCACTCTTATCTGTACACAGTAATAATAATAATACTACACGTTCCCCTCATCCCCTCTGGTATCAGTTACCTGTCCCCAGTGACATCACTCTTATCTGTACACAGTAATAATAATAATACTACACGTTCCCCTCATCCCCTCTGGTATCAATTACCTGTCCCCAGTGATATTACTCTGATCTCTACACGGTAATAATAATACTACACGTTCCCCTCATCCCCTCTGGTATCAGTTACCTGTCCCCAGTGATATCACTCTTATCTGTACACAGTAATAATAATACTACATGTTCCCCTCATCCCCTCTGGTATCAGTTACCTGTCCCCAGTGACATCACTCTTATCTGTACACAGTAATAATAATAATACTACACGTTCCCCTCATCCCCTCTGGTATCAGTTACCTGTCCCCAGGGATATCACTCTTATCTGTACACAGTAATTGTAATAATAATTCTACACGTTCCCCTCATCCCCTCTGGTATCAGTTACCTGTCCCCAGTGATATCACTCTTATCTGTACACAGTAATAATAATAATACTACACGTTCCCCTTATCCCCTCTGGTATCAGTTACCTGTCCCCAGTGATATCACTCTTATCTGTACACAGTAATAATAATACTACATGTTCCCCTCATCCCTTCTGGTATCAGTTACCTGTCCCCAGTGACATCACTCTTATCTGTACACAGTAATAATAATAATACTACATGTTCCCCTCATCCCCTCTGGTATCAGTTACCTGTCCCCAGTGATATCACTCTTATCTGTACACAGTAATAATAATACTACATGTTCCCCTCATCCCCTCTGGTATCAGTTACCTGTCCCCAGTGACATCACTTTTATCTGTACACAGTAATAATAATAATACTACACGTTCCCCTCATCCCCTCTGGTATCAGTTATCTGTCCCCAGTGATATCACTCTTATCTGTACACAGTAATAATAATAATACTACACGTTCCCCTCATCCACTCTGGTATCAGATACCTTTCCCCAGTGATATCACTCTTATCTGTACACAGTAATAATAATAATACTACATGTTCCCCTCGTCCCCTCTGGTATCAGTTACCTGTCCCCAGTGATATCACTCTTATCTGTACACAGTAATAGTAATAATAATACTACACGTTCCTCTCATCCCCTCTGGTATCAGTTACCTGTCCCCAGTGACATCACTCTTATCTGTACACAGTAATAATAATAATAATACTACATGTTCCCCTCATCCCCTCTGGTATCAGTTACCTGTCCCCAGTGATATCACTGTTATCTGTACACAGTAATAATAATACTACATGTTCCCCTCATCCCCTCTGGTATCAGTTACCTGTCCCCAGTGATATCACTCTTATCTGTACACAGTAATAATAATAATACTACACGTTCCCCTCATCCCCTCTGGTATCAGTTACCTTTCCCCACTGATATCACTCTGATCTGTACACAGTAATAATAATACTACACGTTCCCCTCATCCCCTCTGGTATCAGTTACCTTTCCCCACTGATATCACTCCTATCTGTACACAGCAATAATAATAATACTACACGTTCCCCTCATCCCCTCTGGTATCAGTTACCTGTCCCCAGTGACATCACTCTTATCTGTACACAGTAATAATAATACTACACGTTCCCCTCATCCCCTCTGGTATCAGTTACATGTCCCCAGTGATATCACTCTGATCTGTACACAGTAATAATAATACTACATGTTGCCCTCATCCCCTCTGGTATCAGTTACCTGTCCCCAGTGATATCACTCTTATCTGTACACAGTAATAATAATACTACTACATGTTCCCCTCATCCCCTCTGGTATCAATTACCTGTCCCCAGTGATATCACTCTTATCTGTACACAGTAATAATAATAATACTACACGTTCCCCTCATCCCATCTGGTATCAGTTACCTGTCCCCAGTGATATCACTCTTATCTGTACACAGTAATAATAATAATACTACACGTTCCCCTCATCCCCTCTGGTAACAGTTACCTGTCCCCAGTGATATCACTCTTATCTGTACACAGTAATAATAATAATACTACACGTTCCCCTCATCCCCTCTGGTATCAGTTACCTGTCCCCAGTGATATCACTCTTATCTGTACACAGTAATAATAATACTACACGTTCCCCTCATCCCCTCTGGTATCAGTTACCTGTCCCCAGTGATATCTCTCTGATCTGTACACAGTAATAATAATACTACATGTTCCCCTCATCCCCTCTGGTATCAGTTACCTGTCCCCAGTGACATCACTCTTATCTGTACACAGTAATAATAATAATACTACATGTTCCCCTCATCCCCTCTGGTATCAGTTACCTGTCCCCAGTGACATCACTCTTATCTGTACACAGTAATAATAATAATACTACACGTTCCCCTCATCCCCTCTGGTATCAGTTACCTGTCCCCAGTGATATCTCTCTGATCTGTACACAGTAATAATAATACTACATGTTCCCCTCATCCCCTCTGGTATCAGTTACCTGTCCCCAGTGACATCACTCTTATCTGTACACAGTAATAATAATAATACTACACGTTCCCCTCATCCCCTCTGGAATCAGTTACCTGTCCCCAGTGATAAAACTCTGATCTCTACACAGTAATAATAATAATACTACACGTTCCCCTCATCCCCTCTGGTATCAGTTACCTGTCCCCAGTGACATCACTCTGATCTGTGCACAGTAATAATAATAATACTACACGTTCCCCTCATCCCCTCTGGAATCAGTTACCTGTCCCCAGTGATATCACTCTGATCTCTACACAGTAATAATAATAATACTACACGTTCCCCTCATCCCCTCTGGTATCAGTTACCTGTCCCCAGTGATATCTCTCTGATCTGTACACAGTAATAATAATACTACATGTTCCCCTCATCCCCTCTGGTATCAGTTACCTGTCCCCAGTGACATCACTCTTATCTGTACACAGTAATAATAATAATACTACACGTTCCCCTCATCCACTCTGGTATCAGTTACCTGTCCCCAGTGACATCACTCTTATCTGTACACAGTAATAATAATAATACTACACGTTCCCCTCATCCCCTCTGGTATCAGTTACCTGTCCCCAGTGATATCTCTCTGATCTGTACACAGTAATAATAATACTACATGTTCCCCTCATCCCCTCTGGTATCAGTTACCTGTCCCCAGTGACATCACTCTTATCTGTACACAGTAATAATAATAATACTACACGTTCCCCTCATCCCCTCTGGAATCAGTTACCTGTCCCCAGTGATATCACTCTGATCTCTACACAGTAATAATAATAATACTACACGTTCCCCTCATCCCCTCTGGTATCAGTTACCTGTCCCCAGTGACATCACTCTGATCTGTACACAGTAATAATAATAATACTACACGTTCCCCTCATCCCCTCTGGAATCAGTTACCTGTCCCCAGTGATATCACTCTGATCTCTACACAGTAATAATAATAATACTACACGTTCCCCTCATCCCCTCTGGTATCAGTTACCTGTCCCCAGTGACATCACTCTGATCTGTACACAGTAATAATAATAATACTACACGTTCCCCTCATCCCCTCTGGAATCAGTTACCTGTCCCCAGTGATATCACTCTGATCTCTACACAGTAATAATAATAATACTACACGTTCCCCTCATCCCCTCTGGTATCAGTTACCTGTCCCCAGTGATATCTCTCTGATCTGTACACAGTAATAATAATACTACATGTTCCCCTCATCCCCTCTGGTATCAGTTACCTGTCCCCAGTGACATCACTCTTATCTGTACACAGTAATAATAATAATACTACATGTTCCCCTCATCCCCTCTGGTATCAGTTACCTGTCCCCAGTGACATCACTCTTATCTGTACACAGTAATAATAATAATACTACACGTTCCCCTCATCCACTCTGGTATCAGTTACCTGTCCCCAGTGACATCACTCTGATCTGTACACAGTAATAATAATAATACTACACGTTCCCCTCATCCCCTCTGGAATCAGTTACCTGTCCCCAGTGATATCACTCTGATCTCTACACAGTAATAATAATAATACTACACGTTCCCCTCATCCCCTCTGGTATCAGTTACCTGTCCCCAGTGATATCTCTCTGATCTGTTCACAGTAATAATAATACTACATGTTCCCCTCATCCCCTCTGGTATCAGTTACCTGTCCCCAGTGACATCACTCTTATCTACACAGTAATAATAATAATACTACATGTTCCCCTCATCCCCTCTGGTATCAGTTACCTGTCCCCAGTGACATCACTCTTATCTGTACACAGTAATAATAATAATACTACACGTTCCCCTCATCCACTCTGGTATCAGTTACCTGTCCCCAGTGACATCACTCTTATCTGTACACAGTAATAATAATAATACTACACGTTCCCCTCATCCCCTCTGGTATCAGTTACCTGTCCCCAGTGATATCTCTCTGATCTGTACACAGTAATAATAATACTACATGTTCCCCTCATCCCCTCTGGTATCAGTTACCTGTCCCCCAGTGACATCACTCTTATCTGTACACAGTAATAATAATAATACTACACGTTCCCCTCATCCCCTCTGGAATCAGTTACCTGTCCCCAGTGATATCACTCTGATCTCTACACAGTAATAATAATAATACTACACGTTCCCCTCATCCCCTCTGGTATCAGTTACCTGTCCCCAGTGACATCACTCTGATCTGTACACAGTAATAATAATAATACTACATGTTCCCCTCATCCCCTCTGGTATCAGTTACCTGTCCCCAGTGACATCACTCTTATCTGTACACAGTAATAATAATAATACTACACGTTCCCCTCATCCACTCTGGTATCAGTTACCTGTCCCCAGTGACATCACTCTTATCTGTACACAGTAATAATAATAATACTACACGTTCCCCTCATCCCCTCTGGTATCAGTTACCTGTCCCCAGTGATATCTCTCTGATCTGTACACAGTAATAATAATACTACATGTTCCCCTCATCCCCTCTGGTATCAGTTACCTGTCCCCCAGTGATATCACTCTTATCTGTACACAGTAATAATAATAATACTACACGTTCCCCTCATCCCCTCTGGAATCAGTTACCTGTCCCCAGTGATATCACTCTGATCTCTACACAGTAATAATAATAATACTACACGTTCCCCTCATCCCCTCTGGTATCAGTTACCTGTCCCCAGTGACATCACTCTGATCTGTACACAGTAATAATAATACTACACGTTCCCCTCATCCTCTCTGGTATCAATTACCTGTCCCCAGTGATATCTCTCTGATCTGTACACAGTAATAATAATACTACATGTTCCCCTCATCCCCTCTGGTATCAGTTACCTGTCCCCAGTGACATCACTCTTATCTGTACACAGTAATAATAATAATACTACACGTTCCCCTCATCCACTCTGGTATCAGTTACCTGTCCCCAGTGACATCACTCTTATCTGTACACAGTAATAATAATAATACTACACGTTCCCCTCATCCACTCTGGTATCAGTTACCTGTCCCCAGTGACATCACTCTTATCTGTACACAGTAATAATAATAATACTACACGTTCCCCTCATCCCCTCTGGTATCAGGTACCTGTCCCCAGTGATATCACTCTTATCTGTACACAGTAATTGTAATAATAATACTACACGTTCCCCTCATCCCCTCTGGTATCAGTTACCTGTCCCCAGTGATATCACTCTTATCTGTACACAGTAATAATAATAATACTACACGTTCCCCTCATCCCCTCTGGTATCAGTTACCTGTCCCCAGTGATATCACTCTTATCTGTACACAGTAATAATAATACTAAATGTTCCCCTCATCCCCTCTGGTATCAGTTACCTGTCCCCAGTGACATCACTCTTATCTGTACACAGTAATAATAATAATACTACAAGTTCCCCTCATCCCCTCTGGTATCAGTTACCTGTCCCCAGTGATATCACTCTTATCTGTATACAGTAATAATAATACTACATGTTCCCCTCATCCCCTCTGGTATCAGTTACCTGTCCCCAGTGACATCACTCTTATCTGTACACAGTAATAATAATAATACTACACGTTCCCCTCATCCACTCTGGTATCAGTTACCTGTCCCCAGTGATATCACTCTGATCTGTACACAGTAATAATAATAATACTACACGTTCCCCTCATCCACTCTGGTATCAGTTACCTTTCCCCAGTGATATCACTCTTATCTGTACACAGTAATAATAATAATAATACATGTTCCCCTCGTCCCCTCTGGTATCAGTTACCTGTCCCCAGTGATATCACTCTTATCTGTACACAGTAATAATAATACTACACGTTCCCCTCATCCCCTCTGGTATCAGTTACCTATCCCCAGTGATATCACTCTTATCTGTACACAGTAATAATAATAATACTACACGTTCCCCTCATCCCCTCTGGTATCAGTTACCTTTCCCCACTGATATCACTCTTATCTGTACACAGTAATAATAATACTACACGTTCCCCTCATCCCTCTGGTATCAGTTACCTGTCCCCAGTGATATCACTCTTATCTGTACACAGTAATAATAATACTACACGTTCCCCTCATCCCCTCTGGTATCAGTTACCTATCCCCAGTGATATCACTCTTATCTCTACACAGTAATAATAATAATACTACACGTTCCCCTCATCCCCTCTGGTATCAATTACCTGTCCCCAGTGATATCACTCTTATCTCTACACAGTAATAATAATACTACACGTTCCCCTCATCCCCTCTGGTATCAGTTACCTGTCCCCAGTGATATCACTCTTATCTGTACACAGTAATAATAATAATACTACACGTTCCCCTCATCCCCTCTGGTATCAGTTACCTGTCCCCAGTGACATCACTCTTATCTGTACACAGTAATAATAATAATACTACACGTTCCCCTCATCCCCTCTGGTATCAATTACCTGTCCCCAGTGATATTACTCTGATATCTACACGGTAATAATAATACTACACGTTCCCCTCATCCCCTCTGGTATCAGTTACCTGTCCCCAGTGATATCACTCTTATCTGTACACAGTAATAATAATACTACATGTTCCCCTCATCCCCTCTGGTATCAGTTACCTGTCCCCAGTGACATCACTCTTATCTGTACACAGTAATAATAATAATACTACACGTTCCCCTCATCCCCTCTGGTATCAGTTACCTGTCCCCAGGGATATCACTCTTATCTGTACACAGTAATTGTAATAATAATTCTACACGTTCCCCTCATCCCCTCTGGTATCAGTTACCTGTCCCCAGTGATATCACTCTTATCTGTACACAGTAATAATAATAATACTACACGTTCCCCTTATCCCCTCTGGTATCAGTTACCTGTCCCCAGTGATATCACTCTTATCTGTACACAGTAATTAATAATACTACATGTTCCCCTCATCCCTTCTGGTATCAGTTACCTGTCCCCAGTGACATCACTCTTATCTGTACACAGTAATAATAATAATACTACATGTTCCCCTCATCCCCTCTGGTATCAGTTACCTGTCCCCAGTGATATCACTCTTATCTGTACACAGTAATAATAATACTACATGTTCCCCTCATCCGCTCTGGTATCAGTTACCTGTCCCCAGTGACATCACTTTTATCTGTACACAGTAATAATAATAATACTACACGTTCCCCTCATCCCCTCTGGTATCAGTTATCTGTCCCCAGTGATATCACTCTTATCTGTACACAGTAATAATAATAATACTACACGTTCCCCTCATCCACTCTGGTATCAGATACCTTTCCCCAGTGATATCACTCTTATCTGTACACAGTAATAATAATAATACTACATGTTCCCCTCGTCCCCTCTGGTATCAGTTACCTGTCCCCAGTGATATCACTCTTATCTGTACACAGTAATAGTAATAATAATACTACACGTTCCTCTCATCCCCTCTGGTATCAGTTACCTGTCCCCAGTGACATCACTCTTATCTGTACACAGTAATAATAATAATAATACTACATGTTCCCCTCATCCCCTCTGGTATCAGTTACCTGTCCCCAGTGATATCACTGTTATCTGTACACAGTAATAATAATACTACATGTTCCCCTCATCCCCTCTGGTATCAGTTACCTGTTCCCAGTGATATCACTCTTATCTGTACACAGTAATAATAATAATACTACACGTTCCCCTCATCCCCTCTGGTATCAGTTACCTTTCCCCACTGATATCACTCTGATCTGTACACAGTAATAATAATACTACACGTTCCCCTCATCCCCTCTGGTATCAGTTACCTTTCCCCACTGATATCACTCCTATCTGTACACAGCAATAATAATAATACTACACGTTCCCCTCATCCCCTCTGGTATCAGTTACCTGTCCCCAGTGACATCACTCTTATCTGTACACAGTAATAATAATACTACACGTTCCCCTCATCCCCTCTGGTATCAGTTACATGTCCCCAGTGATATCACTCTGATCTGTACACAGTAATAATAATACTACATGTTGCCCTCATCCCCTCTGGTATCAGTTACCTGTCCCCAGTGATATCACTCTTATCTGTACACAGTAATAATAATACTACTACATGTTCCCCTCATCCCCTCTGGTATCAATTACCTGTCCCCAGTGATATCACTCTTATCTGTACACAGTAATAATAATAATACTACACGTTCCCCTCATCCCATCTGGTATCAGTTACCTGTCCCCAGTGATATCACTCTTATCTGTACACAGTAATAATAATAATACTACACGTTCCCCTCATCCCCTCTGGTAACAGTTACCTGTCCCCAGTGATATCACTCTTATCTGTACACAGTAATAATAATAATACTACACGTTCCCCTCATCCCCTCTGGTATCAGTTACCTGTCCCCAGTGATATCACTCTTATCTGTACACAGTAATAATAATACTACACGTTCCCCTCATCCCCTCTGGTATCAGTTACCTGTCCCCAGTGATATCTCTCTGATCTGTACACAGTAATAATAATACTACATGTTCCCCTCATCCCCTCTGGTATCAGTTACCTGTCCCCAGTGACATCACTCTTATCTGTACACAGTAATAATAATAATACTACATGTTCCCCTCATCCCCTCTGGTATCAGTTACCTGTCCCCAGTGACATCACTCTTATCTGTACACAGTAATAATAATAATACTACACGTTCCCCTCATCCCCTCTGGTATCAGTTACCTGTCCCCAGTGATATCTCTCTGATCTGTACACAGTAATAATAATACTACATGTTCCCCTCATCCCCTCTGGTATCAGTTACCTGTCCCCAGTGACATCACTCTTATCTGTACACAGTAATAATAATAATACTACACGTTCCCCTCATCCCCTCTGTAATCAGTTACCTGTCCCCAGTGATATCACTCTGATCTCTACACAGTAATAATAATAATACTACACGTTCCCCTCATCCCCTCTGGTATCAGTTACCTGTCCCCAGTGACATCACTCTGATCTGTGCACAGTAATAATAATAATACTACACGTTCCCCTCATCCCCTCTGGAATCAGTTACCTGTCCCCAGTGATATCACTCTGATCTCTACACAGTAATAATAATAATACTACACGTTCCCCTCATCCCCTCTGGTATCAGTTACCTGTCCCCAGTGATATCTCTCTGATCTGTACACAGTAATAATAATACTACATGTTCCCCTCATCCCCTCTGGTATCAGTTACCTGTCCCCAGTGACATCACTCTTATCTGTACACAGTAATAATAATAATACTACACGTTCCCCTCATCCCCTCTGGTATCAGTTACCTGTCCCCAGTGATATCTCTCTGATCTGTACACAGTAATAATAATACTACATGTTCCCCTCATCCCCTCTGGTATCAGTTACCTGTCCCCAGTGACATCACTCTTATCTGTACACAGTAATAATAATAATACTACACGTTCCCCTCATCCCCTCTGGAATCAGTTACCTGTCCCCAGTGATATCACTCTGATCTCTACACAGTAATAATAATAATACTACACGTTCCCCTCATCCCCTCTGGTATCAGTTACCTGTCCCCAGTGACATCACTCTGATCTGTACACAGTAATAATAATAATACTACACGTTCCCCTCATCCCCTCTGGAATCAGTTACCTGTCCCCAGTGATATCACTCTGATCTCTACACAGTAATAATAATAATACTACACGTTCCCCTCATCCCCTCTGGTATCAGTTACCTGTCCCCAGTGACATCACTCTGATCTGTACACAGTAATAATAATAATACTACACGTTCCCCTCATCCCCTCTGGTATCAGGTACCTGTCCCCAGTGATATCACTCTTATCTGTACACAGTAATTGTAATAATAATACTACACGTTCCCCTCATCCCCTCTGGTATCAGTTACCTGTCCCCAGTGATATCACTCTTATCTGTACACAGTAATAATAATAATACTACACGTTCCCCTCATCCCCTCTGGTATCAGTTACCTGTCCCCAGTGATATCACTCTTATCTGTACACAGTAATAATAATACTAAATGTTCCCCTCATCCCCTCTGGTATCAGTTACCTGTCCCCAGTGACATCACTCTTATCTGTACACAGTAATAATAATAATACTACAAGTTCCCCTCATCCCCTCTGGTATCAGTTACCTGTCCCCAGTGATATCACTCTTATCTGTACACAGTAATAATAATAATACTACACGTTCCCCTCATCCCCTCTGGTAACAGTTACCTGTCCCCAGTGATATCACTCTTATCTGTACACAGTAATAATAATAATACTACACGTTCCCCTCATCCCCTCTGGTATCAGTTACCTGTCCCCAGTGATATCACTCTTATCTGTACACAGTAATAATAATACTACACGTTCCCCTCATCCCCTCTGGTATCAGTTACCTGTCCCCAGTGATATCTCTCTGATCTGTACACAGTAATAATAATACTACATGTTCCCCTCATCCCCTCTGGTATCAGTTACCTGTCCCCAGTGACATCACTCTTATCTGTACACAGTAATAATAATAATACTACATGTTCCCCTCATCCCCTCTGGTATCAGTTACCTGTCCCCAGTGACATCACTCTTATCTGTACACAGTAATAATAATAATACTACACGTTCCCCTCATCCCCTCTGGTATCAGTTACCTGTCCCCAGTGATATCTCTCTGATCTGTACACAGTAATAATAATACTACATGTTCCCCTCATCCCCTCTGGTATCAGTTACCTGTCCCCAGTGACATCACTCTTATCTGTACACAGTAATAATAATAATACTACACGTTCCCCTCATCCCCTCTGTAATCAGTTACCTGTCCCCAGTGATATCACTCTGATCTCTACACAGTAATAATAATAATACTACACGTTCCCCTCATCCCCTCTGGTATCAGTTACCTGTCCCCAGTGACATCACTCTGATCTGTGCACAGTAATAATAATAATACTACACGTTCCCCTCATCCCCTCTGGAATCAGTTACCTGTCCCCAGTGATATCACTCTGATCTCTACACAGTAATAATAATAATACTACACGTTCCCCTCATCCCCTCTGGTATCAGTTACCTGTCCCCAGTGATATCTCTCTGATCTGTACACAGTAATAATAATACTACATGTTCCCCTCATCCCCTCTGGTATCAGTTACCTGTCCCCAGTGACATCACTCTTATCTGTACACAGTAATAATAATAATACTACACGTTCCCCTCATCCCCTCTGGTATCAGTTACCTGTCCCCAGTGATATCTCTCTGATCTGTACACAGTAATAATAATACTACATGTTCCCCTCATCCCCTCTGGTATCAGTTACCTGTCCCCAGTGACATCACTCTTATCTGTACACAGTAATAATAATAATACTACACGTTCCCCTCATCCCCTCTGGAATCAGTTACCTGTCCCCAGTGATATCACTCTGATCTCTACACAGTAATAATAATAATACTACACGTTCCCCTCATCCCCTCTGGTATCAGTTACCTGTCCCCAGTGACATCACTCTGATCTGTACACAGTAATAATAATAATACTACACGTTCCCCTCATCCCCTCTGGAATCAGTTACCTGTCCCCAGTGATATCACTCTGATCTCTACACAGTAATAATAATAATACTACACGTTCCCCTCATCCCCTCTGGTATCAGTTACCTGTCCCCAGTGACATCACTCTGATCTGTACACAGTAATAATAATAATACTACACGTTCCCCTCATCCCCTCTGGTATCAGGTACCTGTCCCCAGTGATATCACTCTTATCTGTACACAGTAATTGTAATAATAATACTACACGTTCCCCTCATCCCCTCTGGTATCAGTTACCTGTCCCCAGTGATATCACTCTTATCTGTACACAGTAATAATAATAATACTACACGTTCCCCTCATCCCCTCTGGTATCAGTTACCTGTCCCCAGTGATATCACTCTTATCTGTACACAGTAATAATAATACTAAATGTTCCCCTCATCCCCTCTGGTATCAGTTACCTGTCCCCAGTGACATCACTCTTATCTGTACACAGTAATAATAATAATACTACAAGTTCCCCTCATCCCCTCTGGTATCAGTTACCTGTCCCCAGTGATATCACTCTTATCTGTATACAGTAATAATAATACTACATGTTCCCCTCATCCCCTCTGGTATCAGTTACCTGTCCCCAGTGACATCACTCTTATCTGTACACAGTAATAATAATAATACTACACGTTCCCCTCATCCACTCTGGTATCAGTTACCTGTCCCCAGTGATATCACTCTGATCTGTACACAGTAATAATAATAATACTACACGTTCCCCTCATCCACTCTGGTATCAGTTACCTTTCCCCAGTGATATCACTCTTATCTGTACACAGTAATAATAATAATAATACATGTTCCCCTCGTCCCCTCTGGTATCAGTTACCTGTCCCCAGTGATATCACTCTTATCTGTACACAGTAATAATAATACTACACGTTCCCCTCATCCCCTCTGGTATCAGTTACCTATCCCCAGTAATATCACTCTTATCTGTACACAGTAATAATAATAATACTACACGTTCCCCTCATCCCCTCTGGTATCAGTTACCTTTCCCCACTGATATCACTCTTATCTGTACACAGTAATAATAATACTACACGTTCCCCTCATCCCCTCTGGTATCAGTTACCTGTCCCCAGTGATATCACTCTTATCTGTACACAGTAATAATAATACTACACGTTCCCCTCATCCCCTCTGGTATCAGTTACCTATCCCCAGTGATATCACTCTTATCTCTACACAGTAATAATAATAATACTACACGTTCCCCTCATCCCCTCTGGTATCAATTACCTGTCCCCAGTGATATCACTCTTATCTCTACACAGTAATAATAATACTACACGTTCCCCTCATCCCCTCTGGTATCAGTTACCTGTCCCCAGTGATATCACTCTTATCTGTACACAGTAATAATAATAATACTACACGTTCCCCTCATCCCCTCTGGTATCAGTTACCTGTCCCCAGTGACATCACTCTTATCTGTACACAGTAATAATAATAATACTACACGTTCCCCTCATCCCCTCTGGTATCAATTACCTGTCCCCAGTGATATTACTCTGATCTCTACACGGTAATAATAATACTACACGTTCCCCTCATCCCCTCTGGTATCAGTTACCTGTCCCCAGTGATATCACTCTTATCTGTACACAGTAATAATAATACTACATGTTCCCCTCATCCCCTCTGGTATCAGTTACCTGTCCCCAGTGACATCACTCTTATCTGTACACAGTAATAATAATAATACTACACGTTCCCCTCATCCCCTCTGGTATCAGTTACCTGTCCCCAGGGATATCACTCTTATCTGTACACAGTAATTGTAATAATAATTCTACACGTTCCCCTCATCCCCTCTGGTATCAGTTACCTGTCCCCAGTGATATCACTCTTATCTGTACACAGTAATAATAATAATACTACACGTTCCCCTTATCCCCTCTGGTATCAGTTACCTGTCCCCAGTGATATCACTCTTATCTGTACACAGTAATAATAATACTACATGTTCCCCTCATCCCTTCTGGTATCAGTTACCTGTCCCCAGTGACATCACTCTTATCTGTACACAGTAATAATAATAATACTACATGTTCCCCTCATCCCCTCTGGTATCAGTTACCTGTCCCCAGTGATATCACTCTTATCTGTACACAGTAATAATAATACTACATGTTCCCCTCATCCCCTCTGGTATCAGTTACCTGTCCCCAGTGACATCACTTTTATCTGTACACAGTAATAATAATAATACTACACGTTCCCCTCATCCCCTCTGGTATCAGTTATCTGTCCCCAGTGATATCACTCTTATCTGTACACAGTAATAATAATAATACTACACGTTCCCCTCATCCACTCTGGTATCAGATACCTTTCCCCAGTGATATCACTCTTATCTGTACACAGTAATAATAATAATACTACATGTTCCCCTCGTCCCCTCTGGTATCAGTTACCTGTCCCCAGTGATATCACTCTTATCTGTACACAGTAATAGTAATAATAATACTACACGTTCCTCTCATCCCCTCTGGTATCAGTTACCTGTCCCCAGTGACATCACTCTTATCTGTACACAGTAATAATAATAATAATACTACATGTTCCCCTCATCCCCTCTGGTATCAGTTACCTGTCCCCAGTGATATCACTGTTATCTGTACACAGTAATAATAATACTACATGTTCCCCTCATCCCCTCTGGTATCAGTTACCTGTCCCCAGTGATATCACTCTTATCTGTACACAGTAATAATAATAATACTACACGTTCCCCTCATCCCCTCTGGTATCAGTTACCTTTCCCCACTGATATCACTCTGATCTGTACACAGTAATAATAATACTACACGTTCCCCTCATCCCCTCTGGTATCAGTTACCTTTCCCCACTGATATCACTCCTATCTGTACACAGCAATAATAATAATACTACACGTTCCCCTCATCCCCTCTGGTATCAGTTACCTGTCCCCAGTGACATCACTCTTATCTGTACACAGTAATAATAATACTACACGTTCCCCTCATCCCCTCTGGTATCAGTTACATGTCCCCAGTGATATCACTCTGATCTGTACACAGTAATAATAATACTACATGTTGCCCTCATCCCCTCTGGTATCAGTTACCTGTCCCCAGTGATATCACTCTTATCTGTACACAGTAATAATAATACTACTACATGTTCCCCTCATCCCCTCTGGTATCAATTACCTGTCCCCAGTGATATCACTCTTATCTGTACACAGTAATAATAATAATACTACACGTTCCCCTCATCCCATCTGGTATCAGTTACCTGTCCCCAGTGATATCACTCTTATCTGTACACAGTAATAATAATAATACTACACGTTCCCCTCATCCCCTCTGGTAACAGTTACCTGTCCCCAGTGATATCACTCTTATCTGTACACAGTAATAATAATAATACTACACGTTCCCCTCATCCCCTCTGGTATCAGTTACCTGTCCCCAGTGATATCACTCTTATCTGTACACAGTAATAATAATACTACACGTTCCCCTCATCCCCTCTGGTATCAGTTACCTGTCCCCAGTGATATCTCTCTGATCTGTACACAGTAATAATAATACTACATGTTCCCCTCATCCCCTCTGGTATCAGTTACCTGTCCCCAGTGACATCACTCTTATCTGTACACAGTAATAATAATAATACTACATGTTCCCCTCATCCCCTCTGGTATCAGTTACCTGTCCCCAGTGACATCACTCTTATCTGTACACAGTAATAATAATAATACTACATGTTCCCCTCATCCCCTCTGGTATCAGTTACCTGTCCCCAGTGACATCACTCTTATCTGTACACAGTAATAATAATAATACTACACGTTCCCCTCATCCCCTCTGGTATCAGTTACCTGTCCCCAGTGATATCTCTCTGATCTGTACACAGTAATAATAATACTACATGTTCCCCTCATCCCCTCTGGTATCAGTTACCTGTCCCCAGTGACATCACTCTTATCTGTACACAGTAATAATAATAATACTACACGTTCCCCTCATCCCCTCTGGAATCAGTTACCTGTCCCCAGTGATATCACTCTGATCTCTACACAGTAATAATAATAATACTACACGTTCCCCTCATCCCCTCTGGTATCAGTTACCTGTCCCCAGTGACATCACTCTGATCTGTGCACAGTAATAATAATAATACTACACGTTCCCCTCATCCCCTCTGGAATCAGTTACCTGTCCCCAGTGATATCACTCTGATCTCTACACAGTAATAATAATAATACTACACGTTCCCCTCATCCCCTCTGGTATCAGTTACCTGTCCCCAGTGATATCTCTCTGATCTGTACACAGTAATAATAATACTACATGTTCCCCTCATCCCCTCTGGTATCAGTTACCTGTCCCCAGTGACATCACTCTTATCTGTACACAGTAATAATAATAATACTACACGTTCCCCTCATCCACTCTGGTATCAGTTACCTGTCCCCAGTGACATCACTCTTATCTGTACACAGTAATAATAATAATACTACACGTTCCCCTCATCCCCTCTGGTATCAGTTACCTGTCCCCAGTGATATCTCTCTGATCTGTACACAGTAATAATAATACTACATGTTCCCCTCATCCCCTCTGGTATCAGTTACCTGTCCCCAGTGACATCACTCTTATCTGTACACAGTAATAATAATAATACTACACGTTCCCCTCATCCCCTCTGGAATCAGTTACCTGTCCCCAGTGATATCACTCTGATCTCTACACAGTAATAATAATAATACTACACGTTCCCCTCATCCCCTCTGGTATCAGTTACCTGTCCCCAGTGACATCACTCTGATCTGTACACAGTAATAATAATAATACTACACGTTCCCCTCATCCCCTCTGGAATCAGTTACCTGTCCCCAGTGATATCACTCTGATCTCTACACAGTAATAATAATAATACTACACGTTCCCCTCATCCCCTCTGGTATCAGTTACCTGTCCCCAGTGACATCACTCTGATCTGTACACAGTAATAATAATAATACTACACGTTCCCCTCATCCCCTCTGGTATCAGGTACCTGTCCCCAGTGATATCACTCTTATCTGTACACAGTAATTGTAATAATAATACTACACGTTCCCCTCATCCCCTCTGGTATCAGTTACCTGTCCCCAGTGATATCACTCTTATCTGTACACAGTAATAATAATAATACTACACGTTCCCCTCATCCCCTCTGGTATCAGTTACCTGTCCCCAGTGATATCACTCTTATCTGTACACAGTAATAATAATACTAAATGTTCCCCTCATCCCCTCTGGTATCAGTTACCTGTCCCCAGTGACATCACTCTTATCTGTACACAGTAATAATAATAATACTACAAGTTCCCCTCATCCCCTCTGGTATCAGTTACCTGTCCCCAGTGATATCACTCTTATCTGTATACAGTAATAATAATACTACATGTTCCCCTCATCCCCTCTGGTATCAGTTACCTGTCCCCAGTGACATCACTCTTATCTGTACACAGTAATAATAATAATACTACACGTTCCCCTCATCCACTCTGGTATCAGTTACCTGTCCCCAGTGATATCACTCTGATCTGTACACAGTAATAATAATAATACTACACGTTCCCCTCATCCACTCTGGTATCAGTTACCTTTCCCCAGTGATATCACTCTTATCTGTACACAGTAATAATAATAATAATACATGTTCCCCTCGTCCCCTCTGGTATCAGTTACCTGTCCCCAGTGATATCACTCTTATCTGTACACAGTAATAATAATACTACACGTTCCCCTCATCCCCTCTGGTATCAGTTACCTATCCCCAGTGATATCACTCTTATCTGTACACAGTAATAATAATAATACTACACGTTCCCCTCATCCCCTCTGGTATCAGTTACCTTTCCCCACTGATATCACTCTTATCTGTACACAGTAATAATAATACTACACGTTCCCCTCATCCCCTCTGGTATCAGTTACCTGTCCCCAGTGATATCACTCTTATCTGTACACAGTAATAATAATACTACACGTTCCCCTCATCCCCTCTGGTATCAGTTACCTATCCCCAGTGATATCACTCTTATCTCTACACAGTAATAATAATAATACTACACGTTCCCCTCATCCCCTCTGGTATCAATTACCTGTCCCCAGTGATATCACTCTTATCTCTACACAGTAATAATAATACTACACGTTCCCCTCATCCCCTCTGGTATCAGTTACCTGTCCCCAGTGATATCACTCTTATCTGTACACAGTAATAATAATAATACTACACGTTCCCCTCATCCCCTCTGGTATCAGTTACCTGTTCCCAGTGACATCACTCTTATCTGTACACAGTAATAATAATAATACTACACGTTCCCCTCATCCCCTCTGGTATCAATTACCTGTCCCCAGTGATATTACTCTGATCTCTACACGGTAATAATAATACTACACGTTCCCCTCATCCCCTCTGGTATCAGTTACCTGTCCCCAGTGATATCACTCTTATCTGTACACAGTAATAATAATACTACATGTTCCCCTCATCCCCTCTGGTATCAGTTACCTGTCCCCAGTGACATCACTCTTATCTGTACACAGTAATAATAATAATACTACACGTTCCCCTCATCCCCTCTGGTATCAGTTACCTGTCCCCAGGGATATCACTCTTATCTGTACACAGTAATTGTAATAATAATTCTACACGTTCCCCTCATCCCCTCTGGTATCAGTTACCTGTCCCCAGTGATATCACTCTTATCTGTACACAGTAATAATAATAATACTACACGTTCCCCTTATCCCCTCTGGTATCAGTTACCTGTCCCCAGTGATATCACTCTTATCTGTACACAGTAATAATAATACTACATGTTCCCCTCATCCCTTCTGGTATCAGTTACCTGTCCCCAGTGACATCACTCTTATCTGTACACAGTAATAATAATAATACTACATGTTCCCCTCATCCCCTCTGGTATCAGTTACCTGTCCCCAGTGATATCACTCTTATCTGTACACAGTAATAATAATACTACATGTTCCCCTCATCCCCTCTGGTATCAGTTACCTGTCCCCAGTGACATCACTTTTATCTGTACACAGTAATAATAATAATACTACACGTTCCCCTCATCCCCTCTGGTATCAGTTATCTGTCCCCAGTGATATCACTCTTATCTGTACACAGTAATAATAATAATACTACACGTTCCCCTCATCCACTCTGGTATCAGATACCTTTCCCCAGTGATATCACTCTTATCTGTACACAGTAATAATAATAATACTACATGTTCCCCTCGTCCCCTCTGGTATCAGTTACCTGTCCCCAGTGATATCACTCTTATCTGTACACAGTAATAGTAATAATAATACTACACGTTCCTCTCATCCCCTCTGGTATCAGTTACCTGTCCCCAGTGACATCACTCTTATCTGTACACAGTAATAATAATAATAATACTACATGTTCCCCTCATCCCCTCTGGTATCAGTTACCTGTCCCCAGTGATATCACTGTTATCTGTACACAGTAATAATAATACTACATGTTCCCCTCATCCCCTCTGGTATCAGTTACCTGTCCCCAGTGATATCACTCTTATCTGTACACAGTAATAATAATAATACTACACGTTCCCCTCATCCCCTCTGGTATCAGTTACCTTTCCCCACTGATATCACTCTGATCTGTACACAGTAATAATAATACTACACGTTCCCCTCATCCCCTCTGGTATCAGTTACCTTTCCCCACTGATATCACTCCTATCTGTACACAGCAATAATAATAATACTACACGTTCCCCTCATCCCCTCTGGTATCAGTTACCTGTCCCCAGTGACATCACTCTTATCTGTACACAGTAATAATAATACTACACGTTCCCTTCATCCCCTCTGGTATCAGTTACATGTCCCCAGTGATATCACTCTGATCTGTACACAGTAATAATAATACTACATGTTGCCCTCATCCCCTCTGGTATCAGTTACCTGTCCCCAGTGATATCACTCTTATCTGTACACAGTAATAATAATACTACTACATGTTCCCCTCATCCCCTCTGGTATCAATTACCTGTCCCCAGTGATATCACTCTTATCTGTACACAGTAATAATAATAATACTACACGTTCCCCTCATCCCATCTGGTATCAGTTACCTGTCCCCAGTGATATCACTCTTATCTGTACACAGTAATAATAATAATACTACACGTTCCCCTCATCCCCTCTGGTAACAGTTACCTGTCCCCAGTGATATCACTCTTATCTGTACACAGTAATAATAATAATACTACACGTTCCCCTCATCCCCTCTGGTATCAGTTACCTGTCCCCAGTGATATCACTCTTATCTGTACACAGTAATAATAATACTACACGTTCCCCTCATCCCCTCTGGTATCAGTTACCTGTCCCCAGTGATATCTCTCTGATCTGTACACAGTAATAATAATACTACATGTTCCCCTCATCCCCTCTGGTATCAGTTACCTGTCCCCAGTGACATCACTCTTATCTGTACACAGTAATAATAATAATACTACATGTTCCCCTCATCCCCTCTGGTATCAGTTACCTGTCCCCAGTGACATCACTCTTATCTGTACACAGTAATAATAATAATACTACACGTTCCCCTCATCCCCTCTGGTATCAGTTACCTGTCCCCAGTGATATCTCTCTGATCTGTACACAGTAATAATAATACTACATGTTCCCCTCATCCCCTCTGGTATCAGTTACCTGTCCCCAGTGACATCACTCTTATCTGTACACAGTAATAATAATAATACTACACGTTCCCCTCATCCCCTCTGGAATCAGTTACCTGTCCCCAGTGATATCACTCTGATCTCTACACAGTAATAATAATAATACTACACGTTCCCCTCATCCCCTCTGGTATCAGTTACCTGTCCCCAGTGACATCACTCTGATCTGTGCACAGTAATAATAATAATACTACACGTTCCCCTCATCCCCTCTGGAATCAGTTACCTGTCCCCAGTGATATCACTCTGATCTCTACACAGTAATAATAATAATACTACACGTTCCCCTCATCCCCTCTGGTATCAGTTACCTGTCCCCAGTGATATCTCTCTGATCTGTACACAGTAATAATAATACTACATGTTCCCCTCATCCCCTCTGGTATCAGTTACCTGTCCCCAGTGACATCACTCTTATCTGTACACAGTAATAATAATAATACTACACGTTCCCCTCATCCACTCTGGTATCAGTTACCTGTCCCCAGTGACATCACTCTTATCTGTACACAGTAATAATAATAATACTACACGTTCCCCTCATCCCCTCTGGTATCAGTTACCTGTCCCCAGTGATATCTCTCTGATCTGTACACAGTAATAATAATACTACATGTTCCCCTCATCCCCTCTGGTATCAGTTACCTGTCCCCAGTGACATCACTCTTATCTGTACACAGTAATAATAATAATACTACACGTTCCCCTCATCCCCTCTGGAATCAGTTACCTGTCCCCAGTGATATCACTCTGATCTCTACACAGTAATAATAATAATACTACACGTTCCCCTCATCCCCTCTGGTATCAGTTACCTGTCCCCAGTGACATCACTCTGATCTGTACACAGTAATAATAATAATACTACACGTTCCCCTCATCCCCTCTGGAATCAGTTACCTGTCCCCAGTGATATCACTCTGATCTCTACACAGTAATAATAATAATACTACACGTTCCCCTCATCCCCTCTGGTATCAGTTACCTGTCCCCAGTGACATCACTCTGATCTGTACACAGTAATAATAATAATACTACACGTTCCCCTCATCCCCTCTGGAATCAGTTACCTGTCCCCAGTGATATCACTCTGATCTCTACACAGTAATAATAATAATACTACACGTTCCCCTCATCCCCTCTGGTATCAGTTACCTGTCCCCAGTGATATCTCTCTGATCTGTACACAGTAATAATAATACTACATGTTCCCCTCATCCCCTCTGGTATCAGTTACCTGTCCCCAGTGACATCACTCTTATCTGTACACAGTAATAATAATAATACTACATGTTCCCCTCATCCCCTCTGGTATCAGTTACCTGTCCCCAGTGACATCACTCTTATCTGTACACAGTAATAATAATAATACTACACGTTCCCCTCATCCACTCTGGTATCAGTTACCTGTCCCCAGTGACATCACTCTGATCTGTACACAGTAATAATAATAATACTACACGTTCCCCTCATCCCCTCTGGAATCAGTTACCTGTCCCCAGTGATATCACTCTGATCTCTACACAGTAATAATAATAATACTACACGTTCCCCTCATCCCCTCTGGTATCAGTTACCTGTCCCCAGTGATATCTCTCTGATCTGTACACAGTAATAATAATACTACATGTTCCCCTCATCCCCTCTGGTATCAGTTACCTGTCCCCAGTGACATCACTCTTATCTGTACACAGTAATAATAATAATACTACATGTTCCCCTCATCCCCTCTGGTATCAGTTACCTGTCCCCAGTGACATCACTCTTATCTGTACACAGTAATAATAATAATACTACACGTTCCCCTCATCCACTCTGGTATCAGTTACCTGTCCCCAGTGACATCACTCTTATCTGTACACAGTAATAATAATAATACTACACGTTCCCCTCATCCCCTCTGGTATCAGTTACCTGTCCCCAGTGATATCTCTCTGATCTGTACACAGTAATAATAATACTACATGTTCCCCTCATCCCCTCTGGTATCAGTTACCTGTCCCCAGTGACATCACTCTTATCTGTACACAGTAATAATAATAATACTACACGTTCCCCTCATCCCCTCTGGAATCAGTTACCTGTCCCCAGTGATATCACTCTGATCTCTACACAGTAATAATAATAATACTACACGTTCCCCTCATCCCCTCTGGTATCAGTTACCTGTCCCCAGTGACATCACTCTGATCTGTACACAGTAATAATAATAATACTACATGTTCCCCTCATCCCCTCTGGTATCAGTTACCTGTCCCCAGTGACATCACTCTGATCTCTACACAGTAATAATAATAATACTACATGTTCCCCTCATCCCCTCTGGTATCAGTTACCTGTCCCCAGTGACATCACTCTTATCTGTACACAGTAATAATAATAATACTACACGTTCCCCTCGTCCCCTCTGGTATCAGTTACCTGTCCCCAGTGACATCACTCTTATCTGTACACAGTAATAATAATAATACTACACGTTCCCCTCATCCACTCTGGTATCAGTTACCTGTCCCCAGTGACATCACTCTTATCTGTACACAGTAATAATAATAATACTACACGTTCCCCTCATCCCCTCTGGTATCAGTTACCTGTCCCCAGTGATATCTCTCTGATCTGTACACAGTAATAATAATACTACATGTTCCCCTCATCCCCTCTGGTATCAGTTACCTGTCCCCAGTGATATCACTCTTATCTGTACACAGTAATAATAATAATACTACACGTTCCCCTCATCCCCTCTGGAATCAGTTACCTGTCCCCAGTGATATCACTCTGATCTCTACACAGTAATAATAATAATACTACACGTTCCCCTCATCCCCTCTGGTATCAGTTACCTGTCCCCAGTGACATCACTCTGATCTGTACACAGTAATAATAATACTACACGTTCCCCTCATCCCCTCTGGTATCAATTACCTTTCCCCAGTGAGTGTCAGTCACTGAGCACCAGGCACAGATGCCTCACTTCTGTCTCAGCTGAGAGGTGTGACCATCCCAGGAAGCCAGAGGCAGCTCCTTTCCCCGAGACAGCACTACACAGACCGTGCACTTACTGAGACTGCCCTGTGTATCTACAGAGACCGTGCACTTACTGAGAGACTGCCCTGTGTATCTACAGAGACTGTGCCCTTACTGAGAGACTGCCCTGTGTATCTACAGAGACCGTGCACTTACTGAGAGACTGCCCTGTGTATCTACAGAGACTGTGCCCTTACTGAGAGACTGCCCTGTGTATCTACAGAGACCGTGCACTTACTGAGAGACTGCCCTGTGTATCTACAGAGACCGTGCACTTACTGAGACTGCCCTGTGTATCTACAGAGACCGTGCCCTTACTGAGAGACTGCCCTGTGTATCTACAGAGACCGTGCCCTTACTGAGAGACTGCCCTGTGTATCTACAGAGACCGTGCACTTACTGAGAGACTGCCCTGTGTATCTACAGAGACCGTGCACTTACTGAGAGACTGCCCTGTGTATCTACAGAGACTGTGCCCTTACTGAGAGACTGCCCTGTGTATCTACAGAGACCGTGCACTTACTGAGAGACTGCCCTGTGTATCTACAGAGACCGTGCACTTACTGAGACTGCCCTGTGTATCTACAGAGACCGTGCCCTTACTGAGAGACTGCCCTGTGTATCTACAGAGACCGTGCCCTTACTGAGAGACTGCCCTGTGTATCTACAGAGACCGTGCACTTACTGAGAGACTGCCCTGTGTATCTACAGAGACCATGCACTTACTGAGAGACTGCCCTGTGTATCAACAGAGACCGTGCACTTACTGAGAGACTGCCCTGTGTATCTACAGAGACCGTGCCCTTACTGAGAGACTGCCCTGTGTATCTACAGAGACCGTGCACTTACTGAGAGACTGCCCTGTGTATCTACAGAGACCGTGCACTTACTGAGAGACTGCCCTGTGTATCTACAGAGACCGTGCACTTACTGAGAGACTGCCCTGTGTATCTACAGAGACTGTGCCCTTACTGAGAGACTGCCCTGTGTATCTACAGAGACCGTGCACTTACTGAGAGACTGCCCTGTGTATCTACAGAGACTGTGCCCTTACTGAGAGACTGCCCTGTGTATCTACAGAGACCGTGCACTTACTGAGAGACTGCCCTGTGTATCTACAGAGACCGTGCACTTACTGAGACTGCCCTGTGTATCTACAGAGACCGTGCCCTTACTGAGAGACTGCCCTGTGTATCTACAGAGACCGTGCCCTTACTGAGAGACTGCCCTGTGTATCTACAGAGACCGTGCACTTACTGAGAGACTGCCCTGTGTATCTACAGAGACCGTGCACTTACTGAGAGACTGCCCTGTGTATCTACAGAGACTGTGCCCTTACTGAGAGACTGCCCTGTGTATCTACAGAGACCGTGCACTTACTGAGAGACTGCCCTGTGTATCTACAGAGACCGTGCACTTACTGAGACTGCCCTGTGTATCTACAGAGACCGTGCCCTTACTGAGAGACTGCCCTGTGTATCTACAGAGACCGTGCCCTTACTGAGAGACTGCTCTGTGTATCTACAGAGACCGTGCACTTACTGAGAGACTGCCCTGTGTATCTACAGAGACCATGCACTTACTGAGAGACTGCCCTGTGTATCAACAGAGACCGTGCACTTACTGAGAGACTGCCCTGTGTATCTACAGACACCGTGCACTTACTGAGAGACTGCCCTGTGTATCTACAGAGACTGTGCACTTACTGAGAGACTGCCATGTGTATCTACAGAGACTGTGCACTTACTGAGCCTGCCCTGTGTATCTACAGAGACCGTGCACTTACTGAGAGACTGCCCTATGAATCTACAGTGACCGTGCATTTACTGAGAGACTGCCCTGTGTATGTACAGAGACCGTGCACTTACTGAGACTGCCCTGTGTATCTACAGAGACCGTGCACTTACTGAGACTGCCCTGTGTATCTACAGAGACCGTGCACTTACTGAGAGACTGCCCTGTGTAACTACAGAGACCGTGCACTTACTGAGGGACTGCCCTGTGTATCTACAGACACCGTGCACTTACTGAGAGACTGCCCTGTGAATCTACAGAGACTGTGCCCTTACTGGGAGACTGCCCTGTGTATCTACAGAGACTGTGCCCTTACTGAGAGACTGCCCTGTGTATCTACAGAGACCGTGCACTTACTGAGAGACTGCCCTGTGTATCTACAGAGACCGTTTACTTACTGAGACTGCCCTGTGTATCTACAGAGACCGTGCACTTACTGAGAGACTGCCCTGTGTATCTACAGAGACCGTGCACTTACTGAGAGACTGCCCTGTGTATCTACAGAGACCGTGTACTTACTGAGACTGCCCTGTGAATCTACAGAGACTGTGCCCTTACTGAGAGACTGCCCTGTGTATCTACAGAGACTGTGCCCTTACTGAGAGACTGCCCTGTGTATCTACAGAGACCGTGCACTTACTGAGAGACTGCCCTGTGTATCCACAGAGACCGTGCACTTACTGAGAGACTGCCCTGTGTATCTACAGAGACCGCGCACTTACTGAGACTGCCCTGTGAATCTACAGAGACCGTGCACTTACTGAGAGACTGCCCTGTGTATCTACAGAGACTGTGCACTTACTGAGAGACTGCCCTGTGTATCTACAGAGTCCATTGCCATGGGACATCGCACCTAATTGGATCGAGCCCTTAGATTATAATTCCTATATCTTTATATGAATAAGTAATACCTAGGCAATAACAAATATTTGCTACATACCATCACTTTGAAATACACAGGAATACATGTTTATATATTCATAAATTTTAACTGAACAGTACATTAATACCACATCAGAATAATCTATATAAAGATACAGTATATTGATCCGTATATAGAAACTATGCAGGAATCTAGAATCTTACAGCGAATCCGACGTCCCCGGAAATATCACAGTCATATACAGTTATCCAGGTCCACTTCTGTGAAAAGTCTCATACAAAGTCTCATACAGCAAAGTAGTTGGATCAGAGTAATAATGATGTGTAATACAGGCAGCAGAGGTGGTAGCCATAGAGTAATAATGACGTGTAATACAGGCAGCAGAGGAAGTAGCCATAGAGTAATAATGACGTGTAATACAGGCAGCAGAGGAAGTAGCCATAGAGTAATAATGACGTGTAATACAGGCAGCAGAGGAAGTAGCCATAGAGTAATAATGACGTGTAATACAGGCAGCAGAGGAAGTAGCCATAGAGTAATAATGACGTGTAATACAGGCAGCAGAGGAAGTAGCCATAGAGTAATAATGACGTGTCATACAGGCAGCAGAGGAAGTAGCCATAGAGTAATAATGACGTGTCATACAGGCAGCAGAGGAAGTAGCCATAGAGTAATAATGACGTGTCATACAGGCAGCAGAGGAAGTAGCCATAGAGTAATAATGACGTGTCATACAGGCAGCAGAGGAAGTAGCCATAGAGTAATAATGACGTGTAATACAGGCAGCAGAGGAAGTAGCCATAGAGTAATAATGATGTGTCATACAGGCAGCAGAGGAAGTAGCTATAGAGTAATAATGATGTATCATACAGGCAGCAGATGAAGTAGCCATAGAGTAATAATGATGTATCATACAGGCAGCAGGTGAAGTAGCCATAGAGTAATAATGATGTATCATAAAGGCAGCAGAGGAAGTAGCCATAGAGTAATAATAACATATCATACAGGCAGCAGACGATGTAGCCATAGAATAATAATAACATATCATAAAGGCAGCAGAGGAAGTAGCCATAGATTAATAATGATGTATCATAAAGGCAGCAGAGGAAGTAGCCATAGATTAATAATGATATATCATACAGGCAGCAGAGGAAGTAGCCATAGATTAATAATGAGGTGTCATAAAGGCAGCAGATGAAGTAGCCATAGAGTAATAATGACGTGTAACACAGGCAGCAGTGGAAGTAGCCATAGAGTAATAATGACGTGAAATATAGGCAGCAGAGGAAGTAGCCATAGAGTAATAATGACGTGTCATACAGGCAGCAGAGGAAGTAGCCATAGAGTAATAATGACGTGTCATACAGGCAGCAGAGGAAGTAGCCATAGAGTAATAATGACGTGTCATACAGGCAGCAGAGGAAGTAGCCATAGAGTAATAATGACGTGTCATACAGGCAGCAGAGGAAGTAGCCATAGAGTAATAATGACGTGTAATACAGGCAGCAGAGGAAGTAGCCATAGAGTAATAATGATGTGTCATACAGGCAGCAGAGGAAGTAGCTATAGAGTAATAATGATGTATCATACAGGCAGCAGATGAAGTAGCCATAGAGTAATAATGATGTATCATACAGGCAGCAGGTGAAGTAGCCATAGAGTAATAATGATGTATCATAAAGGCAGCAGAGGAAGTAGCCATAGAGTAATAATAACATATCATACAGGCAGCAGACGATGTAGCCATAGAATAATAATAACATATCATAAAGGCAGCAGAGGAAGTAGCCATAGATTAATAATGATGTATCATAAAGGCAGCAGAGGAAGTAGCCATAGATTAATAATGATGTATCATACAGGCAGCAGAGGAAGTAGCCATAGATTAATAATGAGGTGTCATAAAGTCAGCAGATGAAGTAGCCATAGAGTAATAATAACATATCATACACGCAGCAGTGGAAGTAGTCATAGAGTTATAATGATGTGTCATACAGGCAGCAGAGGAAGTAGCCATAGAGTAATAATAACATATCATACACGCAGCAGTGGAAGTAGTCATAGAGTTATAATAATGTGTAATACAGGCAGCAGAGGAAGTAGCCATAGAGTAATAATAACATTTCATACAGGCAGCAGAGGAAGTAGCCATAGAGTAATAATAATGTGTCATACAGGCAGCAGAGGAAGTAGCCATAGAGTAATAATGACGTATCATACAGGCAGCAGAGGACGTAGCCATAGAGTAATAATGACATATCATACAGGCAGCAGAGGAAGTAGCCATAGAGTAATAATAACATATCATAGAGGCAGCAGAGGAAGTAGCGATAGAGTAATAATAACATATCATACAGGCAGCAGAGGAAGTAGCCATAGAGTAATAATAACATATCATACAGGCAGCAGAGGAAGTAGCGATAGAGTAATAATAACATATCATACAGGCAGCAGAGGAAGTAGCCATAGAGTAATAATAACATATCATACAGGCAGCAGAGGAAGTAGCGATAGAGTAATAATAACATATCATACAGGCAGCAGAGGAAGTAGCCATAGAATAATAATAACATATCATAAAGGCAGTAGAGGAAGTAGCCATAGAGTAATAATGATGTGTCATACAGGCAGCAGAGGAAGTAGCCATAGAGTAATAATGACGTATCATAAAGGCAGCAGAGGAAGTAGCCATAGAGTAATAATGACATATCATAAAGGCAGCAGAGGAAGTAGCCATAGAGTAATAATGACATATCATACAGGCAGCAGAGGAAGTAGCCATAGAGTAATAATGACATTTCATACAGGCAGCAGAGGAAGTAGTCATAGAGTAATAATGACATTTCATATAGGCAGCAGAGGAAGTAGCCATAGAGTAATAATGATGTATCATACAGGCAGCAGAGGAAGTAGCCATAGAGTAATAATGACATATCATAAAGGCAGCAGAGGAAGTAGCCATAGAGTAATAATGACATATCATACAGGCAGCAGAGGAAGTAGCCATAGAGTAATAATGACATATCATAAAGGCAGCAGAGGAAGTAGCCATAGAGTAATAATGACATATCATACACGCAGCAGAGGAAGCAGCCATAGAGTAATAATGATGTGTAATACAGGCAGCAGAGGAAGTAGCCATAGAGTAATAATGACATATCATACAGGCAGCAGAGGAAGTAGCCATAGAGTAATAATGATGTATCATACAGGCAGCAGAGGAAGTAGCCATAGAGTAATAATGATGTATCATACAGGCAGCAGAGGAAGTAGCCATGTAGTAATAATAACATATCATACAGGCAGCAGAGGAAGTAGCCATAGAGTAATAATGATGTGTCATACAGGCAGCAGAGGAAGTAGCCATAGAGTAATAATGATGTATCATACAGGCAGCAGAGGAAGTAGCCATAGAGTAATAATAACATATCATACAGGCAGCAGACGAAGTAGCCATAGAGTAATAATGATGTGTCATACAGGCAGCAGAGGAAGTAGCCATAGAGTAATAATGACATATCATACAGGCAGCAGAGGAAGTAGCCATAGAGTAAACTTATGCGCTGACCTGTTGCTCTGACATCCGCTATACTCTATATGGGAAAGATTTCTGGACTGCACAACCTGACTATATATATATAATGGGAGCTGCTACCTGATGAGACTAATTGCAGGCACAGAAACAGACAAATCTCAGGTGCACAACTCCAAATTATTAATAATATATATAAATGCAATAAAATGTTGCAATCAATAGAGGTTTTTAGCATAATCATTGCTCTGACATCCTCTATCTGCAACTGTAGTAATAGACTTATTTATCCCAACAAACGTGTATATCCTGTAATTGGTAACACTTGTATTTCTAGTTGGAGCTGCTGCAAAGTATAAAGTTGAATTGTTTTACCCCCTGGAATTACCAGTTTTCCCAATGAAAGAATACCTGAAGGCCGGTCACTGAATTACCTCACATAAAGTTGTTATATACATGATACCTGAGTGAGGGGAGGATATATTTCAGTATATGTAATCGACTGGCACTATTAATACTCCAAATATGCTCCCCCAGCTCTCACCTCAAGCTAAGATTTCTTGGAAGTGCTGAGTGTTAACTATTAAGTGTTCCAATCACTCACTGCCCGCTCTCCAATCACTCACTGCCCGCTCTCCAATCACTCACTGCCCGCTCTCCAATCACTCACTGCCCGCTCTCCAATCACTCGCTGCCCGCTCTCCTTTCACTCACTGCCCGCACTCCTATCACTCACTGCCCGCTCTCCAATCACTCACTGCCCGCTCTCCAATCACTCGCTGCCTGCTCTCCAATCACTCACTGCCCGCTCTCCAATCACTCACTGCCCGCTCTCCAATCACTCACTGCCCGCTCTCCAATCACTCGCTGCCCGCTCTCCAATCACTCACTGCCCGCTCTCCAATCACTCGCTGCCCGCTCTCCAATCACTCACTGCCCGCTATCCAATCACTCACTGCCCGCTCTCCTATCACTCACTGCCCGCTCTCCTATCACTCTCCTATCACTCACTGCCCGCTCTCCTATCACTCACTGCCCGCTCTCCTATCACTCACTGCCCGCTCTCCAATCACTCACTGCCCGCTCTCCTATCACTCACTGCCCGCTCTCCTATCACTCACTGCCCGCTCTCCTGTCACTCACTGCCCGCTCCCCAGTCACTCACTGCCCGCTCTCCAATCACTCACTGCCCGCTCTCCTATCACTCACTGCCCGCTCTCCTATCACTCACTGCACTGCTCGCTCTCCAATCACTCACTGCCCACTCTCCAATCACTCACTGCCCGCTCTCCTATCACTCACTGCACTGCCCGCTCTCCTATCACTCACTGCACTGCCCGCTCTCCTATCACTCACTGCACTGCCCGCTCTCCTATCACTCTCTGCACTGCCCGCTCTCCTTTCACTCACTGCACTGCCCGCTCTCCTATCCCTCACTGCCCGCTCTCCTATCCCTCACTGCCCGCTCTCCTGTCACTCACTGCCCACTCTCCTGTCACTCACTGCTCGCTCTCCAATCACTCACTGCTCGTTCTCCTATCACTCACTGCCCGCTCTCCTATCACTCACTGCCCGCTCTCCTATCACTCACTGCCCGCTCTCCTATCACTCACTGCTCGCTCTCCAATCACTCACTGCCCTGCCCGCTCTCCAATCACTCACTGCCCGCTCTCCTATCACTCACTGCCCGCTCTCCTATCACTCACTGCACTGCTCGCTCTCCAATCACTCACTGCCCGCTCTCCAATCACTCACTGCCCGCTCTCCTGTCACTCACTGCCCGCTCTCCTATCACTCACTGCACTGCCCGCTCTCCTATCACTCACTGCACTGCCCGCTCTCCTATCACTCACTGCACTGCCCGCTCTCCTATCACTAACTGCACTGCCCGCTCTTCTTTCACTCACTGCACTGCCCGCTCTCCTATCACTCACTGCCCGCTCTCCTATCCCTCACTGCCCGCTCTCCTATCCCTCACTGCCCGCTCTCCTGTCACTCACTGCCCGCTCTCCTGTCACTCACTGCCCGCTCTCCTATCACTCACTGCTCGCTCTCCAATCACTCACTGCCCTGCCCGCTCTCCTATCACTCACTGCCCGCTCTCCTATCACTCACTGCACTGCCCGCTCTCCTATCACTCACTGCCCACTCTCCTATCACTCACTGCCCGCTCTCCTATCACTCACAGCCCGCTCTCCTATCCCTCACTTCCCGCTCTCCTATCCCTCACTGCCCGCTCTCCTATCACTCACTGCCCGCTCTATCACTCACTGCCCGCTCTCCTGTCACTCACTGCCCGCTCTCCTATCACTCACTGCCCGCTCTCCTATCACTCGCTGCCCACTCCCCTATCACTCACTGCCCGCTCTCCTATCACTCACTGCTCGCTCTCCTATCACTCACTGCCCGCTCTCCTATCACTCTCCTATCACTCACTGCCCGCTCTCCTATCACTCACTGCCCCCTCTCCTATCACTCACTGCCCGCTCTCCTATCACTCACAGCCCGCTCTCCTATCACTCACAGCCCGCTCTCCAATCACTCACAGCCCGCTCTCCATTCACTCACTGCCCGCTCTCCAATCACTCACTGCCCGCTCTCCTATCACTCACTGCCCGCTCTCCAATCACTCACTGCCCGCTTTCCAATCACTCACTGCCCGCTCTCCAATCACTCACTGCCCGCTCTCCTATCACTCACTGCCCGCTTTCCAATCACTCACTGCCCGCTCTCCTATCACTCACTGCCCGCTCTCCTGTCACTCACTGCCCGCTCTCCTGTCACTCACTGCCTGCTCTCCTATCACTCTCTGCCCGCTCTCCTATCACTCACTGCCCGCTCTCCTATCACTCACTGCCCACTCTCCTATCACTCTCCTATCACTCACTGCCCGCTCTCCTAGCACTCACTGCCCGCTCTCCTATCCCTCACTGCCCGCTCTCCTATCCCTCACTGCCCGCTCTCCTGTCACTCACTGCCCGCTCTCCTGTCACTCACTGCCCGCTTTCCAATCACTCACTGCCCACTCTCCTATCACTCACTGCCCGCTTTCCAATCACTCACTGCCCGCTCTCCAATCACTCACTGCCCGCTCTCCTATCACTCACTGCCCGCTCTCCTATCACTCACTGCACTGCTCGCTCTCCAATCACTCACTGCCCGCTCTCCAATCACTCACTGCCCGCTCTCCTATCACTCACTGCACTGCCCGCTCTCCTATCACTCACTGCACTGCCCGCTCTCCTATCACTCTCTGCACTGCCCGGTCTCCTTTCACTCACTGCACTGCCCGCTCTCCTATCCCTCACTGCCGCTCTCCTATCCCTCACTGCCCGCTCTCCTATCCCTCACTGCCCGCTCTCCTGTCACTCACTGCCCACTCTCCTGTCACTCACTGCCCGCTCTCCTATCACTCACTGCTCGCTCTCCAATCACTCACTGCTCGTTCTCCTATCACTCACTGCCCGCTCTCCTATCACTCACTGCCCGCTCTCCTATCACTCACTGCCCGCTCTCCTATCACTCACTGCTCGCTCTCCAATCACTCACTGCCCTGCCCGCTCTCCAATCACTCACTGCCCGCTCTCCAATCACTCACTGCCCGCTCTCCTATCACTCACTGCCCGCTCTCCTATCACTCACTGCACTGCTCGCTCTCCAATCACTCACTGCCCGCTCTCCAATCACTCACTGCCCGCTCTCCTGTCACTCACTGCACTGCCCACTCTCCTATCACTCACTGCACTGCCCGCTCTCCTATCACTCACTGCACTGCCCGCTCTCCTATCACTCACTGCACTGCCCGCTCTTCTTTCACTCACTGCACTGCCCGCTCTCCTATCACTCACTGCCCGCTCTCCTATCCCTCACTGCCCGCTCTCCTATCCCTCACTGCCCGCTCTCCTGTCACTCACTGCCCGCTCTCCTGTCACTCACTGCCCGCTCTCCTATCACTCACTGCTCGCTCTCCAATCACTCACTGCCCTGCCCGCTCTCCTATCACTCACTGCCCGCTCTCCTATCACTCACTGCCCTGCCCGCTCTCCAATCACTCACTGCTCGCTCTCCTATCACTCACTGCCCGCTCTCCTATCACTCACTGCCCGCTCTCCAATCACTCACTGCCCGCTCTCCTATCACTCACTGCCCGCTCTCCAATCACTCACTGCCCGCTCTCCAATCACTCACTGCCCGCTCTCCTATCCCTCACTGCCCGCTCTCCAATCACTCACTGCCCGCTCTCCAATCACTCACTGCCCGCTCTCCTATCGCTCACTGCCCGCTCTCCTATCGCTCACAGCCCGCTCCCCTATCGCTCACTGCCCGCTCCCCTATCGCTCACTGCCCGCTCCCATTTGGCTAATACATGTTTCTGGTTGTATAACCCTGGCACAGTACCTTCTGATACTCTACCAACCATTTATTTGGTGGAACTTAGTGTATATTTATACCGGAAGTGTCTTCCACCTGACCTAATTGTGCGTAACAGTTCATAATTCATAGGCTCATGATCATCTCTGTGTGAGAAGGTCATCGTCTGATTATTCCCCGTCACCTCCCAACTTCCAGGGTCATTGGAGTTGGTGATGTTCAAACATAAAAGTGATTTATCCGCTTGGTACTGGTGGAGTTTAAAATGGGGTGGTTTGGTGTTAAGGAATTTTCCATCCAGTGCATGCCCTCTTTGCAATCCTAAAACCTCAGAGATATTTAATGGAAATGGCACTAACCCTACATTATACTGTCCTTGGGGCACGTGAGAGCACACCCAACTGTCGGTTTGGTTTAAAACTTTTCCCACCATGGTATGATAATCCTCTAAAGGATACCCACCCCAATACTGATTATTTTTAGGTTGGCACAGTTGGATGCATCTCTCATTGACTATGGACCCACAAAACTCACACATACAATAATGCTCAGACGATAGACCTTCACACTGTCTCCGAGTATCCAGAATAACAGATCTTAGCAATTACTGTACTGGGTTTGGTCAGATACTCCCCCGGTAGGTTTAGCACTCCTTCTCCCGACTCCATTTCATTGATATCACCATCAGCTCCTCTCTCCGTCCTCTGTCCTCCGTCACAGAAACCAGAGATCCCGAAACAACCCAAGATAATGAGGGCTCTGGGAGAAAACACAAAGATAACCACAGCAGGCCAATCCATTGCTGAAAACACCGGTCTACAAATTGCTTTAGCTGAGGTATCTCACTGTAACCTTTAACCTTCCCGGAACAGACTCGCAATTGACAGGTCTACGTTATCTACCTCGATTCTGCCTTGTTTCTCCACCGGTTGGTTGACTTTCTTACAGTAAGTGGAATGGACCCAGGTATCTCTCTCCACCACCTTCAATGAAGTTGTACTCGTCAGGAACACCTGATACGGACCTTCCCACCGACCATTCAAACAACCTGAACGCAAGAAATTTCTGATCATAACAAATTCTCCAGGTTCAACATCATGACAGTTTGTTTCTGGCATATCATGTGACAACAATTTCAGTTTCTGCTGTTGCTGTTTTAACTGTTTACTCATTGTTATAAGATACCTTACAGTTACCTCGTTGTTACTTTTCAAGTCCTCCTGTGGGCTTACAATCAAATGAGGTTGTCTACCAAATGGTATTTCAAAGGGGGACAGATTGAGAGGGGGTCTAGGAGTTGACCTGATACTGTGAAGGACAAGTGGTAGTGCTTCTGGCCAGCCCAGTCCAGTTTCCACCATGATTTTACTTAATTTATTTTTAATAGTTCCGTTCATCCTCTCCACCTTGGCACTGGTTTGCAGTCGGTAAAGGCTGTGAAGTCTACTATTAATACCCATCAATTTACACATGTTTTGGAAGACATCACCTGTGAAATGAGTACCCCTATCACTTTCAATAATTCTAGGGATACCGTATCTGCATACAAACTCCTGAACAATTTTCTTAGCAGTAAACGCAGCAGTATTAGTGGCAGCTGGGTATGCCTCAACCCAATTAGAAAACACATCAGTGCACACTAATACATACTTGAGATTCCTGCAGGGGGGCAATTGGATGAAATCAATTTGTATTAACTGAAAAGGTCCGTCAGTCGGAATAATGTGTGATGGTTCGGTAGGGATCATTTTCCCACAAGCAGGTCAGACAGGACATTGCTCTCTTTTCCGCTTGAGAAGAAAAACCCGGTGCACACCAGTACGTTCTCACCAATTTGCACATACTTTTCTTTCCCAAGTGAGTCAGACCATGCGCCTCCTCAGCCAGGCTTGGGTAGTACGCCTTGGGAACCACTGGCTTACCTTGTCCATCTCTCCAGAGTCCAGAAGACTCTTGTCCCTTGGACCTCCAGACTGCCTTTTCCTGGATGGAACACAAATTTTGCATCTCAATTAATTTCAGCTTGTCAATTGTTTGAAACATCATTTGGTTAATTGGCACATTTACTTTTAACCCTGCTGCCCATTTGCTAGCTTCGTCTGCCCTGTTGCCCAGTGACACCGGATCATCCTCACATGTATGGGCTTTACACTTAATTACTGCTACTGTCTTAGGCAATTGGATCGCTGTCAGTAGGCCTTATATATGTCTGGAATGTGCGATTGGTGTGCCTGCTGCTGTCATAAAATCTCTCAGACGCCATAGAGCACTGAAATCATGTACTAACCCGAAGGCATACTTAGAGTCAGTGTAGATATTAGCAGATTTACCTTCTGCTAACTCACATGCTCTCCTCAATGCTACCAGCTCCGCCACTTGGGCTGAATGAGGTGGACCTAAAGGTTCGGCCTCTATGATATCTTTGTCATTTACCACAGCATAACCTGTACATAACTCTCCTGTGTCAGTTTGTCTATGACAACTCCCATCCATATAAAATGTCACATCTACATTTTCTAAAGGTGTATCCCGTATGTCAGGTCTTGCAGTAAAGGTTTGATTCAGATATTCCATACAATCATGTGCATCAATATACCTGCAGAACTCACCTTCCGCCAGCAACTCACCTCTCTCCACCCTTTGTGCATCATGTTGCACATATGGTAAATACGTAGCTGGATTTAACGTACTACACCATTTGATGGTGATGTTTCCAGGTGCTATTAAGGCTAGTTCCCATTTTGTGAATCTAGCTGAGGAGACATGTCTGGTTTGGGTAGAGTTTAGCAAAGCAGATATAGCATGGGTAGTATAGACAATCATATCATGGCCTAATACCACATCCTCACTAGAGCAGTTTGTGCTACACTTCTTAAACACGTTGGGAGCGATCTTGCCACAGTGTCCAATTGTGCACTGTAGTATGCTACGGGCCTACTGGCATCACCATGTTTTTGTGTGAGGACACCTGCTGCACAACCATCAGCTTCCGTACAATACAAATCAAAAGGTTTTTCGTAATCAGGTCTTCCCAATGCAGGTGCTCTTGTCAGACTATCCTTAAGATTAAGGAAAGCCTGCTCTGTTTCCTCTGTGTGTATGACACGATCGGGCTTTGAGGAAGATACTAAGTCCTGTAATGGCAAGGCCAAAATAGAAAAACCTGGGATCCACATTCTGCAGTATCCACACATTCCCAATAAGGTATGAATTTGCTACTGGTTCTGCGGCAGTCTCATGGTCTGTATGGCCTGGATTCTGTCATTTGTCATAACCCCTGGGTTAGGCAATGTCCAAGGTATTTAACCCTGGACTGGCATGGCTGCAGTTTGTCCTTAGCAACCTTGTGTCCTGTTTGCGAGAGATGAAGCAATAAAAGTTTAGTATAATTTAAAACATGACAAACGAAATCAGAACATAACAATAAATCATCCACATATTGTATTAGAACAGATCCATTGGCAGGTTGAAAAGATTGTAAACAGTCATGTAAGGCCTTGGAGAAGATACTGGGGCTGTCTATGAAACCCTGGGGCAATCATGTCCATGTGTATTGTACACCTCTGTATGTAAAAGTGAATAGGTACTGACAGTCAGGATGAAGAGGTACAGAGAAGAAGGCAGAACAGAGATCAATGACAGTGAAATGGGTTGCATTTGGTGGAATTTGCATAAGAATGACAGCTGGATTCGGCACTACGGGAAATTGGCTCTCTACTACCTTATTAACCCCTCTAAGGTCTTGTACCAGCCTATAACCCCTCCCACCACTTTTCTTCACAGGAAAGATGGGACTGTTGGCTATACTTACTGTATGGACAAAAATTCCCGGCTGTAATAATCGCTCAATTATGGGATAAACCCCTAACTCCACCTCCTGTTTTAATGGGTACTGGGGAATTTTTGGAGCTTGCCTACCGCTTTTTAGATTTACTATTACAGGAGCTACATTTGCCATTAATCCACTGCCCTGTCCATCTTTGGTCCAAAATGAATCTGGTATTTGGGATAACATTTGATCTACCTGGGATGGATTTTTACCTGAACCAGTAGAGTGAAACATTAACCTTTGGGGAGTGTCCAACATATCCCTCACCTCGTGCGCAACTCTCTCTGGGATATCTAAGAATATACCATCAGGGGTACAATATATGACACACCCCATATTACATAACAAATCCCTTCCCAGTAGGTTAGTAGGAGCCGCTGCTGCCAGGAGAAAAGAATGCCTGGTATGCAATGGCCCGATAGTGACCTCTGTGGATTTAGTTACAGGATAATGTTGCACTTTACCCGTTACACCCATTGCTGGTACTGTCTCGCTGGTCACCTGTAAATTAGCTGGAAATTTTATCACTGACCTGGTCGCCCCTGTGTCTACAAGAAAAGGATATTTAGTACCAGCTACATCAACAATCAGTACCGGTTCTTCCCTAGTACTTCCTGTTAACCTGACTATCTGTAGACTACAGGTATGACCTGACTTTTTCGTGAGTGGGGTGGTGAAAGGGTTGCTGTGTGGGTTGAGCGGTAGGGAAAGATTGTGGGTGTAGATAAGGATTTTGAGGGTAATATGGTGGCTGCAGGTAGTATGGGTTTTGTGGCTGTGTGTGATAAGTGGGGTAGGGCTGTGTTTGCGGCGGTGCAGGATTGGTGAGGGCGTGTAGCTGTGCAGGTGCATGTGTGTCTGTGATGTTACAGTCATTCCATCTTGCTCTGGGTCTCTCTCTTCTTGAGAATGTTTTTGTCATGCTCAATAGCGGACTCCCTGAGTGTGTCTACAGTAACTCCCCTCCAGCCAGGTAGTGAGGTCTGGACTCGGGTCTTTAGATTGTCTTTAAGACCATCCATAAATACCGCAATGATCATTTCTCTGTAATGAGTGCTATCTTTAATATCTTCTATCCCAGTGTACTGGGTGATAGCCTGCAGAGCTTGGGTACAGTAATCCTCTGCAGATTCACTCTCTTTTTGTTTTATGGTGAAAATTTTACTCCAGTTAACTACTACTGGAAAATAGACACCCAAGTGAGTTATTATGTGGGCAATGTTACCTTGGTTATCCTCGTTCATTAAAGGATACATCCATCCAATACATACATACATACAATACACAATCTGTGATAAACTTTTTCACGTCGGTATTGTGTGGAAGACAAGTCCATAACACCACTCGCCAATCTTTATTGGTTGGCTTGTGAGCACTACCCAAATTTTTCAAAAATCTTTGGCATTTGGCTAATTCCTTTTTAGGATCGGGGAAATCATTCATTATGGAGTTTAGCTCAGCTCTTGCCAAGGACAATGCATTGCTACCTCCCTTGTGGGCGCTACTCCATTCGCATCCGCATTCCCATTCGGAACAGTTATTGTCCGGATGGGATGCAAACCGGCCACACTGCTACTTTTGACCTTGTTACCTGGCTGGGGATTGAGTCTATTACTGCTACGTATGGTATTAACAACTTGCTCTACGGGTGCAGTGGATGTTAACACTTCCTGTACTATCACTGAAGAAGATGGCGGCACCACTTGTGCTTGTTGTGATGGAACATCTAACATGTGTACAGCATGGGAAACGGCAGACATGACAACAGGTTCATCATCCGCATCATAAACATTTTCTTTGTGATTACTCAGGAGAGGGTACAAGTTACTTGTTACATTTTTATGGGTTTTTACAATGACTGTACCTGCACCCCCATCCGCATAGGGCATTGGTGGTGCGCGTGAACCACCTTCTGCAATGCTACCTTGCTGTGCGGGCGCAGGCAGCAAAGGAATTAGTCATAGAGTAATAATAATAACATATCATACAGGCAGCAGAGGAAGTAGCCATAGAGAAATAATAATAACATATCATACAGGCAGCAGAGGAAGTAGCCATAGAGAAATAATAATAACATATCATACAGGCAGCAGAGGAAGTAGCCATAGAGTAATAATGACATTTCATACAGGCAGCAGAGGAAGTAGCCATAGAGTAATAATGATGTATCATACAGGCAGCAGAGGAAGTAGCCATAGAGTAATAATGACATATCATAAAGGCAGCAGAGGAAGTAGCCATAGAGTAATAATGACATTTCATACAGGCAGCAGAGGAAGTAGCCATAGAGTAATAATGACATTTCATACAGGCAGCAGAGGAAGTAGCCATAGAGTAATAATGATGTATCATACAGGCAGCAGAGGAAGTAGCCATAGAGTAATAATGACATATCATAAAGGCAGCAGAGGAAGTAGCCATAGAGTAATAATGACATATCATACAGGCAGCAGAGGAAGTAGCCATAGAGTAATAATGACATTTCATACAGGCAGCAGAGGAAGTAGTCATAGAGTAATAATGACATTTCATACAGGCAGCAGAGGAAGTAGCCATAGAGTAATAATGATGTATCATACAGGCAGCAGAGGAAGTAGCCATAGAGTAATAATGACATATCATAAAGGCAGCAGAGGAAGTAGCCATAGAGTAATAATGACATATCATACAGGCAGCAGAGGAAGTAGCCATAGAGTAATAAAGACATATCATAAAGGCAGCAGAGGAAGTAGCCATAGAGTAATAATGACATATCATACACGCAGCAGAGGAAGCAGCCATAGAGTAATAATGACGTGTAATACAGGCAGCAGAGGAAGTAGCCATAGAGTAATAATGACATATCATACAGGCAGCAGAGGAAGTAGCCATAGAGTAATAAAGACATATCATAAAGGCAGCAGAGGAAGTAGCCATAGAGTAATAATGACATATCATACACGCAGCAGAGGAAGCAGCCATAGAGTAATAATGACACATCATACAGGCAGCAGAGGAAGTAGCCATAGAGTAATAATGATGTATCATAAAGGCAGCAGAGGAAGTAGCCATAGAGTAATAATGATGTATCATACAGGCAGCAGAGGAAGTAGCCATAGAGTAATAATGACATATCATAAAGGCAGCAGAGGAAGTAGCCATAGAGTAATAATGACATATCATACAGGCAGCAGAGGAAGTAGCCATAGAGAAATAATAATAACATATCATACAGGCAGCAGAGGAAGTAGTCATAGAGTAATAATGACATTTCATACGGGCAGCAGAGGAAGTAGCCATAGAGTAATAATGACATTTCATACAGGCAGCAGAGGAAGTAGCCATAGAGTAATAATGATGTATCATACAGGCAGCAGAGGAAGTAGCCATAGAGTAATAATGACATATCATAAAGGCAGCAGAGGAAGTAGCCATAGAGTAATAATGACATATCA
Organism: Taudactylus pleione; assembly: GCA_031769625.1. Taxonomy (NCBI): domain Eukaryota; kingdom Metazoa; phylum Chordata; class Amphibia; order Anura; family Myobatrachidae; genus Taudactylus; species Taudactylus pleione. Next base: position 43,138 of record JAUIMM010002853.1, read on the forward strand.
TACAGGCAGCAGAGGAAGTAGCCATAGAGTAATAATGACATTTCATACAGGCAGCAGAGGAAGTAGTCATAGAGTAATAATGACATTTCATACAGGCAGCAGAGGAAGTAGCCATAGAGTAATAATGATGTATCATACAGGCAGCAGAGGAAGTAGCCATAGAGTAATAATGACATATCATAAAGGCAGCAGAGGAAGTAGCCATAGAGTAATAATGACATATCATACAGGCAGCAGAGGAAGTAGCCATAGAGTAATAATGACATATCATAAAGGCAGCAGAGGAAGTAGCCATAGAGTAATAATGACATATCATACACGCAGCAGAGGAAGCAGCCATAGAGTAATAATGATGTGTAATACAGGCAGCAGAGGAAGTAGCCATAGAGTAATAATGACATATCATACAGGCAGCAGAGGAAGTAGCCATAGAGTAATAATGATGTATCATACAGGCAGCAGAGGAAGTAGCCATAGAGTAATAATGATGTATCATACAGGCAGCAGAGGAAGTAGCCATGTAGTAATAATAACATATCATACAGGCAGCAGAGGAAGTAGCCATAGAGTAATAATGATGTGTCATACAGGCAGCAGAGGAAGTAGCCATAGAGTAATAATGATGTATCATACAGGCAGCAGAGGAAGTAGCCATAGAGTAATAATAACATATCATACAGGCAGCAGACGAAGTAGCCATAGAGTAATAATGATGTGTCATACAGGCAGCAGAGGAAGTAGCCATAGAGTAATAATGACATATCATACAGGCAGCAGAGGAAGTAGCCATAGAGTAAACTTATGCGCTGACCTGTTGCTCTGACATCCGCTATACTCTATATGGGAAAGATTTCTGGACTGCACAACCTGACTATATATATATAATGGGAGCTGCTACCTGATGAGACTAATTGCAGGCACAGAAACAGACAAATCTCAGGTGCACAACTCCAAATTATTAATAATATATATAAATGCAATAAAATGTTGCAATCAATAGAGGTTTTTAGCATAATCATTGCTCTGACATCCTCTATCTGCAACTGTAGTAATAGACTTATTTATCCCAACAAACGTGTATATCCTGTAATTGGTAACACTTGTATTTCTAGTTGGAGCTGCTGCAAAGTATAAAGTTGAATTGTTTTACCCCCTGGAATTACCAGTTTTCCCAATGAAAGAATACCTGAAGGCCGGTCACTGAATTACCTCACATAAAGTTGTTATATACATGATACCTGAGTGAGGGGAGGATATATTTCAGTATATGTAATCGACTGGCACTATTAATACTCCAAATATGCTCCCCCAGCTCTCACCTCAAGCTAAGATTTCTTGGAAGTGCTGAGTGTTAACTATTAAGTGTTCCAATCACTCACTGCCCGCTCTCCAATCACTCACTGCCCGCTCTCCAATCACTCACTGCCCGCTCTCCAATCACTCACTGCCCGCTCTCCAATCACTCGCTGCCCGCTCTCCTTTCACTCACTGCCCGCACTCCTATCACTCACTGCCCGCTCTCCAATCACTCACTGCCCGCTCTCCAATCACTCGCTGCCTGCTCTCCAATCACTCACTGCCCGCTCTCCTATCACTCTCCTATCACTCACTGCCCGCTCTCCTATCACTCACTGCCCGCTCTCCTATCACTCACTGCCCGCTCTCCAATCACTCACTGCCCGCTCTCCTATCACTCACTGCCCGCTCTCCTGTCACTCACTGCCCGCTCCCCAGTCACTCACTGCCCGCTCTCCAATCACTCACTGCCCGCTCTCCTATCACTCACTGCCCGCTCTCCTGTCACTCACTGCTCGCTCTCCAATCACTCACTGCCCGCTCTCCAATCACTCACTGCCCGCTCTCCTATCACTCACTGCCCGCTCTCCTATCACTCGCTGCACTGCCCGCTCTCCTATCACTCACTGCCCGTTCTCCTATCACTCACTGCCCGCTCCCCTATCACTCGCTGCCCGCTCTCCAATCACTCACTGCCTGCTCCCCTATCACTCGCTGCCCACTCTCCTATCACTCACTGCCGCTCTCCTATCACTCTCTGCCCGCTCTCCAATCACTCACTGCACTGCCCGCTCTCCTATCACTCACTGCCCGCTCTCCAATCACTCACTGCACTGCCCGCTCTCCTATCACTCACTGCCCGCTCTCCTATCACTCACTGCCCGCTCTCCTATCACTCACTGCCCGCTCTCCAATCACTCACTGCACTGCCCGCTCTCCTATCACTCACTGCCCGCTCCCCTATCACTCGCTGCCCGCTCTCCAATCACTCACTGCCCGCTCCCCTATCACTCGCTGCCCGCTCCCCTATCACTCGCTGCCCGCTCTCCAATCACTCACTGCACTGCCCGCTCTCCTATCACTCACTGCCCGCTCTCCTATCACTCACTGCCCGCTCTCCAATCACTCACTGCACTGCCCGCTCTCCTATCACTCGCTGCCCGCTCTCCTATCACTCTCTGCCGCTCTCCTATCACTCTCTGCCCAATCTCCTATCATTCACTGCCCGCTCTCCTATCACTCACTTCCCGCTCTCCTATCACTCACTGCCCGCTCTCCAATCACTCACTGCCCGCTCTCCTATCACTCCCTGCCCGCTCTCCAATCACTCACTGCCCGCTCTCCTGTCACTCACTGCCCGCTCTCCTATCACTCCCTGCCCGCTCTCCTATCACTCTCTGCGCTGCCCGCTCTCCTATCACTCCCTGCCCGCTCTCCTATCACTCACTGCCCGCTCTCCTATCACTCACTGCCCGCTCTCCTATCACTCACTGCCCGCTCTCCAATCACTCACTGCCCGCTCCCCTATCACTCACTGCCCAATCTCCTATCACTCACTGCCCAATCTCCTATCACTCACTGCCCGCTCTCCAATCACTCACTGCCCGCTCTCCTATCACTCACTGCCCGCTCTCCAATCACTCACTGCCCGCTCTCCTGTCACTCACTGCCCGCTCTCCTGTCACTCACTGCCCGCTCTCCTATCACTCCCTGCCCACTCTCCTATCACTCCCTGCCCGCTCTCCTATCACTCTCTGCGCTGCCCGCTCTCCTATCACTCTCTGCCCGCTCTCCTATCACTCCCTGCCCGCTCTCCTATCACTCTCTGCGCTGCCCGCTCTCCTATCACTCTCTGCCCGCTCTCCTATCACTCCCTGCCTGGTCTCCTATCACTCCCTGCCCGCTCTCCTATCACTCTCTGCGCTGCCCGCTCTCCTATCACTCTCTGCCCGCTCTCCTATCACTCCCTGCCCGCTCTCCTATCACTCTCTGCGCTGCCCGCTCTCCTATCACTCTCTGCCCGCTCTCCTATCACTCCCTGCCTGGTCTCCTATCACTCACCACCTCCTATCGTAACGGGGATTTCAGCTATCCGGGCTCTGCTCAGCTGAGAGACCCTTGAATTTTGCTAAATGCAGCCGTCTCCTCCCGGGCGGGTGAATAGTCCGGCCCCTCAGGTGCTGCTTTGTCTCCTATTACAGCGGAGCCCCCTTAGCTGACTGACTCATCTCAGCTGTTAGTAACCTCAACTCCTGCCCGCTCGCCTCCTAAACTGCAGGTGCGCCCCCTCTCCTGGAACGCTGCCTCTTAGCAGTGAAGATGTATCGCAACTCCACCTTCAATGTCAGCGGGGCACCTCTTGTCACCATCAGTTCCCACCTCCACTACCACACAGCCGCTGGCCACCGCAATCACCTCTCTGGGCAGGGCAGGGCGAGTACCACTTCTCTCACCAGCTTCCGTGCTCCCTCTCGGACTCCGAAACTGCTCGGGACACAGGGGGGTGACACTGGAGGGAGAGATCTGCAGACTCTGCGCCTGATTCAGACCCGGTATCTATGAGTGAAAGATCGCTCGATGCGTATGCAAATATTTGAAAGTGACGCGGCGGGGAGCAATCGCTCGCCAAGGCATAAGCACGCCCATCTTACCTGTACGAGCAATTGCTTTGTGTATGCAGACTCCCATTAGCGAAAGCAGAGACGCCCACTGCCCCACGTCATCTCCTGGAAGTTTGTGAAAACATTGGTACATCGACCACTATCGGATGTGAACGCAGCGCTTGTGGTAGCTTTTTTCTACCACGAGCATTGCGAGGAAACAGAGTAAAAAAATGGCTGGTGACGTGTACTATGACGCTGCCTGTTAATTATGCACGCCTCTAAAACGGCGTCAAAACACTCAGGCATGCCCCTGTCACCACCCACAAACGGGCTCTCCTGTCACTCACTCTCCTGGGCTGGCTTTGCTGTGCGAGCAAGGGATCTGCGAACGCACTATGTAGTTTGCGCACGTGCACTGCGATGCATACGCAGGTTTGCAACCATCGGCAATAGCGAGCGCACTGCGGATAGCGCCCGGGTCTGAATCAGGCCCTCTGTCAGCTGTGCTGAGAGCTGATCTCTATCTCCTTAAAACCGGACCCTCTTTCTCTGACAGGAACCAACTTACTCCCAGCGGTATCACTCCACCCACTTCCTCCACAGTGCATGTACATCCCACAGACTGGAGCACATCCTCACCACATCAACCCATATATAACTACATGAGTCACATATACCTATTATACATGAGTCACATATACCTATTATACATGAGTCACATATACCTATTATACATGAGTCACATATACCCATTATACATGAGTCACACATACCTATTATACATGAGTCACATATACCCATTATACATGAGTCACATATACCCATTATACATGAGTCACATATACCCATTATACATGAGTCACATATACATATTATACATGAGTCACATATACCCATTATACATGAGTCACATATACCTATTATACATGAGTCACATATACCTATTATACATGAGTCACATATACCTATTATACATGAGTCACATATACCTATTATACATGAGTCACATATACCTATTATACATGAGTCACATATACCTATTATACATGAGTCACATATACCTATTATACATGAGTCACATATACCTATTATACATGAGTCACATATACCCATTATACATGAGTCACATATACCTATTATACATGAGTCACATATACCTATTATACATGAGTCACATATACCTATTATACATGAGTCACATATACCCATTATACATGAGTCACATACACCCATTATACATGAGTCACATATACCTATTACACATGAGTCACATATACCCATTATACATGAGTCACATACACCCATTATACATGAGTCACATATACCTATTACACATGAGTCACATATACCTATTATACATGAGTCACATATACCCATTATACATGAGTCACACATACCTATTATACATGAGTCACATATACCCATTATACATGAGTCACACATACCTATTATACATGAGTCACATATACCCATTATACATGAGTCACATATACCCATTATACATGAGTCACATATACATATTATACATGAGTCACATATACCTATTATACATGAGTCACATATACCTATTATACATGAGTCACATATACCTATTATACATGAGTCACATATACCTATTATACATGAGTCACATATACCTATTATACATGAGTCACATATACCTATTATACATGAGTCACATATACCTATTATACATGAGTCACATATACCCATTATACATGAGTCACATATACCTATTATACATGAGTCACATATACCTATTACACATGAGTCACATATACCTATTACACATGAGTCACATATACCTATTATACATGAGTCACATATACCTATTATACATGAGTCACATATACCTATTATACATGAGTCACATATACCTATTATACATGAGTCACATATACCTATTATACATGAGTCACATATACCTATTATACATGAGTCACATATACCTATTATACATGAGTCACATATACCCATTATACATGAGTCACATATACCTATTATACATGAGTCACATATACCTATTATACATGAGTCACATATACCTATTATACATGAGTCACATATACCCATTATACATGAGTCACATACACCCATTATACATGAGTCACATATACCTATTACACATGAGTCACATATACCTATTACACATGAGTCACATATACCCATTATACATGAGTCACACATACCTATTATACATGAGTCACATATACCTATTATACATGAGTCACATATACCTATTATACATGAGTCACATATACCTATTATACATGAGTCACATATACCTATTATACATGAGTCACATATACCCATTATACATGAGTCACATATACCCATTATACATGAGTCACATATACCTATTATACATGAGTCACATATACCTATTATACATGAGTCACATATACCTATTATACATGAGTCACATATACCTATTATACATGAGTCACATATACCCATTATACATGAGTCACATATACCTATTATACATGAGTCACATATACCTATTATACATGAGTCACATATACCTATTATACATGAGTCACATATACCTATTATACATGAGTCACATATACCCATTATACATGAGTCACATATACCTATTATACATGAGTCACATATACCCATTATACATGAGTCACATATACCCATTATACATGAGTCACATATACCTATTACACATGAGTCACATATACCCATTATACATGAGTCACACATACCTATTATACATGAGTCACATATACCTATTATACATGAGTCACATATACCTATTATACATGAGTCACATATACCTATTATACATGAGTCACATATACCTATTATACATGAGTCACATATACCCATTATACATGAGTCACATATACCCATTATACATGAGTCACATATACCTATTATACATGAGTCACATATACCCATTATACATGAGTCACATATACCCATTATACATGAGTCACATATACCCATTATACACGAGTCACATATACCCATTATACACGAGTCACATATACCCATTATACATGAGTCACATATACCTATTATACTTGAGTCACATATACCTATTATACATGAGTCACATATACCTATTATACATGAGTCACATATACCTATTATACATGAGTCACATATACCTATTATACATGAGTCACCTACATGAGTCACATATTCCTATTCTACATGAGTCACATATACCCATTATACATGAGTCACATATACCTATTAGACATGAGTCACATATACCCATTATACATGAGTCACATATACCTATTATACATGAGTCACATATACCTATTAGACATGAGTCACATATACCTATTATACATGAGTCACATACACATATTATACATGAGTCACATATACCTATTATACATGAATCACATATACCTATTATACATGAGTCACATATACCTATTATACATGAGTCACATATACCTATTATACATGAGTCACATATACCTATTATACATGAGTCACATATACCTATTATACATGAGTCACATACACCTATTATACATGAGTCACATACACCTATTATACATGAGTCACATATACCTATTATACATGAGTCACATATACCTATTCTACATGAGTCACATATTCCTATTATACATGAGTCACATATACCTATTATACATGAGTCACATATACCTATTATACATGAGTCACATATACCTATTATACATGAGTCACATATACCCATTATACATGAGTCACATATACCCATTATACATGAGTCACATATACCTATTATACATGAGTCACATATACCTATTATACATGAGTCACATATACCTATTATACATGAGTCACATACACATATTATACATGAGTCACATATACCTATTATACATGAGTCACATATACCCATTATACATGAGTCACATATACCTATTATACATGAGTCACATATACCTATTATACATGAGTCACATATACCTATTATACATGAGTCACATATACCCATTATACATGAGTCACATATACCCATTATACATGAGTCACATATACCTATTATACATGAGTCACATATACCTATTATACATGAGTCACATATACCTATTATACATGAGTCACATATACCTATTATACATGAGTCACATACACATATTATACATGAGTCACATATACCTATTATACATGAGTCACATATACCTATTATACATGAGTCACATACACATATAATACATGAGTCACATATACCTATTATACATGAGTCACATATACCTATTCTACATGAGTCACATATACCTTTTCTACATGAGTCACATATACCTATTATACATGAGTCACATATACCTATTCTACATGAGTCACATATACCTATTCTACATGAGTCACATACACCTATTCTACATGAGTCACATACACCCATTATACATGAGTCACATACACCCATTCTACATGAGTCACATATACCCATTCTACATGAATCACATATACCCATTATACATGAGTCACATATACCCATTATACATGAATCACATATACCCATTATACATGAATCACATATACCTATTATACATGAGTCACATATACCTATTATACATGAATCACATATACCTATTATACATTAGTCACATATACCTATTATACATGAGTCACATATACCCATTATACATGAGTCACATATACCCATTATACATGAGTCACATATACCTATTATACATGAGTCACATATACCTATTATACATGAGTCACATATACCTATTATACATGAGTCACATATACCCATTATACATGAGACACATATACCTATTATACATGAGTCACATATACCTATTATAATGAGTCACATATACCCATTATACATGAGTCACATATACCTATTATACATGAGTCACATATACCTATTATACATTATACATGAGTCACATATACCTATTATACATGAGTCATATATACCTATTATACATGAGTCACATATACCTATTATACATGAGTCACATATACCCATTATACATGAGTCACATATACTTATTATACATGAGTCACATATACCTATTCTACATGAGTCACATATACCCATTATACATGAGTCACATATACCCATTATACATGAGTCACATATACCTATTATACATGAGTCACATATACCTATTATACATGAGTCACATATACCTATTATACATGAGTCACATATACCTATTATACATGAGTCACATATACCCATTATACATGAGTCACATATACCTATTATACATGAGTCACATATACCTATTATACATGAGTCACATATACCCATTATACATGAGTCACATATACCCATCATACATGAGTCACATATACCCATTATACATGAGTCACATATACCCATTATACATGAGTCACATATACCCATTATACATGAGTCACATATACCTATTATACATGAGTCACATATACCTATTATACATGAGTCACATATACCTCTTATACATGAGTCACATATACCTCTTATACATGAGTCACATATACCTATTATACATGAGTCACATATACCTATTATACATGAGTCACATATACCCATTATACATGAGTCACATATACCTATTATACATGAGTCACATATACCTATTATACATGAATCACATATTCCTATTATACATTATACATGAGTCACATATACCTATTATACATGAGTCACATATACCTATTATACATGAGTCACATATACCTATTATACATGAGTCACATATACCTATTATACATGAGTCACACATACCCATTATACATGAGTCACATATACCTATTATACATGAGTCACATATACCTATTATACATGAGTCACATATACCTATTATACATGAGTCACATATACCCATTATACATGAGTCACATATACCTATTATACATGAGTCACACATACCCATTATACATGAGTCACACATACCTATTATACATTATACATGAGTCACATATACCTATTATACATGAGTCATATATACCTATTATACATGAGTCACATATACCTATTATACATGAGTCACATATACCCATTATACATGAGTCACATATACTTATTATACATGAGTCACATATACCTATTACACATGAGTCACATATACCTATTACACATGAGTCACATATACCTATTATACATGAGTCACATATACCTATTATACATGAGTCACATATACCTATTATACATGAGTCACATATACCCATTATACATGAGTCACATATACCTATTATACATGAGTCACATATACCTATTATACATGAGTCACATATACCTATTATACATGAGTCACATATACCTATTATACATGAGTCACATATACCTATTACACATGAGTCACATATACCTATTATACAGGAGTCACATATACCTATTATACATGAGTCACATATTCCTATTATACACGAGTCACATATACATATTATACATGAGTCACATATACCTATTATACATGAGTCACATATACCTATTACACATGAGTCACATATACCTATTACACATGAGTCACATATACCTATTATACATGAGTCACATATTCCTATTATACATGAGTCACATATTCCTATTATACATGAGTCACATTTACCTATAATACATGAGTCACACATACCCTGGAGGAATATACTCAGCTGTCACACAGAGCTAACACTCACTGGAGCGAATATACTCAGCTGTCACACAGAGCTTACACTCACTGGAGGGATATACTCAGCTGTCACACAGAGCTTACACTCACTGGAGGGATATACTCAGCTGTCACACAGAGCTTACACTCACTGGAGCGATATATTCAGCTGTCCCACAGAGCTTACACTCACTGGAGGGATAGACTCAGCTGTCACACAAAGCTTACACTCGCTGGAGGGATAGACTCAGCTGTCCCACAGAGCTTACACTCACTGGAGGGATAGACTCAGCTGTCACACAAAGCTTACACTCGCTGGAGGGATAGACTCAGCTGTCACACAAAGCTTACACTCGCTGGAGGGATAGACTCAGCTGTCACACAGAGCTTACACTCGCTGGAGGGATATATTCAGCTGTCACACAGAGCTTACACTCACTGGAGGGATAGACTCAGCTGTCATACAGAGCTTACACTCACTGGAGGGATAGACTCAGCTGTCACACAGAGCTAACACTCACTGGAGCGAATATACTCAGCTGTCACACAGAGCTTACACTCACTGGAGGGATATACTCAGCTGTCACACAGAGCTTACACTCACTGGAGGGATATACTCAGCTGTCACACAGAGCTTACACTCACTGGAGCGATATATTCAGCTGTCCCACAGAGCTTACACTCACTGGAGGGATAGACTCAGCTGTCACACAAAGCTTACACTCGCTGGAGGGATAGACTCAGCTGTCCCACAGAGCTTACACTCACTGGAGGGATAGACTCAGCTGTCACACAAAGCTTACACTCGCTGGAGGGATAGACTCAGCTGTCACACAAAGCTTACACTCGCTGGAGGGATAGACTCAGCTGTCACACAGAGCTTACACTCGCTGGAGGGATATATTCAGCTGTCACACAGAGCTTACACTCACTGGAGGGATAGACTCAGCTGTCATACAGAGCTTACACTCACTGGAGGGATAGACTCAGCTGTCACACAGAGCTTACACTCACTGGAGCGAATATACTCAGCTGTCACACAGAGCTTACACTCGCTGGAGGGATATATTCAGCTGTCACACAGAGCTTACACTCGCTGGAGGGATAGACTCAGCTGTCACATAGAGCTTAGACTCACTGGAGGGATAGACTCAGCTGTCACACAGAGCTTACAATCACTGGAGGGATAGACTCAGCTGTCACACAGAGCTTACACTCACTGGAGGGATAGACTCAGCTGTCACACAGAGCTTACACTCGCTGGAGGGATATTTTCAGCTGTCACACAGAGCTTACACTCACTGGAGGGATAGACTCAGCTGTCACACAGAGCTTACACTCACTGGAGGGATAGACACAGCTGTCACACAGAGATTACACTCACTGGAGCGATATATTCAGCTGTCACACAGAGCTTACACTCACTGGAGGGATATACTCAGCTGTCACACAGAGCTTACACTCACTGGAGGGATAGACTCAGCTGTCACACAGAGCTTACACTCACTGGAGGGATATACTCAGCTGTCACACAGAGCTTACACTCACTGGAGGGATAGACTCAGCTGTCACACAGAGCTTACACTCACTGGAGGGATATATTCAGCTGTCACACAGAGCTTACACTCACTGGAGGGATATTTTCAGCTGTCACACAAAGCTTACAATCACTGGAGGGATAGACTCAGCTGTCACACAGAGCTTACACTCGCTGGAGGTATATTTTCAGCTGTCACACAGAGCTTACACTCACTGGAGGGATATACTCAGCTGTCACACAGAGCTTACACTCACTGGAGGGATAGACTCAGCTGTCACACAGAGCTTACACTCACTGGAGGGATACTCAGCTGTCACACAGAGCTTACACTCACTGGAGGGATATTTTCAGCTGTCACACAGAGCTTACACTCACTGGAGGGATAGACTCAGCTGTTACACAGAGCTTACACTCACTGGAGGGATAGACTCAGCTGTCACACAGAGCTTACACTCACTGGAGGGATAGACTCAGCTGTCACACAGAGCTTACACTCACTGGAGGGATAGACTCAGCTGTCACACATAGCTTACACTCACTGGAGGGATGGACTCAGCTGTCACACAGAGCTTACACTCACTGGAGGGATGGACTCAGCTGTCACACAGAGCTTACACTCACTGGAGGGATAGCCTCAGCTGTCACACAGAGCTTACACTCACTGGAAGGATAGACTCAGCTGTCACACAGAGCTTACACTCACTGGAGGGATAGACTCAGCTGTCACACAGAGCTTACTCTCACTGGAGGGATAGACTCAGCTGTCACACAGAGCTTACACTCACTGGAGGGATATATTCAGCTGTCACACAGAGCTTACACTCACTGGCGGGATATATTCAGCTGTCACACAGAGCTTACACTCACTGGAGGGATATTTTCAGCTGTCACACAGAGCTTACACTCGCTGGAGGGATAGACTCAGCTGTCACACAGAGCTTACACTCACTGGAGGGATAGACTCAGCTGTCACACAGAGCTTACACTCACTGGAGGGATAGACTCAGCTGTCACACAGAGCTTACACTCACTGGAGGGATGGACTCAGCTGTCACACAGAGCTTACACTCACTGGAAGGATAGACTCAGCTGTCACACAGAGCTTACACTCACTGGAGGGATAGACTCAGCTGTCACACAGAGCTTACACTCACTGGAGGGATAGACTCAGCTGTCACACAGAGCTTACACTCACTGGAGGGATAGACTCAGCTGTCACACAGAGCTTACACTCGCTGGAGGGATATATTCAGCTGTCACACAGAGCTTACACTCGCTGGAGGGATATTTTCAGCTGTCACACAGAGCTTACACTCGCTGGAGGGATATATTCAGCTGTCACACAGAGCTTACACTCGCTGGAGGGATAGACTCAGCTGTCACACAGAGCTTACTCTCACTGGAGGGATAGACTCAGCTGTCACACAGAGCTTACACTCACTGGAGGGATAGACTCAGCTGTCACACAGAGCTTACACTCACTGGAGGGATAGACTCAGCTGTCACACAGAGCTTACACTCACTGGAGGGATAGACTCAGCTGTCACACAGAGCTTACACTCACTGGAGGGATGGACTCAGCTGTCACACAGAGCTTACACTCACTGGAGGGATGGACTCAGCTGTCACACAGAGCTTACACTCACTGGAAGGATAGACTCAGCTGTCACACAGAGCTTACACTCACTGGAGGGATAGACTCAGCTGTCACACAGAGCTTACACTCACTGGAGGGATATATTCAGCTGTCACACAGAGCTTACACTCACTGGCGGGATATATTCAGCTGTCACACAGAGCTTACACTCACTGGAGGGATATTTTCAGCTGTCACACAGAGCTTACACTCGCTGGGGGGATAGACTCAGCTGTCACACAGAGCTTACACTCGCTGGAGGGATAGACTCAGCTGTCACACAGAGCTTACACTCACTGGAGGGATAGACTCAGCTGTCACACAGAGCTTACACTCACTGGAGGGATGGACTCAGCTGTCACACAGAGCTTACACTCACTGGAAGGATAGACTCAGCTGTCACACAGAGCTTACACTCACTGGAGGGATAGACTCAGCTGTCACACAGAGCTTACACTCACTGGAGGGATAGACTCAGCTGTCACACAGAGCTTACACTCACTGGAGGGATAGACTCAGCTGTCACACAGAGCTTACACTCACTGGAGGGATATATTCAGCTGTCACACAGAGCTTACACTCGCTGGAGGGATATTTTCAGCTGTCACACAGAGCTTACACTCGCTGGAGGGATATATTCAGCTGTCACACAGAGCTTACACTCGCTGGAGGGATAGACTCAGCTGTCACACAGAGCTTACTCTCACTGGAGGGATAGACTCAGCTGTCACACAGAGCTTACACTCACTGGAGGGATAGACTCATCTGTCACACAGAGCTTACACTCACTGGAGGGATAGACTCAGCTGTCACACAGAGCTTACACTCACTGGAGGGATAGACTCAGCTGTCACACAGAGCTTACACTCACTGGAGGGATGGACTCAGCTGTCACACAGAGCTTACACTCACTGGAGGGATAGACTCAGATGTCACACAGAGCTTACACTCACTGGAAGGATAGACTCAGCTGTCACACAGAGCTTACACTCACTGGAGGGATAGACTCAGCTGTCACACAGAGCTTACACTCACTGGAGGGATAGACTCAGCTGTCACACAGAGCTTACACTCACTGGAGGGATAGACTCAGCTGTCACACAGAGCTTACACTCACTGGAGGGATAGACTAAGCTGTCACACAGAGCTTACACTCACCGGAGGGATAGACTCAGCTGTCACACAGAGCTTACACTCACCGGAGGGATAGACTCAGCTGTCACACAGAGCTTACACTCACTGGAGGGATAGACTCAGCTGTCACACAGAGCTTACACTCACTGGAGGGATAGACTCAGCTGTCACACAGAGCTTACACTCACTGGAGGGATATATTCAGCTGTCACACAGAGCTTACACTCGCTGGAGGGATATTTTCAGCTGTCACACAGAGCTTACACTCGCTGGAGGGATATATTCAGCTGTCACACAGAGCTTACACTCGCTGGAGGGATAGACTCAGCTGTCACACAGAGCTTACTCTCACTGGAGGGATAGACTCAGCTGTCACACAGAGCTTACACTCACTGGAGGGATAGACTCAGCTGTCACACAGAGCTTACACTCACTGGAGGGATAGACTCAGCTGTCACACAGAGCTTACACTCACTGGAGGGATAGACTCAGCTGTCACACAGAGCTTACACTCACTGGAGGGATAGACTCAGCTGTCACACAGAGCTTACACTCACTGGAGGGATAGACTCAGCTGTCACACAGAGCTTACACTCACTGGAGGGATAGACTCAGCTGTCACACAGAGCTTACACTCACTGGAGGGATAGACTCAGCTGTCACACAGAGCTTACACTCACTGGAGGGATAGACTCAGCTGTCACACAGAGCTTACACTCACTGGAGGGATAGACTCAGCTGTCACACAGAGCTTACACTCACTGGAGGGATAGACTCAGCTGTCACACAGAGCTTACACTCACTGGAGGGATAGACTCAGCTGTCACACAGAGCTTACACTCACTGGAGGGATAGACTCAGCTGTCACACAGAGCTTACACTCACTGGAGGGATAGACTCAGCTGTCACACAGAGCTTACACTCACCGGAGGGATAGACTCAGCTGTCACACAGAGCTTACACTCACCGGAGGGATAGACTCAGCTGTCACACAGAGCTTACACTCACCGGAGGGATAGACTCAGCTGTCACACAGAGCTTACACTCACTGGAGGGATAGACTCAGCTGTCACACAGAGCTTACACTCACTGGAGGGATAGAATCAGCTGTCACACAGAGCTTACACTCACTGGAGGGATGGACTCAGCTGTCACACAGAGCTTACACTCACTGGAAGGATAGACTCAGCTGTCACACAGAGCTTACACTCACTGGAGGGATAGACTCAGCTGTCACACAGAGCTTACACTCACTGGAGGGATAGACTCAGCTGTCACACAGAGCTTACACTCACTGGAGGGATATACTCAGCTGTCACACAGAGCTTACACTCACTGGAGGGATATACTCAGCTGTCACACAGAGCTTACACTCACTGGAGCGATATATTCAGCTGTCCCACAGAGCTTACACTCACTGGAGGGATAGACTCAGCTGTCACACAAAGCTTACACTCGCTGGAGGGATAGACTCAGCTGTCCCACAGAGCTTACACTCACTGGAGGGATAGACTCAGCTGTCACACAAAGCTTACACTCGCTGGAGGGATAGACTCAGCTGTCACACAAAGCTTACACTCGCTGGAGGGATAGACTCAGCTGTCACACAGAGCTTACACTCGCTGGAGGGATATATTCAGCTGTCACACAGAGCTTACACTCACTGGAGGGATAGACTCAGCTGTCATACAGAGCTTACACTCACTGGAGGGATAGACTCAGCTGTCACACAGAGCTAACACTCACTGGAGCGAATATACTCAGCTGTCACACAGAGCTTACACTCACTGGAGGGATATACTCAGCTGTCACACAGAGCTTACACTCACTGGAGGGATATACTCAGCTGTCACACAGAGCTTACACTCACTGGAGCGATATATTCAGCTGTCCCACAGAGCTTACACTCACTGGAGGGATAGACTCAGCTGTCACACAAAGCTTACACTCGCTGGAGGGATAGACTCAGCTGTCCCACAGAGCTTACACTCACTGGAGGGATAGACTCAGCTGTCACACAAAGCTTACACTCGCTGGAGGGATAGACTCAGCTGTCACACAAAGCTTACACTCGCTGGAGGGATAGACTCAGCTGTCACACAGAGCTTACACTCGCTGGAGGGATATATTCAGCTGTCACACAGAGCTTACACTCACTGGAGGGATAGACTCAGCTGTCATACAGAGCTTACACTCACTGGAGGGATAGACTCAGCTGTCACACAGAGCTTACACTCACTGGAGCGAATATACTCAGCTGTCACACAGAGCTTACACTCGCTGGAGGGATATATTCAGCTGTCACACAGAGCTTACACTCGCTGGAGGGATAGACTCAGCTGTCACATAGAGCTTAGACTCACTGGAGGGATAGACTCAGCTGTCACACAGAGCTTACAATCACTGGAGGGATAGAC
This sequence comes from Taudactylus pleione, assembly GCA_031769625.1. Lineage (NCBI taxonomy): Eukaryota > Metazoa > Chordata > Amphibia > Anura > Myobatrachidae > Taudactylus > Taudactylus pleione. The sequence goes on from JAUIMM010002853.1 coordinate 60,321, forward strand.
TCAGCTGTCACACAGAGCTTACACTCACTGGAGGGATAGACTCAGCTGTCACACAGAGCTTACACTCGCTGGAGGGATATTTTCAGCTGTCACACAGAGCTTACACTCACTGGAGGGATAGACTCAGCTGTCACACAGAGCTTACACTCACTGGAGGGATAGACACAGCTGTCACACAGAGATTACACTCACTGGAGCGATATATTCAGCTGTCACACAGAGCTTACACTCACTGGAGGGATATACTCAGCTGTCACACAGAGCTTACACTCACTGGAGGGATAGACTCAGCTGTCACACAGAGCTTACACTCACTGGAGGGATATACTCAGCTGTCACACAGAGCTTACACTCACTGGAGGGATAGACTCAGCTGTCACACAGAGCTTACACTCACTGGAGGGATATATTCAGCTGTCACACAGAGCTTACACTCACTGGAGGGATATTTTCAGCTGTCACACAAAGCTTACAATCACTGGAGGGATAGACTCAGCTGTCACACAGAGCTTACACTCGCTGGAGGTATATTTTCAGCTGTCACACAGAGCTTACACTCACTGGAGGGATATACTCAGCTGTCACACAGAGCTTACACTCACTGGAGGGATAGACTCAGCTGTCACACAGAGCTTACACTCACTGGAGGGATACTCAGCTGTCACACAGAGCTTACACTCACTGGAGGGATATTTTCAGCTGTCACACAGAGCTTACACTCACTGGAGGGATAGACTCAGCTGTTACACAGAGCTTACACTCACTGGAGGGATAGACTCAGCTGTCACACAGAGCTTACACTCACTGGAGGGATAGACTCAGCTGTCACACAGAGCTTACACTCACTGGAGGGATAGACTCAGCTGTCACACATAGCTTACACTCACTGGAGGGATGGACTCAGCTGTCACACAGAGCTTACACTCACTGGAGGGATGGACTCAGCTGTCACACAGAGCTTACACTCACTGGAGGGATAGCCTCAGCTGTCACACAGAGCTTACACTCACTGGAAGGATAGACTCAGCTGTCACACAGAGCTTACACTCACTGGAGGGATAGACTCAGCTGTCACACAGAGCTTACTCTCACTGGAGGGATAGACTCAGCTGTCACACAGAGCTTACACTCACTGGAGGGATATATTCAGCTGTCACACAGAGCTTACACTCACTGGCGGGATATATTCAGCTGTCACACAGAGCTTACACTCACTGGAGGGATATTTTCAGCTGTCACACAGAGCTTACACTCGCTGGAGGGATAGACTCAGCTGTCACACAGAGCTTACACTCACTGGAGGGATAGACTCAGCTGTCACACAGAGCTTACACTCACTGGAGGGATAGACTCAGCTGTCACACAGAGCTTACACTCACTGGAGGGATGGACTCAGCTGTCACACAGAGCTTACACTCACTGGAAGGATAGACTCAGCTGTCACACAGAGCTTACACTCACTGGAGGGATAGACTCAGCTGTCACACAGAGCTTACACTCACTGGAGGGATAGACTCAGCTGTCACACAGAGCTTACACTCACTGGAGGGATAGACTCAGCTGTCACACAGAGCTTACACTCGCTGGAGGGATATATTCAGCTGTCACACAGAGCTTACACTCGCTGGAGGGATATTTTCAGCTGTCACACAGAGCTTACACTCGCTGGAGGGATATATTCAGCTGTCACACAGAGCTTACACTCGCTGGAGGGATAGACTCAGCTGTCACACAGAGCTTACTCTCACTGGAGGGATAGACTCAGCTGTCACACAGAGCTTACACTCACTGGAGGGATAGACTCAGCTGTCACACAGAGCTTACACTCACTGGAGGGATAGACTCAGCTGTCACACAGAGCTTACACTCACTGGAGGGATAGACTCAGCTGTCACACAGAGCTTACACTCACTGGAGGGATGGACTCAGCTGTCACACAGAGCTTACACTCACTGGAGGGATGGACTCAGCTGTCACACAGAGCTTACACTCACTGGAAGGATAGACTCAGCTGTCACACAGAGCTTACACTCACTGGAGGGATAGACTCAGCTGTCACACAGAGCTTACACTCACTGGAGGGATATATTCAGCTGTCACACAGAGCTTACACTCACTGGCGGGATATATTCAGCTGTCACACAGAGCTTACACTCACTGGAGGGATATTTTCAGCTGTCACACAGAGCTTACACTCGCTGGGGGGATAGACTCAGCTGTCACACAGAGCTTACACTCGCTGGAGGGATAGACTCAGCTGTCACACAGAGCTTACACTCACTGGAGGGATAGACTCAGCTGTCACACAGAGCTTACACTCACTGGAGGGATGGACTCAGCTGTCACACAGAGCTTACACTCACTGGAAGGATAGACTCAGCTGTCACACAGAGCTTACACTCACTGGAGGGATAGACTCAGCTGTCACACAGAGCTTACACTCACTGGAGGGATAGACTCAGCTGTCACACAGAGCTTACACTCACTGGAGGGATAGACTCAGCTGTCACACAGAGCTTACACTCACTGGAGGGATATATTCAGCTGTCACACAGAGCTTACACTCGCTGGAGGGATATTTTCAGCTGTCACACAGAGCTTACACTCGCTGGAGGGATATATTCAGCTGTCACACAGAGCTTACACTCGCTGGAGGGATAGACTCAGCTGTCACACAGAGCTTACTCTCACTGGAGGGATAGACTCAGCTGTCACACAGAGCTTACACTCACTGGAGGGATAGACTCATCTGTCACACAGAGCTTACACTCACTGGAGGGATAGACTCAGCTGTCACACAGAGCTTACACTCACTGGAGGGATAGACTCAGCTGTCACACAGAGCTTACACTCACTGGAGGGATGGACTCAGCTGTCACACAGAGCTTACACTCACTGGAGGGATAGACTCAGCTGTCACACAGAGCTTACACTCACTGGAAGGATAGACTCAGCTGTCACACAGAGCTTACACTCACTGGAGGGATAGACTCAGCTGTCACACAGAGCTTACACTCACTGGAGGGATAGACTCAGCTGTCACACAGAGCTTACACTCACTGGAGGGATAGACTCAGCTGTCACACAGAGCTTACACTCACTGGAGGGATAGACTAAGCTGTCACACAGAGCTTACACTCACCGGAGGGATAGACTCAGCTGTCACACAGAGCTTACACTCACCGGAGGGATAGACTCAGCTGTCACACAGAGCTTACACTCACTGGAGGGATAGACTCAGCTGTCACACAGAGCTTACACTCACTGGAGGGATAGACTCAGCTGTCACACAGAGCTTACACTCACTGGAGGGATATATTCAGCTGTCACACAGAGCTTACACTCGCTGGAGGGATATTTTCAGCTGTCACACAGAGCTTACACTCGCTGGAGGGATATATTCAGCTGTCACACAGAGCTTACACTCGCTGGAGGGATAGACTCAGCTGTCACACAGAGCTTACTCTCACTGGAGGGATAGACTCAGCTGTCACACAGAGCTTACACTCACTGGAGGGATAGACTCAGCTGTCACACAGAGCTTACACTCACTGGAGGGATAGACTCAGCTGTCACACAGAGCTTACACTCACTGGAGGGATAGACTCAGCTGTCACACAGAGCTTACACTCACTGGAGGGATAGACTCAGCTGTCACACAGAGCTTACACTCACTGGAGGGATAGACTCAGCTGTCACACAGAGCTTACACTCACTGGAGGGATAGACTCAGCTGTCACACAGAGCTTACACTCACTGGAGGGATAGACTCAGCTGTCACACAGAGCTTACACTCACTGGAGGGATAGACTCAGCTGTCACACAGAGCTTACACTCACTGGAGGGATAGACTCAGCTGTCACACAGAGCTTACACTCACTGGAGGGATAGACTCAGCTGTCACACAGAGCTTACACTCACTGGAGGGATAGACTCAGCTGTCACACAGAGCTTACACTCACTGGAGGGATAGACTCAGCTGTCACACAGAGCTTACACTCACTGGAGGGATAGACTCAGCTGTCACACAGAGCTTACACTCACCGGAGGGATAGACTCAGCTGTCACACAGAGCTTACACTCACCGGAGGGATAGACTCAGCTGTCACACAGAGCTTACACTCACCGGAGGGATAGACTCAGCTGTCACACAGAGCTTACACTCACTGGAGGGATAGACTCAGCTGTCACACAGAGCTTACACTCACTGGAGGGATAGAATCAGCTGTCACACAGAGCTTACACTCACTGGAGGGATGGACTCAGCTGTCACACAGAGCTTACACTCACTGGAAGGATAGACTCAGCTGTCACACAGAGCTTACACTCACTGGAGGGATAGACTCAGCTGTCACACAGAGCTTACACTCACTGGAGGGATAGACTCAGCTGTCACACAGAGCTTACACTCACTGGAGGGATAGACTCAGCTGTCACACAGAGCTTACACTCACTGGAGGGATATATTCAGCTGTCACACAGAGCTTACACTCGCTGGAGGGATATTTTCAGCTGTCACACAGAGCTTACACTCGCTGGAGGGATATATTCAGCTGTCACACAGAGCTTACACTCGCTGGAGGGATAGACTCAGCTGTCACACAGAGCTTACTCTCACTGGAGGGATAGACTCAGCTGTCACACAGAGCTTACACTCACTGGAGGGATAGACTCATCTGTCACACAGAGCTTACACTCACTGGAGGGATAGACTCAGCTGTCACACAGAGCTTACACTCACTGGAGGGATAGACTCAGCTGTCACACAGAGCTTACACTCACTGGAGGGATGGACTCAGCTGTCACACAGAGCTTACACTCACTGGAGGGATAGACTCAGCTGTCACACAGAGCTTACACTCACTGGAAGGATAGACTCAGCTGTCACACAGAGCTTACACTCACTGGAGGGATAGACTCAGCTGTCACACAGAGCTTACACTCACTGGAGGGATAGACTCAGCTGTCACACAGAGCTTACACTCACTGGAGGGATAGACTCAGCTGTCACACAGAGCTTACACTCACTGGAGGGATAGACTAAGCTGTCACACAGAGCTTACACTCACCGGAGGGATAGACTCAGCTGTCACACAGAGCTTACACTCACCGGAGGGATAGACTCAGCTGTCACACAGAGCTTACACTCACTGGAGGGATAGACTCAGCTGTCACACAGAGCTTACACTCACTGGAGGGATAGACTCAGCTGTCACACAGAGCTTACACTCACTGGAGGGATATATTCAGCTGTCACACAGAGCTTACACTCGCTGGAGGGATATTTTCAGCTGTCACACAGAGCTTACACTCGCTGGAGGGATATATTCAGCTGTCACACAGAGCTTACACTCGCTGGAGGGATAGACTCAGCTGTCACACAGAGCTTACTCTCACTGGAGGGATAGACTCAGCTGTCACACAGAGCTTACACTCACTGGAGGGATAGACTCAGCTGTCACACAGAGCTTACACTCACTGGAGGGATAGACTCAGCTGTCACACAGAGCTTACACTCACTGGAGGGATAGACTCAGCTGTCACACAGAGCTTACACTCACTGGAGGGATAGACTCAGCTGTCACACAGAGCTTACACTCACTGGAGGGATAGACTCAGCTGTCACACAGAGCTTACACTCACTGGAGGGATAGACTCAGCTGTCACACAGAGCTTACACTCACTGGAGGGATAGACTCAGCTGTCACACAGAGCTTACACTCACTGGAGGGATAGACTCAGCTGTCACACAGAGCTTACACTCACTGGAGGGATAGACTCAGCTGTCACACAGAGCTTACACTCACTGGAGGGATAGACTCAGCTGTCACACAGAGCTTACACTCACTGGAGGGATAGACTCAGCTGTCACACAGAGCTTACACTCACTGGAGGGATAGACTCAGCTGTCACACAGAGCTTACACTCACTGGAGGGATAGACTCAGCTGTCACACAGAGCTTACACTCACTGGAGGGATAGACTCAGCTGTCACACAGAGCTTACACTCACCGGAGGGATAGACTCAGCTGTCACACAGAGCTTACACTCACCGGAGGGATAGACTCAGCTGTCACACAGAGCTTACACTCACCGGAGGGATAGACTCAGCTGTCACACAGAGCTTACACTCACTGGAGGGATAGACTCAGCTGTCACACAGAGCTTACACTCACTGGAGGGATAGAATCAGCTGTCACACAGAGCTTACACTCACTGGAGGGATAGACTCAGCTGAAGGGCCGGACTGGGACTAAAAATAGTCCCTGGCATGTAAAGAGCACACAGGCCCACCTCGCGTCTGCATCTGGTTCCTGGCATAGACTCCTCCCCTAACTATTCCTGACCCCTCCCACTTCTTAGCCTTTGATCTTACAAATGTAATTACTATTAGAACAGACAAGTACACATCAATCTCTATAAAAATACATACAACAGGGCACATCCTGCAGGGGAGTCACACATTTCGTATTATGCTGGTTCTGTTAAGCTGTGTAGACACCTATAGATATATCTGTCCAATTTGTGTGGTAGGACAGAAAATCTGGGAATGTGTGGGAGCAAATAACAATAGAAATTTGCTCCCAGATGCTGGAAAATGGACCAGATTTTCTTTCCCACCAGACAGATTGGACAGATATCTATAGGTAAAGTTGGCACTGCACTGGTGCAGGTCATACACATAGAAAGGGGAGGGCATTTTCCCCCAAGCCCTAGTTTAGCAGCTGTAGAAAATTAGATAGTGGTCACTGTAGCACTTTTTAGGGAAGGTGTGCTGAACGCAGAGGACACATCTGTGCACACCAAAGCAGAGCCGCAACTACACATTTTGACAAAAGAGCATGTGTGCCGCCATCCATAGGGGCAGCACGGAGAGCGCGTGCCTTCGGTAAAAAAATTCAGGTGTGATCTTGCTTGGAAGGGGCGTAGCCACCTAATTTTTCACGGTACGCCACACAGTAGTGTCTCTTTTCACATTCTGTCACACAGTAGTGTCCCTTTTTCACATTACGTCACACAGTAGTGCCCCCTAGTCACATTACATCACACAGTAGTGTCCCTTTTTCACATTACGTCACACAGTAGTGTCCCTTAGTCACATTACATCACACAGTAGTGTCCCTTTTTCACATTACGTCACACAGTAGTGTCCCTTAGTCACATTACATCACACAGTAGTGTCCCTTTTTCACATTACGTCACACAGTAGTGTCCCTTTTTCACATTACGTCACACAGTAGTGTCCCTTAGTCACATTACATCACACAGTAGTGTCCCTTTTTCACATTACGTCACACAGTAGTGTCCCTTAGTCACATTACATCACACAGTAGTGTCCATTTTTCACATTACGTCACACAGTAGTGTCCCTTAGTCACATTACATCACACAGTAGTGTCCCTTTTTCACATAACGTCACACAGTAGTGTCCCTTAGTCACATTACATCACACAGTAGTGTCCCTTTTTCACATTACGTCACACAGTAGTGTCCCTTTTTCACATTACGTCACACAATAGTGTCCCTTAGTCACATTACACCACATGGTAATATCCCTTCATCATACTACACTGCACAGTGGTGTCCCGTATTCATGTTACATCACACAGTAGTGTCCCTTTCTCACCTTTCGTCAGACAGTATTGTCCCTTTTTCATGTTACGACAAACAGTAGTGTCCCTTTTTCATGTTACGACACACAGTAGTGTCCCTTTTTCATGTTACGACACACAGTAGTGTCCCCTTCACATTACATCCGTGTCCCTTTTTCACGTTATGTCACACAATAGTGTCCATTATTTACATACACAAACATGAATATTTGCCCATAACAAATATTATAAAATAGAAATATTATAAACAATATATTGTATACAATTAATATTAATACTACATGGATCTGCAGGTTTGAAATAGCAACATACTAAAAAGGAATAGAGGGAGACAGGAAAAAGGAGGAAAGGGGGAGCTAGCAGAAAAAAGAGAGGAGAAATTTGGGCAGCTGGGGAGAGAGAAGGAAAGAGGGAACCCAACAATTAGGGAGAGCCAGGAGAGAGAGAGGAGGAATAGGAGGAACAGGGGTAGAGAGAATATGGGGAGTCAGGAGAGACATAGGAGAAATATGGGGAGTGGGAAGAGAGACAGAAGAAATAGGGAGAGCCAGGAGAGAAAGAGAAGGTTTAGGTTGAACCGGGAGAGAGCAGAAAGAGGAAGAGTCACGAGAGAGTGAAGGAACAGGTTGAGCCGAGAGAAAGAGAGGAGGAATTGTGGAAGCTAGAGAGACATAGGAGAAATAGAGTGAGCAGGGAGAGAAAGAAGGAATAGGGGAAGCCGGGAGAGAGAGAAGGAATTGGGGAGGCTGGGAAAGACATAGGAGAAGGGAGCTGGGAGAGAGTAGGAAGGAATTGGGAAAGACAAGAGAGTGGAGGAATAGGGGAAGCCGAGAGAGACATAGGAGAAAGAGGGGAAGCTGGGAGAGAGAGAGAGAGAGAGAGAGAAGGGGAGATGGGAGAGACATAGGAGAAAGAGGGGAAGCTGGGAGAGAGAGGAGGAATAGGGGAAGCCAGGAGAGACATAGGAGAAAAAGGGTAAGCTGGGAGAGAGAGGAGAAATAGGGGGAGACAGGAAAGTCTTAGGAGAAAGAGGGGAAGCCGAGAGAGACTTTGGGCTCGATTCAATTCAACACAAATTGAATAGTGCCAGTAATGAGCTCCCGGAGCTATTCAGAACGCTGCTAAGCCCGACTAAGGATTTCTTCTCGCATCTCTCCTGGGATACAAGCAAAAATCCGACAAAGTCCAGGCGCAATGCTGTTTTCTAAATGGTTATGGGGTTGGGTCTTAAAGGGCGCACTAGAGAAATGTTAATAAAGTAGGTAAACAAGTGAATGATTAATATAACATAGTGGTAAGTATAATTCGTGTTTAATATGAAATAGTCGCTCAGATAAAATATATATACATGAATTCATAAACAATATATCACAGTAATTCTGATGCATAAATAGAAATAAAATGAAAGAAAAGTCTGGTATATACTAAAATACTGTACTGTTAATGTAAAACATATTGTCCAGAATTGAGCGGATATGTGCAGACTAAAATGATGGATATCAGTCCAAATAGTAAGTTGTGGTTTCAAATGAAGTTGGTATAAAAAATGAGTCATGCGCTCTGCGGGACTCCCCTTTCGTATAAGGATTCTGTATATCCTAATGATGCTTTGTGCCTATATATTAACTTAGGTGTTATGCCACACTGAAGACAGATTTAACCCTTCGGAAGGGGATGCTTTTTTTTAGCATAAACCCCACTGTATATCACGTATTTGTAAAGTCACTGGCTGTATGCCGTTACCACAGAAGTAAGGGAAATGATCCTTGTGGTGCGCGCACCTCCTACCTTGATTCGTACTGTACTAGCAGGTTTGGCGTGGCGGAGTCCTGTCAGGCATGAGGGTGTTACACACTCATTACCTATGCCGTGCGCTGTATTCTATGTGCTGGCGGGTCCTCTGTACTTCCAGCTCCTGTGCGTGCCAGAGGTGTGGGTAGCTGAGAGTGGCGAGCGGCTGGTCAGCAGCTGAAAGTGGTATGGGCAGTCCTGTCCGGCAGAGCTCTTGCCTCGGGAGCTGTCCTGATTACTTCTTGCTGCGTTCTGTTGGTCTCCAATACAATGATCGAGTGGAGACAGATGGTGGTTGTGTCTACAGGTGGTGTGTCCAACGCGTTTCTCCCAGTCGGGGCTTCGTCAGGGACAATGTTTCAGGGTTTTGGCTACAGGCTGCCTATTTGTATCTGTTCCTAAATTGAATCCTGCTGATGGTCGTTAAGCCTCTAATTACAGCAGCCTCAATGTTTGTGATATCTATAAAGTGTTCTTTCACATATTTTATAAATTCTGCTCCCAAATAAGTACAGAACAGCTGATATAGATCTTATAAGCTTGAAAATGTTGAAATAAAAATAAAATAAAATAAAAAAAAGAATAAAAAGTAGGATTCAAATAAATTAAAAATAAAATAAAAAAAATAAAAATACGAAACTGAGAAAGTGAACGTTGCTGATAAAAACATAAGGAATTAGGTATGTTTTTGGTATTTGACATCTAGAGTCTTATAGATTAATTCCTGTGTTGACCACATTATGGAAATGATAAATGATCTAAATATTTTGTGTGGGGCTATATGTAGGATATAGATCTGTCCTGGATTTTCCATTACTATTTATTGGTTTTGTTCCTCCTTTTCTTTTTTCCCTCTGTTGTCATAAGCTCACTTTTTTGAACTCTCCAGAATCTGAGCTTGGGATCCCGACAGGCAAATAAAGGGGGGGGACAGGGGGGCAAGTCCGCGCGGGCCCAATCTGGTGTAGGAGAGATGTTATTCCTTACAGTACCTGTACTTTGTGGGGGGTTCTCCCCCCAGTACTGCACAGGCCCAACCCTTCTTAGCTTCCAAGTTCAGATGGTATTTTTGGGGCGTTTCTAGGGTGGTATGACTGTAATAATTACTCCATCCATCGTGGGCCCACAGGGACCGCCCCATGCCCGAATTCCCGTGCGCCGATCAGGAGCCCCCGTCCAGAAAATTGGAGAGCTCAAAATCAATGTTGAGGCCATTTGGTGTTAAAGTTTTGAATTCAAATATCCATTTGCTTTCTTCCCTTGACATGGATCTAATATGTTAGGAGAGTAGGAGTAGGGAAGAGTTTCTGTTGTGATGCAGGTTGAAATGTTCAGAGACACTGTGTGTCCTTAGTCCATTCTCAATATTTCTCATATGTTCTCCAAGACGACTACTCAGTTTCCTTATAGTACATCCAACATATTGAAGTCCACAGGGACATGATAGTAGATAAATGGTGCCTTTGGACTCGCAACTTAATTTTTCTCTAATCCTATATTCTTTTCTTGTGATGTGGGAAACAAAATTCTCATAGGAGCAGTTGTTTTTCTTTTTGTGGTTTACATGCTCTGCAATGATTGCAGTAGAAAAAACCTTTTTTCCTATTGTTGAGCCAATTCTGGCTAGTATTACCAAAGCTCTTGCTTGGTGACAAGTAGCTTTTTACAAGTTTTTGTTTTATACTGGAAGCTCTCCTATATACGAATGTAGGTTTGTCTTTAATTATCCTTTTCAGAGGATCATCTTTTAGTAGGATGTGCCAGTTTTTCGTACAATCCGTTCCAAGCATCCCCTTCCGAAGGGTTAAATCTGTCTTCAGTGTGGCATAACACCTAAGTTAATATATAGGCACAAAGCATCATTAGGATATACAGAATCCTTATACGAAAGGGGAGTCCCGCAGAGCGCATGACTCATTTTTTATACCAACTTCATTTGAAAACCACAACTTACTATTTGGACTGATATCCATCATTTTAGTCTGCACATATCCGCTCAATTCTGGACAATATGTTTTACATTAACAGTACAGTATTTTAGTATATACCAGACTTTTATTTCATTTTATTTCTATTTATGCATCAGAATTACTGTGATATATTGTTTATGAATTCATGTATATATATTTTATCTGAGCGACTGTTTCATATTAAACACGAATTATACTTACCACTATGTTATATTAATCACCTACTTTAGTAACATTTCTCTAGTGTGCCCTTTAAGACCCAACTCCATAAACATTTCGATTATCTAAGTGATCTAGGAAGGGATCACAGAGGTCTGTGGCAGCCCACCCCCCCCTTGTCCCCAGCACCAGAGGAAATAGCGCAGATGCACTCCTAAATTTAAGCAATGTTGTTTTCAGCCCTTAGCGCGGCGAAAACAGCATCGTGCCGGGAAGTTTAGTCGGAGAATGCCCATTCTCGCGAATAAACACCCTGTTTAAGGCACGAGGGGTGAGAGAAGGGCATTCTTCGACCTAACAACACGCACAATTTAATAGCTCCGGGAGCTCATTCCCGGCGCTATTTAATACACGTTGAATTGAATCGAGCCAATAGGAGAAAGAGGGGGAGCTGGGAGAGAGAGGAGGAATAGGGGGAGATGGGATGGGAAGCAGTCGGTAAGCCGGCGGACGCAATGCCGACCGCCGGCTTCCCGACTGCTTAATCCCGGCAAGGGTTAAATGACAGGCGTTGAGATCTCGACGCCTTTCATTTTACCTACGCCAGGAGACACGCGCCCAGCATCCTGATCGAAGGGATGCTGGGCACCGGGTGCGGATAGCCGCAGGGGGGGAGGGGTGGAGGGTTAGGTTTAGGGCTCATGGGGGGGACTTAGGGTTAGGCACCCCCCTGGGAGGTTAGGGTCAGGTTAGGGGAAGGGGGCTAGGGTTAGGCACCCCCCCGGGAGGGTTAGGTTTAGGTGGCGGGGGGGGGTTTACATTTAGGCACTTAGAGGGGGGATTAGGGTTAGGCACTTCGGGGAGAGAGGGTTAGGGATAGGGGGGGAGAGGGTTAAGAAACACTTACCTTTTGACTATCGGCATTTTCACCCTTGCCAGGCAGACGCTGTCGGAATTTGAACCGCTGGCCATGCGGCCGGCGGTAAATCATACTGATTCCGATGGGAGATAGAGGGTAGGAATAGGGGGAGATGGGAGATAGAGGGTAGGAATAGGGGGAGATGGGAGATAGAGGGTAGGAATAGGGGGAGATGGGAGAAAGAGGGTAGGAATAGGGGAGATGGGAGATAGAGGGAAGGAATAGGGGGAGATAGAGGGTAGGAATAGGGGGAGATGGGAGATAGAGGGTAGGAATAGGGGGAGATGGGAGATAGAGGGTAGGAATAGGGGGAGATGGGAGATAGAGGGGAGGAATAGGGGGAGATGGGAGATAGAGGGGAGGAATAGGGGGAGATGGGAGATAGAGGGAAGGAATAGGGGGAGATAGAGGGTAGGAATAGGGGGAGATGGGAGATAGAGGGTAGGAATAGGGGGAGATGGGAGATAGAGGGTAAGAATAGGGGGACCTGGGAGATAGAGGGTAGGAATAGGGGGAGAAAGAGGGTAGGAATAGGGGGAGATGGGAGATAGAGGGTAGGAATAGGGGGAGATGGGAGATAAAGGGTAGGAATAGGGGGAGATGGGAAATAGAGGGTAGGAATAGGGGGAGATGGGAGGTATAGGGTAGGAATAGGGAGAGATGGAGATAGAGGGTAGGAATAGGGGGAGATGGAGATAGAGAGTAGGAATAGGGGGGAGATGGGAGATAGAGGGTAGGAATAGGGGGAGCTGGGAGATAGAGGGGAGGAATAGGGAGAGATGGGAGATAGAGGGTAGGAATAGGGGGAGATGGGAGATAGAGGGTAGGAATAGGGGGAGATGGGAGATAGAGGGTAGGAATAGGGAGAGATGGGAGATAGAGGGAAGGAATAGGGGGAGATAGAGGGTAGGAATAGGGGGAGATGGGAGATAGAGGGTAGGAATAGGGGGAGATGGGAGATAGAGGGTAGGAATAGGGGGAGATGGGAGATAGAGGGGAGGAATAGGGGGAGATAGAGGGGAGGAATAGGGGGAGATGGGAGATAGAGGGGAGGAATAGGGGGAGATGGGAGATAGAGGGAAGGAATAGGGGGAGATAGAGGGTAGGAATAGGGGGAGATGGGAGATAGAGGGTAGGAATAGGGGGAGATGGGAGATAGAGGGTAGGAATAGGGGGATCTGGGAGATAGAGGGTAGGAATAGGGGGAGATAGAGGGTAGGAATAGGGGGAGATGGGAGATAGAGGGTAGGAATAGGGGGAGATGGGAGATAGAGGGTAGGAATAGGGGGATCTGGGAGATAGAGGGTAGGAATAGGGGGAGATGGGAGATAGAGGGGAGGAATAGGGGGAGATGGGAGATAGAGGGAAGGAATAGGGGGAGATGGAGGGTAGGAATAGGGGGAGATGGGAGATAGAGGGTAGGAATAGGGGGAACTGGGAGATAGAGGGTAGGAATAGGGGGAGATAGACGGTAGGAATAGGGGGAGATAGAGGGTAGGAATAGGGGGTGATGGGAGATAGAGGGTAGGAATAGGGGGATCTGGGAGATAGAGGGTAGGAATAGGGGGAGATAGAGGGTAGGAATAGGTTGGAGATAGAGGGTAGGAATAGGGGGAGATGGGAGATAGAGGGTAGGAATAGGGGGAGATGGGAGATAGAGGGTAGGAAAAGGGGGAGATGGGACATAGAGGGTAGGAATAGGGGGAGATGGGAGATAGAGGGTAGGAATAGGGGGAGATGGGAGATAGAGGGTAGGAATAGGGGGAGATGGGAGATAGAGGGTAGGAATAGGGGGAGATGGGAAATAGAGGGTAGGAATAGGGGGAGATGGGAGATAGGTGGTAGGAATAGGGGGAGATGGAGATAGAGGGTAGGAATAGGGGGAGATGGGAGGTATAGGGTAGGAATAGGGAGAGATGGAGATAGAGGGTAGGAATAGGGGGAGATGGGAGATAGAGGGTAGGAATAGGGGGAGATGGAGATAGAGAGTAGGAATAGGGGGGAGATGGGAGATAGAGGGTAGGAATAGGGGGAGCTGGGAGATAGAGGGGAGGAATAGGGAGAGATGGGAGATAGAGGGTAGGAATAGGGGGAGATGGGAGATAGAGGGTAGGAATAGGGGGAGACGGGAGATAGAGGGTAGGAATAGGGAGAGATGGGAGATAGAGGGAAGGAATAGGGGGAGATAGAGGGTAGGAATAGGGGGAGATGGGAGATAGAGGGTAGGAATAGGGGGAGATGGGAGATAGAGGGGAGGAATAGGGGGAGATGGGAGATAGAGGGAAGGAATAGGGGGAGATGGGAGATAGAGGGTAAGAATAGGGGGATCTGGGAGATAGAGGGTAGGAATAGGGGGAGATAGAGGGTAGGAATAGGGGGAGATAGAGGGTAGGAATAGGGGGAGATGGGAGATAGAGGGTAGGAATAGGGGAGATGGGAGATAGAGGGTAGGAATAGGGGGATCTGGGAGATAGAGGGTAGGAATAGGGGGAGATAGAGGGTAGGAATAGAGGGAGATGGGAGATAGAGGGGAGGAACAGGGGGAGATGGGAGATAGAGGGAAGGAATAGGGGGAGATAGAGGGTAGGAATAGGGGGAGATGGGAGATAGAGGGTAGGAATAGGGGGAGAAGGGAGATAGAGGGGAGGAATAGGGGGATCTGGGAGATAGAGGGTAGGAATAGGGGGAGATAGACGGTAGGAATAGGGGGAGATAGAGGGTAGGAATAGGGGGAGATGGGAGATAGAGGGTAGGAATAGGGGGAGATAGAGGGTAGGAATAGGGGGAGATGGGAGATAGAGGGAAGGAATAGGGGGAGATAGAGGGTAGGAATAGGGGGAGATGGGAGATAGAGGGTAGGAATAGGGGGAGATGGGAGATAGAGGGTAGGAATAGGGGGATCTGGGAGATAGAGGGTAGGAATAGGGGGAGATAGACGGTAGGAATAGGGGGAGATAGAGGGTAGGAATAGGGGGAGATGGGAGACAGAGGGTAGGAATAGGGGGAGATGGGAGATAGAGGGTAGGAATAGGGGGATCTGGGAGATAGAGGGTAGGAATAGGGGGAGATAGAGGGTAGGAATAGGGGGAGATAGAGGGTAGGAATAGGGGGAGATGGGAGATAGAGGGTAGGAATAGGGGGAGATGGGAGATAGAGGGTAGGAATAGGGGGAGATGGGAGATAGAGGGTAGGAATAGGGGGAGATGGGATATAGAGGGTAGGAATAGGGGGAGATGGGAGATAGAGGGTAGGAATAGGGGGAGATGGGAGAAAGAGGGTAGGAATAGGGGAGATGGGAGATAGAGGGAAGGAATAGGGGGAGATAGAGGGTAGGAATAGGGGGAGATGGGAGATAGAGGGTAGGAATAGGGGGAGATGGGAGATAGAGGGTAGGAATAGGGGGAGATGGGAGATAGAGGGGAGGAATAGGGGGAGATGGGAGATAGAGGGGAGGAATAGGGGGAGATGGGAGATAGAGGGAAGGAATAGGGGGAGATAGAGGGTAGGAATAGGGGGAGATGGGAGATAGAGGGTAGGAATAGGGGGAGATGGGAGATAGAGGGTAGGAATAGGGGGACCTGGGAGATAGAGGGTAGGAATAGGGGGAGAAAGAGGGTAGGAATAGGGGGAGATGGGAGATAGAGGGTAGGAATAGGAGGAGATGGGAGATAAAGGGTAGGAATAGGGGGAGATGGGAAATAGAGGGTAGGAATAGGGGGAGATGGGAGGTATAGGGTAGGAATAGGGAGAGATGGAGATAGAGGGTAGGAATAGGGGGAGATGGAGATAGAGAGTAGGAATAGGGGGGAGATGGGAGATAGAGGGTAGGAATAGGGGGAGCTGGGAGATAGAGGGGAGGAATAGGGAGAGATGGGAGATAGAGGGTAGGAATAGGGGGAGATGGGAGATAGAGGGTAGGAATAGGGGGAGATGGGAGATAGAGGGTAGGAATAGGGAGAGATGGGAGATAGAGGGAAGGAATAGGGGGAGATAGAGGGTAGGAATAGGGGGAGATGGGAGATAGAGGGTAGGAATAGGGGGAGATGGGAGATAGAGGGTAGGAATAGGGGGAGATGGGAGATAGAGGGAGGAATAGGGGGAGATAGAGGGGAGGAATAGGGGGAGATGGGAGATAGAGGGGAGGAATAGGGGGAGATGGGAGATAGAGGGAAGGAATAGGGGGAGATAGAGGGTAGGAATAGGGGGAGATGGGAGATAGAGGGTAGGAATAGGGGGAGATGGGAGTTAGAGGGTAGGAATAGGGGGATCTGGGAGATAGAGGGTAGGAATAGGGGGAGATAGAGGGTAGGAATAGGGGGAGATGGGAGATAGAGGGTAGGAATAGGGGGAGATGGGAGATAGAGGGTAGGAATAGGGGGATCTGGGAGATAGAGGGTAGGAATAGGGGGAGATGGGAGACAGAGGGTAGGAATAGGGGGAGATGGGAGATAGAGGGTAGGAATAGGGGGATCTGGGAGATAGAGGGTAGGAATAGGGGGAGATAGAGGGTAGGAATAGGGGGAGATAGAGGGTAGGAATAGGGGGAGATGGGAGATAGAGGGTAGGAATAGGGGGAGATGGGAGATAGAGGGTAGGAATAGGGGGAGATGGGAGATAGAGGGTAGGAATAGGGGGAGATGGGATATAGAGGGTAGGAATAGGGGGAGATGGGAGATAGAGGGTAGGAATAGGGGGAGATGGGAGAAAGAGGGTAGGAATAGGGGAGATGGGAGATAGAGGGAAGGAATAGGGGGAGATAGAGGGTAGGAATAGGGGGAGATGGGAGATAGAGGGTAGGAATAGGGGGAGATGGGAGATAGAGGGTAGGAATAGGGGGAGATGGGAGATAGAGGGGAGGAATAGGGGGAGATGGGAGATAGAGGGGAGGAATAGGGGGAGATGGGAGATAGAGGGAAGGAATAGGGGGAGATAGAGGGTAGGAATAGGGGGAGATGGGAGATAGAGGGTAGGAATAGGGGGAGATGGGAGATAGAGGGTAGGAATAGGGGGACCTGGGAGATAGAGGGTAGGAATAGGGGGAGAAAGAGGGTAGGAATAGGGGGAGATGGGAGATAGAGGGTAGGAATAGGAGGAGATGGGAGATAAGGGTAGGAATAGGGGGAGATGGGAATAGAGGGTAGGAATAGGGGGAGATGGGAGGTATAGGGTAGGAATAGGGAGAGATGGAGATAGAGGGTAGGAATAGGGGAGATGGAGATAGAGAGTAGGAATAGGGGGGAGATGGGAGATAGAGGGTAGGAATAGGGGGAGCTGGGAGATAGAGGGGAGGAATAGGGAGAGATGGGAGATAGAGGGTAGGAATAGGGGGAGATGGGAGATAGAGGGTAGGAATAGGGGGAGATGGGAGATAGAGGGTAGGAATAGGGAGAGATGGGAGATAGAGGGAAGGAATAGGGGGAGATAGAGGGTAGGAATAGGGGGAGATGGGAGATAGAGGGTAGGAATAGGGGGAGATGGGAGATAGAGGGTAGGAATAGGGGGAGATGGGAGATAGAGGGGAGGAATAGGGGGAGATAGAGGGGAGGAATAGGGGAGATGGGAGATAGAGGGGTGGAATTAGGGGGAGATGGGAGATAGAGGGAAGGAATAGGGGGAGATAGAGGGTAGGAATAGGGGGAGATGGGAGATAGAGGGTAGGAATAGGGGGAGATGGGAGATAGAGGGTAGGAATAGGGGGATCTGGGAGATAGAGGGTAGGAATAGGGGGAGATAGAGGGTAGGAATAGGGGGAGATGGGAGATAGAGGGTAGGAATAGGGGGAGATGGGAGATAGAGGGTAGGAATAGGGGGATCTGGGAGATAGAGGGTAGGAATAGGGGGAGATAGAGGGTAGGAATAGGGGGAGATGGGAGATAGAGGGGAGGAATAGGGGGAGATGGGAGATAGAGGGAAGGAATAGGGGGTGATGGAGGGTAGGAATAGGGGGAGATGGGAGATAGAGGGTAGGAATAGGGGGAACTGGGAGATAGAGGGTAGGAATAGGGGGAGATAGACGGTAGGAATAGGGGGAGATAGAGGGTAGGAATAGGGGGTGATGGGAGATAGAGGGTAGGAATAGGGGGATCTGGGAGATAGAGGGTAGGAATAGGGGGAGATAGAGGGTAGGAATAGGTTGGAGATAGAGGGTAGGAATAGGGGGAGATGGGAGATAGAGGGTAGGAATAGGGGGAGATGGGAGATAGAGGGTAGGAAAAGGGGGAGATGGGACATAGAGGGTAGGAATAGGGGGAGATGGGAGATAGAGGGTAGGAATAGGGGGAGATGGGAGATAGAGGGTAGGAATAGGGGGAGATGGGAGATAGAGGGTAGGAATAGGGGGAGATGGGAAATAGAGGGGTAGGAATTGGGGGAGATGGGAGATAGGTGGTAGGAATAGGGGGAGATGGAGATAGAGGGTAGGAATAGGGGGAGATGGGAGGTATAGGGTAGGAATAGGGAGAGATGGAGATAGAGGGTAGGAATAGGGGGAGATGGGAGATAGAGGGTAGGAATAGGGGGAGATGGAGATAGAGAGTAGGAATAGGGGGGAGATGGGAGATAGAGGGTAGGAATAGGGGGAGCTGGGAGATAGAGGGGAGGAATAGGGAGAGATGGGAGATAGAGGGTAGGAATAGGGGGAGATGGGAGATAGAGGGTAGGAATAGGGGAGACGGGAGATAGAGGGTAGGAATAGGGAGAGATGGGAGATAGAGGGAAGGAATAGGGGGAGATAGAGGGTAGGAATAGGGGGAGATGGGAGATAGAGGGTAGGAATAGGGGGAGATGGGAGATAGAGGGGAGGAATAGGGGGAGATGGGAGATAGAGGGAAGGAATAGGGGGAGATGGGAGATAGAGGGTAAGAATAGGGGGATCTGGGAGATAGAGGGTAGGAATAGGGGGAGATAGAGGGTAGGAATAGGGGGAGATAGAGGGTAGGAATAGGGGGAGATGGGAGATAGAGGGTAGGAATAGGGGAGATGGGAGATAGAGGGTAGGAATAGGGGGATCTGGGAGATAGAGGGTAGGAATAGGGGGAGATAGAGGGTAGGAATAGAGGGAGATGGGAGATAGAGGGGAGGAACAGGGGGAGATGGGAGATAGAGGGAAGGAATAGGGGGAGATAGAGGGTAGGAATAGGGGGAGATGGGAGATAGAGGGTAGGAATAGGGGGAGAAGGGAGATAGAGGGGAGGAATAGGGGGATCTGGGAGATAGAGGGTAGGAATAGGGGGAGATAGACGGTAGGAATAGGGGGAGATAGAGGGTAGGAATAGGGGGAGATGGGAGATAGAGGGTAGGAATAGGGGGAGATAGAGGGTAGGAATAGGGGGAGATGGGAGATAGAGGGAAGGAATAGGGGGAGATAGAGGGTAGGAATAGGGGGAGATGGGAGATAGAGGGTAGGAATAGGAGGAGATGGGAGATAGAGGGTAGGAATAGGGGGATCTGGGAGATAGAGGGTAGGAATAGGGGGAGATAGACGGTAGGAATAGGGGGAGATAGAGGGTAGGAATAGGGGGAGATGGGAGATAGAGGGTAGGAATAGGGGGAGATGGGAGATAGAGGGTAGGAATAGGGGGATCTGGGAGATAGAGGGTAGGAATAGGGGGAGATAGAGGGTAGGAATAGGGGGAGATAGAGGGTAGGAATAGGGGGAGATGGGAGATAGAGGGTAGGAATAGGGGGATCTGGGAGATAGAGGGTAGGAATAGGGGGAGATGGGAGATAGAGGGTAGGAATAGGGGGAGATGGGAGATAGAGGGTAGGAATAGGGGGAGATGGGAGATAGAGGGTAGGAATAGGGGGAGATGGGAAATAGAGGGTAGGAATAGGGGGAGATGGGAGATAGGGGGTAGGAATAGGGGGAGATGGAGATAGAGGGTAGGAATAGGGGGAGATGGGAGGTATAGGGTAGGAATAGGGAGAGATGGAGATAGAGGGTAGGAATAGGGGGAGATGGGAGATAGAGGGTAGGAATAGGGGGAGATGGAGATAGAGAGTAGGAATAGGGGGGAGATGGGAGATAGAGGGTAGGAATAGGGGGAGCTGGGAGATAGAGGGGAGGAATAGGGAGAGATGGGAGATAGAGGGTAGGAATAGGGGGAGATGGGAGATAGAGGGTAGGAATAAGGGGAGATGGGAGATAGAGGGTAGGAATAGGGAGAGATGGGAGATAGGGGGAAGGAATAGGGGGAGATAGAGGGTAGGAATAGGGGGAGATGGGAGATAGAGGGTAGGAATAGGGGGAGATGGGAGATAGAGGGTAGGAATAGGGGCAGATGGGAGATAGAGGGGAGGAATAGGGGGAGATGGGAGATAGAGGGGAGGAATAGGGGGAGATGGGAGATAGAGGGGAGGAATAGGGGGAGATGGGAGATAGAGGGGAGGAATAGGGGGAGATGGGAGATAGAGGGAAGGAATAGGGGGAGATAGAGGGTAGGAATAGGGGGAGATGGGAGATAGAGGGTAGGAATAGGGGGAGATGGGAGATAGAGGGTAAGAATAGGGGGATCTGGGAGATAGAGGGTAGGAATAGGGGGAGATAGAGGGTAGGAATAGGGGGAGATAGAGGGTAGGAATAGGGGGAGATGGGAGATAGAGGGTAGGAATAGGGGAGATGGGAGATAGAGGGTAGGAATAGGGGGATCTGGGAGATAGAGGGTAGGAATAGGGGGAGATAGAGGGTAGGAATAGGGGGAGATGGGAGATAGAGGGGAGGAATAGGGGGAGATGGGAGATAGAGGGAGGAATAGGGGGAGATAGAGGGTAGGAATAGGGGGAGATGGGAGATAGAGGGTAGGAATAGGGGGAGATGGGAGATAGAGGGGAGGAATAGGGGGATCTGGGAGATAGAGGGTAGGAATAGGGGGAGATAGACGGTAGGAATAGGGGGAGATAGAGGGTAGGAATAGGGGGAGATGGGAGATAGAGGGTAGGAATAGGGGGAGATGGGAGATAGAGGGTAGGAATAGGGGGAGATGGGAGATAGAGGGTAGGAATAGAGGGAGATGGGAGATAGAGGGTAGGAATAGGGGGAGATGGGAGATAGAGGGTAGGAATAGGGAGAGATGGGAGATAGAGGGTAGGAATAGGGGGAGATGGGAGATAGAGGGTAGGAATAGGGGGAGATAGAGGGTAGGAATAGGGGGAGATGGGAGATAGAGGGTAGGAATAGGGGGAGATGGGAGATAGAGGGTAGGAATAGGGGGAGATGGGAGATAGAGGGTAGGAATAGGGGGAGATGGGAGATAGAGGGTAGGAATAGGGGGAGATGGGAGATAGAGGGTAGGAATAGGGGGGAGATGGGAGATAGAGGGTAGGAATAGGGGGAGATGGGAGATAGAGGGTAGGAATAGGGGGAGATGGGAGATAGAGGGTAGGAATAGGGGGAGATGGGAGATAGAGGGTAGGAATAGGGGGAGATGGGAGATAGAGGGTAGGAATAGGGAGAGATGGGAGATAGAGGGTAGGAATAGGGGGAGATGGGAGATAGAGGGTAGGAATAGGGGGAGATAGAGGGTAGGAATAGGGGGATCTGGGAGATAGAGGGTAGGAATAGGGGGAGATAGAGGGTAGGAATAGGGGGAGATGGGAGATAGAGGGGAGGAATAGGGGGAGATGGGAGATAGAGGGAAGGAATAGGGGGAGATAGAGGGTAGGAATAGGGGGAGATGGGAGATAGAGGGTAGGAATAGGGGGAGATGGGAGATAGAGGGTAAGAATAGGGGGATCTGGGAGATAGAGGGTAGGAATAGGGGGAGATAGAGGGTAGGAATAGGGGGAGATAGAGGGTAGGAATAGGGGGAGATGGGAGATAGAGGGTAGGAATAGGGGAGATGGGAGATAGAGGGTAGGAATAGGGGGATCTGGGAGATAGAGGGTAGGAATAGGGGGAGATAGAGGGTAGGAATAGGGGGAGATGGGAGATAGAGGGGAGGAATAGGGGGAGATGGGAGATAGAGGGAAGGAATAGGGGGAGATAGAGGGTAGGAATAGGGGGAGATGGGAGATAGAGGGTAGGAATAGGGGGAGATGGGAGATAGAGGGGAGGAATAGGGGGATCTGGGAGATAGAGGGTAGGAATAGGGGGAGATAGACGGTAGGAATAGGGGGAGATAGAGGGTAGGAATAGGGGGAGATGGGAGATAGAGGGTAGGAATAGGGGGAGATGGGAGATAGAGGGTAGGAATAGGGGGAGATGGGAGATAGAGGGTAGGAATAGAGGGAGATGGGAGATAGAGGGTAGGAATAGGGGGAGATGGGAGATAGAGGGTAGGAATAGGGAGAGATGGGAGATAGAGGGTAGGAATAGGGGGAGATGGGAGATAGAGGGTAGGAATAGGGGGAGATAGAGGGTAGGAATAGGGGGAGATGGGAGATAGAGGGTAGGAATAGGGGGAGATGGGAGATAGAGGGTAGGAATAGGGGGAGATGGGAGATAGAGGGTAGGAATAGGGGGAGATGGGAGATAGAGGGTAGGAATAGGGGGAGATGGGAGATAGAGGGTAGGAATAGGGGGGAGATGGGAGATAGAGGGTAGGAATAGGGGGAGATGGGAGATAGAGGGTAGGAATAGGGGGAGATGGGAGATAGAGGGTAGGAATAGGGGGAGATGGGAGATAGAGGGTAGGAATAGGGGGAGATGGGAGATAGAGGGTAGGAATAGGGAGAGATGGGAGATAGAGGGTAGGAATAGGGGGAGATGGGAGATAGAGGGTAGGAATAGGGGGAGATAGAGGGTAGGAATAGGGGGAGATGGGAGATAGAGGGTAGGAATAGGGGGAGATGGGAGATAGAGGGTAGGAATAGGGGGAGATAGAGGGTAGGAATAGGGGGAGATGGGAGATAGAGGGTAGGAATAGGGGGAGATAGAGGGTAGGAATAGGGGGAGATGGGAGATAGAGGGTAGGAATAGGGGGAAATGCGAGATAGAGGGTAGGAATAGGGGGAGATAGAGGGTAGGAATAGGGGGAGATGGCAGAGAGAGATACCTCTGGAGTGTGCAGAGTCACCATATGCAGTCCCCTGTGATGCAGCGTCCTGCTGCACTGAAGCTGAAGCCCGGGTTTCATTAGTCGCATTGAACCCGGAAGTGCGGCTCCTCTGAATGCCATGTACTGTGCCTAAGCTCCTCTTGCGGCTCCGCCTCCCATGCAGCAGACTGTCTCCATAGCGGGGGCCCAGATTCCCACTGCACCCATTGCCTTGCTGCTTGGTCACGGCCGTGTCATGACGCAGCGCATCATGACGCGGCCACGCATTTGGTGAGCAAGGCGCCGCTCGGGAGGGTGTACTGCCGGGTAAGCCTGGCTCAGCCAAAGCGGCCCATTTGGCCATCGGCCCTTCTGGCATTTGCCAGAAGTGCCCGATGGCCAGACGGCCCTACTCAGTTGTCACACAGAGCTTACACTCACTGGAGGGATATACTCAGCTGTCACACAAAGCTTACACTCACTGGAGGGATATACTCAGCTGTCACACAGAGCTTACACTCACTGGAGGGATATACTCAGCTGTCACACAGAGCTTACACTCACTGGAGGGATATACTCAGCTGTCACACAGAGCTTACACTCACTGGAGCGATATACTCAGCTGTCACACAGAGCTTACACTCACTGGAGCGATATACTCAGCTGTCACACAGAGCTTACACTCACTGGAGCGATATAGTCAGCTGTCACACAGAGCTTACACTCACTGGAGGGATATACTCAGCTGTCACACAGAGCTTACACTCACTGGAGCGATATACTCAGCTGTCACACAGAGCTTACATTCACTGGAGCGATATAGTCAGCTGTCACACAGACCTTACACACACTGGAGCGATATACTCAGCTGTCACACAGAGCTTACACTCACTGGAGGGATATACTCAGCTGTCACACAGAGCTTACACTCACTGGAGGGATATACTCAGCTGTCACATAGTTTACACTCACTGGAGCGATATACTCAGCTGTCACACAGAGCTTACACTCACTGGAGCGATATACTCAGCTGTCACACAGTGCTTACACTCACTGGAGGGATATACTCAGCTGTCACACAGAGCTTACACTCACTGAAGCGATATACTCAGCTGTCACATAGTTTACACTCACTGGAGCGATATACTCAGCTGTCACACAGAGCTTACACTCACTGGAGGGATATACTCAGCTGTCACACAGAGCTTACACTCACTGGAGGGATAGACTCAGCTGTCACACAGAGCTTACACTCACTGGAGGGATAGACTCAGCTGTCACACAGAGCTTACACTCACTGGAGCGATATACTCAGCTGTCACATAGCTTACACTCACTGGAGGGATAGACTCAGCTGTCACACAGAGCTTACACTCACTGGAGGGATATACTCAGCTGTCACACAGAGCTTACACTCACTGGAGGGATATACTCAGCTGTCACACAGAGCTTACACTCACTGGAGGGATATACTCAGCTGTCACACAGAGCTTACACTCACTGAAGCGATATACTCAGCTGTCACATAGTTTACACTCACTGGAGCGATATACTCAGCTGTCACACAGAGCTTACACTCACTGGAGGGATATACTCAGCTGTCACACAGAGCTTACACTCACTGGAGGGATAGACTCAGCTGTCACACAGAGCTTACACTCACTGGAGGGATAGACTCAGCTGTCACACAGAGCTTACACTCACTGGAGCGATATACTCAGCTGTCACATAGCTTACACTCACTGGAGGGATAGACTCAGCTGTCACACAGAGCTTACACTCACTGGAGGGATATACTCAGCTGTCACACAGAGCTTACACTCACTGGAGGGATATACTCAGCTGTCACACAGAGCTTACACTCACTGGAGGGATATACTCAGCTGTCACACAGAGCCTACACTCACTGAAGGGATATAGGCCCTCATTCAGAGCCGTACGCTCTGAGCAGAGCGCACGCTCTGAATGAGGGCCAGCCTCCATGAAAATGGAGCGTCCTCCTGGACGCTCATATAGCTGTGGGTCTTGACCATCGCGACTATCGAAACTGCGAGCCGGAGCCTGCGGTTGAGGTTTTCAACCGCAAGCTCCGGAGTGATTTTGGCTCTATCAGAGTCAAAATCACTCCCACTGACATCACTAGTGATGTCAGTGGGCTGGCTTCTGATGGGAGGTGTTCCCGTGGGAACGCCCCCGTCAGGGAGGCACGCCTCCGGCACGCCTACCAAAGGGGGCGTGCTGTCAATCAACATCGACAGCACGCCCCCTTTGATCAGACACAACGAGCGAAGGACTTTCCTTCGCTCATCGCGTCTGGCGCATGCGCACGACGGAGCTCCCTCCGTCATGCGCATGCTCAGTCCAGAACATCGACCCACTTGCGAGCGGACAGCCGCTCGCGAGTGGGTCTGAATCAGGCCCATAGTCAGCTGTCACACAGAGCTTACACTCACTGGAGGGATATAGTCAGCTGTCACACAGAGCTTACACACACTGGAGGGATATACTCAGCTGTCACACAGAGCTTACACTCACTGGAGGGATAGACTCAGCTGTCACACAGAGCTTACACTCACTGGAGGGATAGACTCAGCTGTCTCACAGAGCTTACAATCACTGAAGGGATGTAGGGCCTGATTCAGACCCGGACGCAAGCGGTCGTTCGCTCGTACGCATTTGATTTTTTACAACCACGCATGCGCCCGTGTATAACTGCGCATGTGTGGCCGTATCTTTGCGGTCATTTTTATTTCGTTCGTATACACAGCGAACAGGAAGTGACCTGTATAATTTGATTGACAGATTGGTCCGTTTATGGGTGGTGACGGGGGTGGAGATGTGAAAACGCAGGCGTGTCAAGGCGTTTTTAGGGCGTACTTGTATTTTTGGCTGCGAGCGGAAAATTTGAGCGGAATTAGTGATACGTCACTGTGTGATCTGGTTTCCAATCTGACTGCTCGTTCAGCTTGTGGTAGGGTATTGGGTCTCGCAAAGACGATAGTGTCTTCGTAGCTACCTAAGCGAATCGATGTTTTTTTTTTAAAAAAAAACAAAGCTACACCAATTACCTAATAAATGGAACACTTGTTATACTGTGATTTGCAATGTGCCTGTTATATTTGATACCTTCCGATCGCATGTTGTTTTGCTAATTATTTTTGAAGGACTACACCATTTTTTTTTTTTGGGTGGTAAACACAAATCCAATCACATACTAATTGCTTATCTTGTATTATTTTTCAATTACCTTTTTTTTTTGTGGGTCACCTTTGTAATATTTATAAGTATGTTAGATAGAGTCACTTTTACCCAGTTGTCAATGATGTTTCTTACACTTTTTTTGTTAAAGGTTTTTTTTATTTGAAATATAATAAAATAAATAAACCATATTTTGTTTTTTTTTGTCAACACATTTTTTTAAAATTGAAAACAAAGTCATTTAAATAAATAGAGGCATAATAATTTTTAAACAAAAAAAAACAATTCACAAGAAAGGAGATGGAGGTTTTTGGGGTGCACAAATATGGTATTAAGAAAAAGAAAAAAAGAAACTCTGTGATGTGAGCACTCTCAAATTGTTGTAAAAATTATATAATTTTCTAAAATTTTACTTTTAATGCATAATTTTAATATAAATTCTCTCACAAACTGCTAGATTGGATTCTACTGCTCCCCACCTGTGCATATAGGCTATCTATGAGGAGTGTAAGATCTCTTAAAAAGCAGGTTGCCCTTAGAAACAACAGAGTAACAGTGATGTTGCTCAGGTTTTCATTTCTGCTGTTGACGGTCTTACAAAACTGCATAGGACCCTCAATGAGAGAACTACTCACCCTGAGATTATCAGCGGTTAATAGAGAGATACAAAGACAGTATTGATATTGTGGTTTGTCAACAAATATTGGTCTTTACATATTCATTACAAACCATATTCTATTTAGCTATTACTACAAGTGGTGATACAATTCAGTCATGCCCATTATCTGATCTAATACCTAGTTGTAAAAAGGAGGCAGAGTAGATAAAACACAGTCTATCCTAGCAATATTAATAGGAATATTGTAACTATCTGATCATACAGTGTTACTAGCCTGATACCGTTCAATTCCATTTCATGTCTCCTCAGAGATATATTAGTTATGTATCAATTCTAAGGTATAAAAATACTGTTGTGTCAAAGAAAGTATTGATACTATTACTTGTGTTTGTGTTTAGTGCATACAGCTGAAAAAGCCACTCAGCCAGATTAGTGCCCTTCAATATTTCAGTCTAGGGGCAGCTGGGGTTAAAAGCACAAAGTGTTAAATGCACAAAGTGTGATTACATAACAGTTAATCAAACATTTATCCTGCATGAATATGGACTAATCATCTGTTTATTTCATTTCATCCTTCAGGTATGTGACTGTCTCATCTTGCTTATTGCACCGATATTCTGCATAGAACCTCATGCTTGTAATCGTGTGTGGATTCAGATGTATGTGACTGTATCTCTTGCATAGATTTTTGTTTTTTCTCTTCCTGTATAGTCTGTATTGGTCAGTGAAGCATAGTTTATGGTATATATCTGGCCTGGTTTTTGCACTAACTCAGAGCAAGTTATCTCCTTTGATCAGCAGGCCAATTGAGTCAGCTGTAGCCTGTCTTAATCAAGGGATACCACTCCTTATATTCAGTCTAGGGGCAGCTGGGGTTAAAAGCACAAAGTGTGATTACATAACAGTTAATCAAACAGTTGAACAAACATGGACCAACATCTAAGGTAATTTCAGATTAAGAAACTGATTGCTTCAAAATTTGTCTAAAAATAACAAACCTAAGACTACACATTTCTTTTTATCAACTCCCTCCTTTGTATTTTCTCTAAGGATATAACATCCCTAACTCTCCCGGCATCTCCCCTCTCTGGGCACACTGCCGCCCTATTCAGTCACTCACCTCCTCTAATAACTAATGAGATTTCTTTTCATCAAAAATTGACTATTACAGCCTCATTGTGTCACTATAAAAAATTTTTTACACATCTACAACTCTATCTACTTCTCCATCCTCCTGCTTTTATTATCTGGTGACATATCCCCAAATCCAGGCCCCACACACGGACAGCGGATTTACTATGGAATAAATATCCTGCAAACCTCACATGTCTCCCATCACCCTCCAAATCAATAAATGTGCCTTATAGAATTCACACTTCATCACAACTTATTATATTACATCTGAACATCTCTTTACAGTAACTACTTTCACCAATTTCTACATTTACCTGAGACTGCTGGGTCACACGTTAACCAAATTCTCTAAATAGCCCTTCATGAAGTGGCTTCAGCTACCCGTCAGACTTCACGTAAACTGATATAACAGCCATGGCTTTCCCCATACACCTACATATACTGTCACATACACTGATATGACAGCCATGGCTTTCCCTATACACCTACATATACTGTCACATACACTGATATAACAGCCATGGCTTTCCCCAGACACCTACATATACTGTCACATACACTGATATAACAGCCATGGCTTTCCACAGACACCTACATATACTGTCACATACACTGATATAACAGCCATGGCTTTCCACAGACACCTACATATACTGTCACATACACTGATATAACAGCCATGGCTTTCCACAGACACCTACATATACTGTCACATACACTGATATAACAGCCATGGCTTTCCACAGACACCTACATATACTGTCACATACACTGATATAACAGCCATGGCTTTCCCCATACACCTACATATACTGTCACATACACTGATATAACAGCCATGGCTTTCCACAGACACCTACATATACTGTCACATACACTGATAGAACAGCCATGGCTTTCCCCATACACCTACATATACTGTCACATACACTGATAGAACAGCCATGGCTTTCCACAGACACCTACATATACTGTCACATACACTGATATAACAGCCATGGCTTTCCACAGACACCTACATATACTGTCACATACACTGATATAACAGCCATGGCTTTCCACAGACACCTACATATACTGTCACATACACTGATATAACAGCCATGGCTTTCCACAGACACCTACATATACTGTCACATACACTGATATAACAGCCATGGCTTTCCACAGACACCTACATATACTGTCACATACACTGATATAACAGCCATGGCTTTCCCCATACACCTACATATACTGTCACATACACTGATATAACAGCCATGGCTTTCCCCATTCACCTACATATACTGTCACATACACTGATATAACAGCCATGGCTTTCCCCATACACCTACATATACTGTCACATACACTGATATAACAGCCATGGCTTTCCCCATACACCTACATATACTGTCACATACACTGATATAACAGCCATGGCTTTCCACAGACACCTACATATACTGTCACATACACTGTAATAATAGCCATGGCTTTCCCCATACACCTACATATACTGTCACATACACTGTAATAATAACCATGGCTTTCCCCATATACCTACATATACTGTCACATACACTGATATAACAGCCATGGCTTTCCCCATATACCTACATATACTGTCACATACACTGATATAACAGCCATGGCTTTCCCCATACACCTACATATACTGTCACATACACTGATATAACAGCCATGGCTTTCCACAGACACCTACATATACTGTCACATACACTGATATAACAGCCATGGCTTTCCACAGACACCTACATATACTGTCACATACACTGATATAACAGCCATGGCTTTCCCTATACACCTACATATACTGTCACATACACTGATATAACAGCCATGGCTTTCCACAGACACCTACATATACTGTCACATACACTGATATAACAGCCATGGCTTTCCCCATACACCTACATATACTGTCACATACACTGATATAATAACCATGGCTTTCCACAGACACCTACATATACTGTCACATACACTGTAATACTAACCATGGCTTTCCACAGACACCTACATATACTGTCACATACACTGATATAACAGCCATGGCTTTCCCCAGACACCTACAAAAACTGCCTCTTAAAGTAAAATGTCAGTGGCTTAAATCTTAATTAAAATTACTTCCACACATACTGTAAAATAGGAATCCAGCCATCTGTCATCCTAACCCTCTGTCCCACGCTCACTGTCTACCCCATCCGTGTCACCCCTGTCTGTCTGCCCATCCCCTTTAGAATGTAAGCTCTCACGAGCAGGGCCCTCTATCCTCTTGTGCTTTTCCTTTCTTTACTTATATTATCTGCTCAATACTCAAAAGCACCGAACCCGTGACGTTTGCCATCCTGCTTCTGTTGCAGCAGTGTATATACCATGTACTTGTCTTGTAGTGTCTTAAACTGTATGACACTGTTTTCTTGTTCTGCTCAACTGTTTATGTACTATGTCTATGTACTATGTCTATGTACTATGTCTATGTACTATGTCTATGTACTATGTCTATGTACTATGTCTATGTACTATGTAAGGCGCTGCGGAACCCTTGTGGCGCCATATAAATAAAGGATAATAATAATAATAATAATAATATATACACATACACCTGTAGATAATAGCTGATGCAATTTTTGCCTTTAATGATCTATGAAAATCAAATCACTAATGTCAGAACAACTGGTACTAGTACATGATAATCATATCAGGTGCACAAGACACCTGTGTAACTATGGCTAGTCCTCAAAATAAGTAATGCATTAAGTTAACTAATGTCTGCAATGTAACTTTAATAGAATATACATTTTTTATAAATAGTTGAATCATTCAAAATAATAATAGGTAGTCAACATACATTACAAAAATTCACTGCCTGTCTATTATGACAAGGTTCAGGCTGCTATTATATGCAAACATTTAGAAATAGAAATATCAAAAACTGGCTAATACAGACAACATCCTCATATCTAATGCATTAAATATATGTAAATGACCGCAAAGTCCATAAACATAAATAGTGCAAATTATGAAACCGCTTATATCAAGTGCCTGCCTCTAGTAGCATACATAGACCCTGCATATAACTGGGTAATTAGCCATAATAGTACTACACATGCGACAGGCAAGAAACGGGAATCCTGACCACCTTAAATCTATTGCTGGCGGTAATAGCCGATATTCATGATTAAACGTATGTCTGTAATTAAAAGATGGGGATACAAACTGTATGTTGGGGTATCCCGTG
The DNA here is from genome assembly GCA_031769625.1 of Taudactylus pleione. NCBI lineage: Eukaryota > Metazoa > Chordata > Amphibia > Anura > Myobatrachidae > Taudactylus > Taudactylus pleione. The sequence continues at coordinate 91,944 of JAUIMM010002853.1, forward strand.
CTGCGCAGCCACAGGAACCCTTGCTGCCGAATGCCCGACGCGTGTTTCGCCGCTTGTGGCTTGGTCACGGAGAGAGTAGTGTGAACAAATATGGGGCAAACACAGAGATGGATTGGGGGAAATGTAGCCAGTGCTATCAACTCCATTTTTGGCGTTTGGCCTGCTGTTGTTGTGTTGAAGATTTTGTCCGTGTACTCCGGCGGCTGGCCTGGCCAGAGGCAAATGTAGAATCCTCTGGCCTAGGCATAGGGCTAGGCACATTTGGAGGGATGGCTGATGTTGTGCCAGAGGTGGAAGGCCCTGATGGTCCGACAGGAAGGGAGGGTGGCTCCAACATGCGCTCACGGACGAGCTGCTCCAGGGCATTGGCTATTCTTACATTGGCCAAAGCATTCAGTTCCATGGTGTCCGCAACCCATAGCAGATTGGCATCCATCCTCATCAGAATCTCGGTGTTCTTATCCGTGTTCTCATTGAGGTCTGTGAGGAGGGCCACTGCCTGCGAAGGGGTATGGCCTGGGCTGGCCCCCACAGGGTCCCCCGGCAGATATCCTGCTTCCTCCCTTGCGGAGCCAGCAGATCTGCTTCGGCCAAAGCTCATCTCTGGAGCAGACTCATCCTCTTCTGTGCCTGTAATAAAAATTATTATTTTTTTTAATTTTTTTTTCTTGGTTAAATAATTTATAAATATTTTAAATTACCAGCGGCAACATGTGGAGCCGCAAAGTCTGGCATGTCTGTGTCCATGTTTGACACGCCAAACACCTCCTCTTCCTGCACACACCCCTGTGCCAACTCCTCCAAATCAGTAAGCTCCAGTGACACAGGGGTTGGCCCACCACCTGTCCCCCCTGCATGCCTAGCCCTATTGGCAAGTTTTTATTTCAGCCTGTATTTGAAGTTGCTCCATCTGTTGTAAAAACAAAAAAAATTTGGTTATTTTTTCAGTTTCATAGGTGACTGCAATTACGTACCGCCTCTTGACCTCTTTTGTGGATTGGACAAAATCTCCCACACCATTGACAGCTGTGTCCTCCCATAGTTTCCATCTCTGTGTTGCACCCATATTTCTTGGTGCCTGTGTTAAATTGTCCATGCACCTTTGCACCAAAACCTCCATCTCCTTTCTTGTGAATTGTGGCTGCCTCTTTCTTTTTTCACGGCCCTGGCTACTTGGCCCCGCAGCCTCCTCGTTCTCAGCACCTTTCAATAAAGGAATATTTTTTTGTTTTTAAAAAAGAGAGATTCAACAGTTTTTTACTTACTTTGTTGGTCCGGATTTTGGCTTTGCTGCTGGTCATTAGACATGGTTGCACACCAGAATTAAGCAGACCAAATTTGGACTGTCGTGACGTATTTATAGTTACGTGTGCATTATGCGGGCGCATCATGCTTTGTGCGTGGCTATTGTGCGTCATTGATTTGTGCGGGAAAATAGGCTATTTAAGGGTTTTTGGTTTCATCATTTAGGTGTGGGTTTTTGTTAGTAGTGGTTGTAGTCGTGGTTGGAGTCATTGGAGTGTTTTGTTCGTAGTGTATTGTTTGGGTTTGTTTTTTGGTTTCCTTTTTGGTGATTTTGTTCTCTAAACTAATCTCTTATTTTGTGGGTAATTATTATTATTTTTTTTTTAAATTTTGGATAATAAAAATTAATACATGTTTTTACTTTGTTTTCATTTAGTGTGTTGCTTTTCTTCTTTTGGTTGTTGGATCCCCTTTTGATTGTTTTTTTTCGTCTGGGTGTGGTAAGTTGTTTTAATGTTTTTTGGGGGGGGGTTTTGGGGTACACTATATTATAATTTGCTTTTGTTCAGTGTGTGTAGATTTTCCCAAATCATATTTGGCTTTATTTTTTTGTTTAAAATAAAAAATAGGCGTACACTTTGACGATCTTAAGTCTGTCATTTATGCGTATTTTATAGTGTAAATTCAAAATTGTGGCGTAAATTTTGGCGATCTTATGTCTGTCATTTATGCATACATTAGATATTTTTTGCTAATAAAATATAATTAAAAAATCAATGCATGCAGTGGTGTTCTGGTGTGCTTAGGCCGCCTTGTCATTTACTAATTTTGTGTTTTGATTTTTTGGTTAACATCTAAAAACTGTAGGTATTCCACAAGATGTCCCTACCAAGCCCTGTAAGAATCAGCCTTTTATTAATTAAGTTAAGTATATATTTTTATACTCACAATTCTAATCCCTTAAAAATCTGCATAACATTTCAGATTCATGATGGGCATCTCATAGTGGCGATGGTCCCAGACCCCGACCAACCTGGACATCCTCCTAGGCGTAGGCCTCGTAGGCATGCAAGGCCCCAGATATTTAGAACACGAGTCACCCTTTTTGGAATGCCTGATGATGAGGTGTTAAGGCGTTACTGCCTACCGCCTAAAATTATCTTAGACACTCTTTCATTAATAGAGAGTGATCTTGAAAGGCAAATTTCAAATCCAACAACAATACCACCACTAACGCAGTTTATGTCGGTGTTACATTTTTGCGCCTCAGGATCCTTCCAGACCACAGTTGGAATTGTGGCTGGAATTTCAAAGTCCTCCTTTTCCAGGAACCTGAGGGCCGTGATGGGTGCCATATTTAAACACCTCCATCATTTTATTAATATGCCATTGGATATGGGTTCCCTTACTGTGGCTAAGCAAAATTTTTTCATAATTGCTGGCTTCCCACACATCATAGGGGTTGTGGATGGCACTCACATAGCACTTCATTCAGCCTCCAGCAGTGCTGGAGGCTATATTTAGGAACTGCAAACATTTTCATTCCATGAATGTAATGGTGGTATGTGATGCCTCCCTCCAGATCCTGTCCCTGAATGCAAAGTTTCCAGGAAGTGCACATGATTCTTTTGTCATCTGCCAATCAGGGCTTTGGTGTAAATTAAACAACCTACAAGTTGGTGATGCGTGGCTTCTGGGTAAGTGGGACCCTTAATGTTTTGACATTACAATTGTATGTTACATAACATTTTTATTTTTTTAAATTTTTATACCGCAGGAGACAGTGGTTACCCTTGCACGCCCTGGCTGCTCACTCCTTCTTTGGTCCCTACACCAGGGCCACAAAGTCAATTTAATTCCGCACTTACTGCCACCAGGCAGGTGGTGGAGTGCTGTATTGGCCTATTAAAAGGCCGATTTAGATGCCTCCACCGCTCTGGTGGCGACCTAATGTATTTGCCAGTTTCCAAAATTGTGGTCCTGTGTGGGATTTTTCACAACATCGCCATAAGGAGTGGTGTCCCAATGCAGCCAGAGGATGCCTTGCCGGAGGATGGCCCCCCCGAGGTTGGTTGTAGGAGAGTGTCTGGGGGCCATACGCGATGAAGTTGTTTTACATTATTTCAGGTAATTTTTTATTTACTTTGTTTTTTGAAAACATATAGAAGGTAATTCATGTGTGTTCACTTTCCTATGTTTTCTTTTTTATAATGGTTCTTTTCTTGTTTTTTCCAAAACAAAACAACACCCTGCATACTCCCTGAAAATAAACGACTGTGACACTAATGATCAAAATTTGGACTTTACACCTGGACAAATGTGTCTTTTGCATGATTTGGGACAACATATTGGCATGTGACATCTACAACCAGTTCTTGATTTTGTTATATTTTTGGTTTGTGTGTATTACTTCTGTATTATTGATTTGTGTGCATTAAATTTCATTATGAAATAAATTTGTTTTTTTGGGGGGGATTTTTATTTTTAAAATATGCTGGCAAAAATGGTCAATACCTTTGACATTTGTATCCAAGTGTAAACTGTTGAAAAGTTTTGACCACAAATATTTGTGTTACAAATTTTAAAACATGTTTTCTAATTTGTCACAACATAATTTGACTTAGAAATTCACATTTGCATTTTTTTCATAAAAATATAAAGAATGCATTAACTACATAAGGGTATTATGGAGAACCATTATAGAGTTAATAACTATTACAACCCTTTTTTTATGTCACAATTTTTTTTAAAAAAACATGAATGTATGTTCTGAAATTTTTTTTAAAAAAAAACCTTATATTTGGCCAAAAAAAATCCCAAAATTTTATCTGAGGAACATTGTTTGAATTAGCTTTAAAAATTTTTATACATAAAAAAATAAAAAAAAACACATACAAACAGATTGATTGCCCTTGGTATATAATGTGTGAGGAAAGGACTGAGATTTTTGATTTTGTATAAATTTTATTAATTTAAACATAAAATATAAAATTATTAATGGTGCATTAAGGACACCAAATGGTCCAAAGACACTAAAATGTTGACCAAATGTCCCTGCATATGTCAACTCTGCCAGAATTTCACGATCCCGCATCCTTGGCTCTGTTGAAAGAGAAATGTGTGTATTATTTTAAAATTTTCAAACACATTTAAGAAAAAATGACAGTATGATTAACAAAGAGAACAAGTTACCATAACAAGCAAATTGTAGTTGTCAAATATCATTGTCAACATTAATCTCCAAAATATCCACTTTCAAACAATAAACAAAACTGTATCAATTTTAAATGATTAGAAAAATCTCTTTTGCATTTGAAGCAATCCTAACACAAGTTGTCTTTTAGTTGGAAATAGCAAATTTTTAAAATCCACAAGAGTCGTGTATTGGCCTGTCATATGTGCAGTAAATAAATTACATATTTTAAAGTTTAAAAATTAAAACATTTAAACAGATTTAAACTACAAAGACATTTTGATGTACACAAAAAAAAACTAAAAAAAAAAATATGGGAGATATTTTAATTTTAAAAAATGTTCCCTATTTTTTTTTAAAAAACACAAAAAATGTGAGTGCCTCCATGTGTCCAAATATTAGCAACAATAACCCCCCCCAAAAAAGAAATTATAGAATGTCCTTAGATTGGATTCCAGGATCCCACAGTGTATGCATATAGGGCACATTAACAGTAATTACTTGCACAAAAGGAAAACAAATTACCTGCAGCTTCTGGAACAGGGGCAGAGTGGCCCAGATCCTCATCCGAAGATTTAGGCCAATGGAGATGGGAAGGAGGGGAAATTTTGGATGGTGAGCAAGGGGAGGGTGTGAAAATTTGAGAGGGTGGATCAGGGGAGGGTGTGGAAATGTGGATGGGTAAGACAGGGGAGGGAGGGCAAATTTGGGCTTGTGGTCCAGGAGAGGGAGGGGAAATAGTGATGGCCAGGTCAGGGGAGGGTGGAGAAATTTGGGAGGAGTGGGCAGGGGAAGACATGTTGGGAGTTGGGGAGAGGGGTCGGACACGCCTTTGGCGACGTCTCAGTATCTGCTCTTGACCTAAATGATGAAGAGTTTGGAATATTACCATTTTTTTATTACAAATAACAATATTATTAAAAAAACACATATTTTTCATCACTTTAACAAACAAAATTAATTTAAAATAACAAGGTCTCATTTAGCACAAAACAAGCCCATACTGCACACATGCACACGCATTAAGGCAAATTTACATTAGCAAAGTACAATATGCAAATAAGATTGCCAGAGACATTAAACCATTCACAGATCCACTTACGCCGATGGATCCGCATCCGAAGATGTTCGAGCAGGCGTGGTGACCTGCGGCGCAAATCGGACCATCGGCATTCCAATTGCCCGATGGTCCGGCGAAAGCCCATAGAACGCAGCCACCGGCGCACCTCCGCGTACGCCTGACGCTTGAGGTTGGTGACGGGGGCGGCTTATCGGTAATGCGCTGGTCTATAATTTCCGTGAGGACCAGCAACTCACGCCGTGTAAATGCACTGGCTCTCATGATGGCAATGTTTTTTTTTTTTACACACAACAGTTTTATTATAGGGACCAAAAATATGTGATTGGCTAATGTACTTTCATAAATAACATGAACAATTCTATTGGTTAATGTGTGAGTCATGTGAACAACCCATAAAAATATATTGGGACTTACGATTGGCTTGATGCATTTAGGTGCGTAAGCAAAATTCAGATTAAACTAATTATCATATGTTCATTATTTATGACCAAAATAAAAAACACAAATAAACATTCCTAGGAAAAAATAAAAAACACAAGTTTGTCCTTTAAAAGCAGACGGATTCAACGGAACAAATGGAACACAAAACAAACAATAAAGTTTATTGACATACAAAAAAAACCATGATTGTAAACATTCGAGCAACAATTAAGTAAATGAATGTAATGATTGTCAACAATCGATTCACGGATGTTTGCAGAACGAGGAAGGTAATCGAAAAATGACAGGCCTACTTCCGGAAATTACTTTACAACCATCAACAAAAAACGAGAAGAGCGCTCGCTATTTCGGACGCTCGCTAGCTAGAGGAGGGGTTGGGTAAATATGGGGCGGAAGACTAGCTACGAGCGACCACACGTGCGAGCACTTTGTTTATCATTTTTACGCTCATACCTACTGCGGGCGAACACAGTTTTGCGTCCGGGTCTGAATCAGGCCCATAGTCAGCTATCACACAGAGCTTACACTCACTGGAGGGATAGACTCAGCTGTCACACAGAGCTTACACTCACTGGAGCTATATACTCAGCTGTCACAAAGAGCTTACAATGACTGAATGGATATAGGCCCTGATTCAGAGCCGGACGCTCTAACAGAGCGCTCGCTATGAATCAGGGCCGGCCTTCTGGTTTTTTAGAGCGGCCTCCTGGCCGTTCGCATAGCTGTGGGTGGCCACCCACAGCTATAGCGAGTGGCCAGGAAGATGGTCGCGATGGTCAAGACCATCGGGCTTGCGACGAGACCCTTGTGGTAGGGTCTCGTTGCCGCAAACCCCCGAATGATTTCTGCTCTAACAGAGCCGAAATCTCTCCCACTGACATCACTCGTGATGTCAGCGGGGCCGTCCCCAAATGGAGGCGTTCACATGGGAACACCTCCGTCTGGGCAGCTACCCCCTGGCCCGCCCGCCAAAGGGGGCGTGCTGTCACTCAACATCGACAGCACGCCCCCTTTGGTGTGAGACCCGGAGCGACGGCTTGCCCATCGCTATCCAGGTCTAGCGCATGCGCACGACGGAGCCGGCTCCGACTTGCGCAAGCGCACTGGCCCACCATCGACTCGTTTGTGCGCGCACAGCACTTGCGACCGGGTCTGAATCAGGCCCATACTCAGCTGTCACACATAGCTTACAATCACTGGAGCAATATACTCAGCTGTCACACAGAGCTTACAATCACTGGAGGTATATGTGCAGTGGCCAAGAGAAACCCACTTAAACTCCAAGGACAGGGAACCACCTCTGTCGGTTCTCCTGAGTTCCAGGCCCCAAGGACAGAGGCTGGAGCACTACATGCACCGGAAGCCAACTAAAGCACCAGCCTAAACATACAGATTTATTACATTATATTGTAAGTGTTAGGGGAACAGGTACCATCTCCTGGGGTAGATGTTAGTGCACAGCAGGCAAGAGATCACACAAGTCCAAGGTTTATGGTGCAACTGGCATCAGCCAGTTTTATTAAGCAGAAAAAAAAAATAAACCATCAAAATAAAAATACCTTGCCAGTCCAGCACTAACTAAACATAAGGCGTTACTGACTAACACTACAAAACATAAGGCGTTATAGACTAACACTACAAAACATAAGGCATTACTGACTAACATTACAAAACATAAGACGTTACTTGCTAACACTACAAAACATAAGACGTTACTTGCTAACACTACAAAACATAAGACGTTACTGACTAACTACAAAACATAAGGCGTTACTAACACTACAAAACATAAGACGTTACTGACTAACACTACAAAAAATAAGACGTTACTGACTAACACTACAAAACATAAGGCGTTACTGACAAACACTACAAAACATAAGGCGTTACTGACTAACACTACAAAACATAAGACGTTACTAACACTACAAAACATAAGACGTTACTGACTAACACTACAAAACATAAGACGTTACTGACTAACACTACAAAACATAAGGCGTTACTGACTAACACTACAAAACATAAGGCATTACTAACACTACAAAACATAAGACGTTACTGACTAACACTACAAAACATAACATAAGGTGTTACTGACTAACATCACAAAACATAAGACGTTACTGACTAACACTACAAAACATAAGGCGTTACTGACTAACACTACGAAACATAAGGCATTACTAACACTACAAACCAAAAGGCTTTACAGACTAACACTACAAAACATAAGACGTTACTAACACTACAAAACATAAGGCATTACTAACACTACAAAACATAAGGCGTTACTGACTAACACTACAAAACATAAGACGTTACTGACTAACACTACAAAACATAAGGCGTTACTAACACTACAAAACATAAGGCGTTACTGACTAACACTACAAAACATAAGGCGTTACTGACTAACACTACAAAACATAAGGCGTTACTGACTAACACTACAAAACATAAGAAGTTACTAACACTACAAAAGATAAGGCGTTACTGACTAACACTACAAAACATAAGGCGTTACTAACACTACAAAACATAAGGCGTTACTAACACTACAAAACATAAGGCATTACTGACTAACAGCACAAAACATAAGGCGTTACTGACTAACACTACAAAACATAAGGCGTTACTGACTAACACTACAAAACATAAGGTGTTAATAACACTACAAAACATAAGGCGTTACTAACACTACAAAACATAAGGAATTACTGACTAACACTACAAAACATAAGGCGTTACTGACTAACACTACAAAACATAAGGCATTACTGACTAACACTACAAAACATAAGGTGTTAATAACACTACAAAACATAAGGCGTTACTAACACTACAAAACATAAGGAATTACTGACTAACACTACAAAACATAAGGCGTTACTGACTAACACTACAAAACATAAGGCGTTACTGACTAACACTACAAAACATAAGGCGTTACTAACACTACAAAACATAAGGCGTTACTAACACTACAAAACATAAGGCGTTACTAACACTACAAAACATAAGGCATTACTGACTAACAGCACAAAACATAAGGCGTTACTGACTAACACTACAAAACATAAGGCGTTACTGACTAACACTACAAAACATAAGGCGTTACTGACAAACACTACAAAACATAAGGCGTTACTGACTAACACTACAAAACATAAGGCGTTACTAACACCACAAAACATAAGGCGTTACTGACTAACACTACAAAACATAAGGCGTTACTGACTAACACTACTAAACATAAGACGTTACTGACTAATACTACAAAACATAAAGCGTTACTAACACTGCAAAACATAAGGCGTTACTGACTAACAGCACAAAACATAAGACGTTACTGACTAACAGTACAAAACATAAGGCGTTACTAACAGTACAAAACATAAGGCGTTACTGACTAACACTACAAAACATAAGACGTTACTGACTAATACTACAAAACATAAGATGTTACTAACACTACTAAACATAAGGCGTTACTAACACTACAAAACATAAGGCGTTACTAACACTACAAAACATAAGGCATTACTGACTAACAGCACAAAACATAAGGCGTTACTTACTAACACTACAAAACATAAGGCGTTACTGACTAACACTACAAAACATAAAGCGTTACTAACACCACAAAACATAAGGCGTTACTGACTAACACTACAAAACATAAGGCGTTACTGACTAACACTACTAAACATAAGACGTTACTGACTAATACTACAAAACATAAAGCGTTACTAACACTACAAAACATAAGGCGTTACTGACTAACACTACAAAACATAAGGCGTTACTGACTAACACTACAAAACATAAGACGTTACTGACTAACAGTACAAAACATAAGGCGTTACTAACAGTACAAAACATAAGGCGTTACTGACTAATACTACAAAACATAAGATGTTACTAACACTACTAAACATAAGGCGTTACTAACACTACAAAACATAAGGCGTTACTGACTAACACTACAAAACATAAGACGTTACTGACTAATACTACAAAAAATAAGGCGTTACTGACTAACACTACAAAACATAAGGCATTACTGACTAACACTACAAAACATAAGGCGTTACTAACACCACAAAACATAAGACGTTACTAACAATACAAAACATAAGACGTTACAGACTAACACTACAAAACATAAGACGTTACTAACACTACAAAACATAAGGCGTTACTAACACTACAAAACATAAGACGTTACTAACACTACAAAACATAAGGCGTTACTAACACTACAAAACATAAGAGGTTACTGACTAACACTACAAAACATAAGGCGTTACTAACACTCAGGTTTAGGTGGCACCATTGGTACAGTCTGGGCAGAGAATCACAGTGAAGAGTCACTTTCATCTTACAGTATGTGTTATACATAGTAATCAGGTTTAGGTGGCACCATTGGTACAGTCTGGGCAGAGAATCACAGTGAAGCGTCACTTTCCTCTTACAGTATGTGTTATACATAGTACTCAGGTTTAGGTGGCACCATTGGTACAGTCTGGGCAGAGAATCACAGTGAAGCGTCACTTTCCTCTTACAGTATGTGTTATACATAGTATTCAGGTTTAGGTGGCACCATTGGTACGGTCTGGGCAGAGAATCACAGTGAAGCGTCACTTTCCTCTTACAGTATGTGTTATACATAGTACTCAGGTTTAGGTGGCACCATTGGTACAGTCTGGGCAGAGAATCACAGTGAAGCGTCACTTTCCTCTTACAGTATGTGTTATACATAGTATTCAGGTTTAGGTGGCACCATTGGTACGGTCTGGGCAGAGAATCACAGTGAAGCGTCACTTTCCTCTTACAGTATGTGTTATACATAGTACTCAGGTTTAGGTGGCACCATTGGTATAGTCTGGGCAGAGAATCACAGTGAAGCGTCACTTTCCTCTTACAGTATGTGTTATACATAGTATTCAGGTTTAGGTGGCACCATTGGTACAGTCTGGGCAGAGAATCACAGTGAAGCGTCACTTTCCTCTTACAGTATGTGTTATACATAGTAATCAGGTTTAGGTGGCACCATTGGTACAGTCTGGGCAGAGAATCACAGTGAAGCATCACTTTCCTCTTACAGTATGTGTTATACATAGTAATCAGGTTTAGGTGGCACCATTGGTACAGTCTGGGCAGAGAATCACAGTGAAGCGTCACTTTCCTCTTACAGTATGTGTTATACATAGTAATCAGGTTTAGGTGGCACCATTGGTATAGTCTGGGCAGAGAATCACAGTGAAGCTTCACTTTCCTCTTACAGTATGTGTTATACATAGTAATCAGGTTTAGGTGGCACCATTGGTACAGTCTGGGCAGAGAATCACAGTGAAGCATCACTTTCCTCTTACAGTATGTGTTATACATAGTAATCAGGTTTAGGTGGCACCATTGGTACAGTATGTGTTATACATAGTAATCAGGTTTAGGTGGCACAATTGGTATAGTCTGGGCAGAGAATCACAGTGAAGCGTCACTTTCCTCTTACAGTAAGTGTTATACATAGTAATCAGGTTTAGGTGGCACCATTGGTACAGTATGTGTTATACACAGTAATTGGGTTTCGGTGGCACCATTGGTACAGTCTGGGCAGAGAATCACAGTGAAGCATCACTTTCCTCTTACAGTATGTGTTAAACATAGTATTCAGGTTTAGGTGGCACCATTGGTATAGTCTGGGCAGAGAATCACAGTGAAGCGTCACTTTCCTCTTACAGTATGTGTTATACATAGTATTCAGGTTTAGGTGGCACCATTGGTACAGTCTGGGCAGAGAATCACAGTGAAGCGTCACTTTCCTCTTAGTATGTGTTATACATAGTATTCAGGTTTAGGTGGCACCATTGGTACAGTCTGGGCAGAGAAACACAGTGAAGCATCACTTTCCTCTTACAGTATGTGTTATACATAGTAATCAGGTTTAGGTGGCACCATTGGTATAGTCTGGGCAGAGAATCACAGTGAAGAGACACTTTCCTCTTACAGTATGTGTTATACATAGTATTCAGGTTTAGGTGGCACCATTGGTACAGTCTGGGCAGAGAATCACAGTGAAGCGTCACTTTCCTCTTAGTATGTGTTATACATAGTATTCAGGTTTAGGTGGCACCATTGGTACAGTCTGGGCAGAGAAACACAGTGAAGCATCACTTTCCTCTTACAGTATGTGTTATACATAGTAATCAGGTTTAGGTGGCACCATTGGTACAGTCTGGGCAGAGTATCACAGTGAAGCGTCACTTTCCTCTTACAGTATGTGTTATACATAGTATTCAGGTTTAGGTGGCACCATTGGTATAGTCTGGGCAGAGAATCACAGTGAAGCGTCACTTTCCTCTTAGTATGTGTTATACATAGTATTCAGGTTTAGGTGGCACCATTGGTACAGTCTGGGCAGAGAAACACAGTGAAGCGTCACTTTCCTCTTACAGTATGTGTTATACATAGTAATCAGGTTTAGGTGGCACCATTGGTACAGTCTGGGCAGAGAAACACAGTGAAGCATCACTTTCCTCTTACAGTATGTGTTATACATAGTAATCAGGTTTAGGTGGCACAATTGGTACAGTCTGGGCAGAAAATCACAGTGAAGAGTCACTTTCCTCTTACAGTATGTGTTATACATAGTAATCAGGTTTAGGTGGCACCATTGGTACAGTCTGGGCAGAGTATCACAGTGAAGCGTCACTTTCCTCTTACAGTATGTGTTATACATAGTATTCAGGTTTAGGTGGCACCATTGGTATAGTCTGGGCAGAGAATCACAGTGAAGAGACACTTTCCTCTTACAGTATGTGTTAAACATAGTAATCAGGTTTAGGTGGCACCATTGGTATAGTCTGGGCAGAGAATCACAGTGAAGAGACACTTTCCTCTTACAGTATGTGTTAAACATAGTAATCAGGTTTAGGTGGCACCATTGGTATAGTCTGGGCAGAGAATCACAGTGATGCGTCACTTTCCTCTTACAGTATGTGTTATACATAGTAATCAGGTTTAGGTGGCACCATTGGTACAGTCTGGGCAGAGAATTACAGTGAAGCGTCACTTTCCTCTTACAGTATGTGTTATACATAGTAATCAGGTTTAGGTGGCACCATTGGTATAGTCTGGGCAGAGAATCACAGTGAAGCGTCACTTTACTCTTACAGTATGTGTTATACATAGTAATCAGGTTTAGGTGGCACCATTGGTACAGTCTGGGCAGAGAATCACAGTGAAGCATCACTTTCCTCTTACAGTATGTGTTATACATAGTAATCAGGTTTAGGTGGCACCATTGGTACAGTCTGGGCAGAGAATCACAGTGAAGCGTCACTTTCCTCTTACAGTATGTGTTATACATAGTAATCAGGTTTAGGTGGCACCATTGGTACAGTCTGGGCAGAGAATCACAGTGAAGCATCACTTTCCTCTTACAGTATGTGTTATACAAAGTAATCAGGTTTAGGTGGCACCATTGGTATAGTCTGGGCAGAGAATCACAGTGAAGCGTCACTTTCCTCTTACAGTATGTGTTATACATAGTAATCAGGGTTAGGTGGCACCATTGGTATAGTCTGGGCAGAGAATCACAGTGAAGCGTCACTTTCCTCTTACAGTATGTGTTATACATAGTATTCAGGTTTAGGTGGCACCATTGGTATAGTCTGGGCAGAGAATCACAGTGAAGAGTCACTTTCCTCTTACAGTATGTGTTATACATAGTAATCAGGTTTAGGTGGCACCATTGGTATAGTCTGGGCAGAGAATCACAGTGAAGGGTCACTTTCCTCTTACAGTATGTGTTATACATAGTAATCAGGTTTAGGTGGCACCATTGGTACAGTCTGGGCAGAGAATCACAGTGAAGCGTCACTTTAATCTTACAGTATGTGTTATACATAGTATTCAGGTTTAGGTGGCACCATTGGTACAGTCTGGGCAGAGTATCACAGTGAAGCGTCACTTTCCTCTTACAGTATGTGTTATACGTAGTAATCAGGTTTAGGTGGCACCATTGGTACAGTCTGGGCAGAGAATCACAGTGAAGCGTCACTTTCCTCTTACAGTATGTGTTATACATAGTAATCAGGTTTAGGTGGCACCATTGGTATAGTCTGGGCAGAGAAACACAGTGAAGCGTCACTTTCCTCTTACAGTATGTGTTATACATAGTATTCAGGCTTAGTTGTCACCATTGGTACAGTCTGGGCAGAGAATCACAGTGAAGCGTCACTTTCCTCTTACAGTATGTGTTATACATAGTAATCAGGTTTAGGTGGCACCATTGGTACAGTCTGGGCAGAGAAACACAGTGAAGCGTCACTTTCCTCTTACAGTATGTGTTATACAAAGTAATCAGGTTTAGGTGGCACCATTGGTACAGTCTGGGCAGAGAATCACAGTGAAGCGTCAGTTTCCTCTTACAGTATGTGTTATACATAGTATTCAGGTTTAGGTGGCACCATTGGTATAGTCTGGGCAGAGAATCACAGTGAAGCGTCACTTTACTCTTACAGTATGTGTTATACATAGTAATCAGGTTTAGGTGGCACCATTGGTATAGTCTGGGCAGAGAATCACAGTGATGCGTCACTTTCCTCTTACAGTATGTGTTATACATAGTAATCAGGTTTAGGTGGCACCATTGGTACAGTCTGGGCAGAGAAACACAGTGAAGCGTCACTTTCCTCTTACAGTATGTGTTATACATAGTATTCAGGTTTAGGTGGCACCATTGGTACAGTCTGGGCAGAGAATCACAGTGAAGCATCACTTTCCTCTTACAGTATGTGTTATACATAGTATTCAGGTTTAGGTGGCACCATTGGTAAAGTCTGGGCAGAGAATCACAGTGAAGCGTCACTTTCCTCTTACAGTATGTGTTATACATAGTATTCAGGTTTATGTGGCACCATTGGTACAGTCTGAGCAGAGAATCACAGTGAAGTCACTTTCCTCTTACAGTATGTGTTATACATAGTAATCAGGTTTAGGTGGCACCATTGGTATAGTCTGGGCAGAGAATCACAGTGAAGCATCACTTTCCTCTTACAGTATGTGTTATACATAGTATTCAGGTTTAGGTGGCACCATTGGTACAGTCTGGGCAGAGAATCACAGTGAAGCGTCACTTTCCTCTTACAGTATGTGTTATACATAGTATTCAGGTTTAGGTGGCACCATTGGTATAGTCTGGGCAGAGAATCACAGTGAAGCGTCACTTTCCTCTTACAGTATGTGTTATACATAGTAATCAGGTTTAGGTGGCACCATTGGTATAGTCTGGGCAGAGAATCACAGTGAAGCGTCACTTTCCTCTTACAGTATGTGTTATACATAGTAATCAGGTTTAGGTGGCACCATTGGTACAGTCTGGGCAGAGAAACACAGTGAAGCGTCACTTTCCTCTTACAGTATGTGTTATACATAGTATTCAGGTTTAGGTGGCACCATTGGTACAGTCTGGGCAGAGAATCACAGTGAAGCATCACTTTCCTCTTACAGTATGTGTTATACATAGTATTCAGGTTTAGGTGGCACCATTGGTATAGTCTGGGCAGAGAATCACAGTGAAGCATCAGTTTCCTCTTACAGTATGTGTTATACATAGTATTCAGGTTTAGGTGGCACCATTGGTATAGTCTGGGCAGAGAATCACAGTGAAGCGTCACTTTCCTCTTACAGTATGTGTTATACATAGTTTTCAGGTTTAGGTGGCACCAATGGTACAGTCTGGGCAGAGAATCACAGTGAAGCGTCACTTTCCTCTTACAGTATGTGTTATACATAGTAATCAGGTTTAGGTGGCACCAATGGTACAGTCTGGGCAGAGAATCACAGTGAAGCGTCACTTTCCTCTTACAGTATGTGTTATACATAGTAATCAGGTTTAGGTGGCACCATTGGTATAGTCTGGGCAGTGAATCACAGTGAAGTGTCACTTTCCTCTTACAGTATGTGTTATACATAGTAATCAGGTTTAGGTGGCACCATTGGTATAGTCTGGGCAGAGAATCACAGTGATGCGTCACTTTCCTCTTACAGTATGTGTTATACATAGTAATCAGGTTTAGGAGGCACCATTGGTACAGTCTGGGCAGAGAATCACAGTGAAGCGTCACTTTCCTCTTACAGTATGTGTTATACATAGTAATCAGGTTTAGGTGGCACCATTGGTACAGTCTGGGCAGAGAAACACAGTGAAGCGTCACTTTCCTCTTACAGTATGTGTTATACATAGTAATCAGGTTTAGGTGGCACCATTGGTACAGTCTGGGCAGAGAATCACAGTGAAGCGTCACTTTCCTCTTACAGTATGTGTTATACATAGTATTCAGGTTTAGGTGGCACCATTGGTACAGTCTGGGCAGAGAATCACAGTGAAGCGTCACTTTCCTCTTACAGTATGTGTTATACATAGTACTCAGGTTTAGGTGGCACCATTGGTATAGTCTGGGCAGAGAATCACAGTGAAGAGTCACTTTCCTCTTACAGTATGTATTATACATAGTAATCAGGTTTAGGTGGCACCATTGGTATAGTCTGGGCAGAGAATCACAGTGAAGAGTCACTTTCCTCTTACAGTATGTGTTATACATAGTAATCAGGTTTAGGTGGCACCATTGGTATAGTCTGGGCAGAGAATCACAGTGAATAGTCACTTTCCTCTTACAGTATGTGTTATACATAGTAATCAGGTTTAGGTGGCACCATTGGTATAGTCTGGGCAGAGAATCACAGTGAAGCGTCACTTTCCTCTTACAGTATGTGTTATACATAGTATTCGGGTTTAGGTGGCACCATTGGTACAGTCTGGGCAGAGAATCACAGTGAAGCGTCACTTTCCTCTTACAGTATGTGTTATACATAGTACTCAGGTTTAGGTGGCACCATTGGTACAGTCTGGGCAGAGAATCACAGTGAAGCATCACTTTCCTCTTACAGTATGTGTTATACATAGTAATCAGGTTTAGGTGGCACCATTGGTATAGTCTGGGCAGAGAATCACAGTGAATAGTCACTTTCCTCTTACAGTATGTGTTATACATAGTAATCAGGTTTAGGTGGCACCATTGGTATAGTCTGGGCAGAGAATCACAGTGAAGCGTCACTTTCCTCTTACAGTATGTGTTATACATAGTAATCAGGTTTAGGTGGCACCATTGGTACAGTCTGGGCAGAGAATCACAGTGAAGCATCACTTTCCTCTTACAGTATGTGTTATACATAGTAATCAGGTTTAGGTGGCACCATTGGTACAGTCTGGGCAGAGAATCACAGTGAAGCGTCACTTTCCTCTTACAGTATGTGTTATACATAGTATTCGGGTTTAGGTGGCACCATTGGTATAGTCTGGGCAGAGAATCACAGTGAAGCGTCACTTTCCTCTTACAGTATGTGTTATACATAGTATTCAGGTTTAGGTGGCACCATTGGTACAGTCTGGGCAGAGAATCACAGTGAAGCATCACTTTCCTCTTACAGTATGTGTTATACAAAGTAATCAGGTTTAGGTGGCACCATTGGTACAGTCTGGGCAGAGAATCACAGTGAAGCATCACTTTCCTCTTACAGTATGTGTTATACATAGTAATCAGGTTTAGGTGGCACCATTGGTACAGTCTGGGCAGAGAATCACAGTGAAGAGTCACTTTCCTCTTACAGTATGTGTTATACATAGTAATCAGGTTTAGGTGGCACCATTGGTATAGTCTGGGCAGAGAATCACAGTGAAGAGTCACTTTCCTCTTACAGTATGTGTTATACATAGTAATCAGGTTTAGGTGGCACCATTGGTACAGTCTGGGCAGAGAATCACAGTGAAGCGTCACTTTCCTCTTACAGTATGTGTTATACATAGTAATCAGGTTTAGGTGGCACCATTGGTACAGTCTGGGCAGAGAATCACAGTGAAGCGTCACTTTCCTCTTACAGTATGTGTTATACATAGTAATCAGGTTTAGCTGGCACCATTGGTACAGTCTGGGCAGAGAATCACAGTGAAGAGTCACTTTCATCTTACAGTATGTGTTATACATAGTAATCAGGTTTAGGTGGCACCATTGGTACAGTCTGGGCAGAGAATCACAGTGAAGCGTCACTTTCCTCTTACAGTATGTGTTATACATAGTAATCAGGTTTAGGTGGCACCATTGGTACAGTCTGGGCAGAGAATCACAGTGAAGCATCACTTTCCTCTTACAGTATGTGTTATACATAGTAATCAGGTTTAGGTGGCACCATTGGTATAGTCTGGGCAGAGAATCACAGTGAAGCGTCACTTTCCTCTTACAGTATGTGTTATACATAGTAATCAGGTTTAGGTGGCACCATTGGTACAGTCTGGGCAGAGAATCACAGTGAAGCGTCACTTTCCTCTTACAGTATGTGTTATACATAGTATTCAGGTTTAGGTGGCACCATTGGTATAGTCTGGGCAGAGAATCACAGTGAAGAGTCACTTTCCTCTTACAGTATGTGTTATACATAGTAATCAGGTTTAGGTGGCACCATTGGTATAGTCTGGGCAGAGAATCACAGTGAAGCGTCACTTTCCTCTTACAGTATGTGTTATACATAGTATTCAGGTTTAGGTGGCACCATTGGTATAGTCTGGGCAGAGAATCACAGTGAAGCGTCACTTTCCTCTTACAGTATGTGTTATACATAGTATTCAGGTTTAGGTGGCACCATTGGTACAGTATGTGTTATACATAGTATTCAGGTTTAGGTGGCACCATTGGTACAGTCTGGGCAGAGAATCACAGTGAAGCGTCACTTTCCTCTTAGTATGTGTTATACATAGTATTCAGGTTTAGGTGGCACCATTGGTACAGTCTGGGCAGAGAAACACAGTGAAGCGTCACTTTCCTCTTACAGTATGTGTTATACATAGTATTCAGGTTTAGGTGGCACCATTGGTACAGTCTGGGCAGAGAAACACAGTGAAGCATCACTTTCCTCTTACAGTATGTGTTATACATAGTAATCAGGTTTAGGTGGCACCATTGGTACAGTCTGGGCAGAAAATCACAGTGAAGAGTCACTTTCCTCTTACAGTATGTGTTATACATAGTATTCAGGTTTAGGTGGCACCATTGGTATAGTCTGGGCAGAGAATCACAGTGAAGAGACACTTTCCTCTTACAGTATGTGTTATACATAGTAATCAGGTTTAGGTGGCACCATTGGTATAATCTGGGCAGAGAATCACAGTGAAGCGTCACTTTCCTCTTACAGTATGTGTTATACATAGTAATCAGGTTTAGGTGGCACCATTGGTACAGTCTGGGCAGAGAATTACAGTGAAGCGTCACTTTCCTCTTACAGTATGTGTTATACATAGTTATCAGGTTTAGGTGGCACCATTGGTACAGTCTGGGCAGAAAATCACAGCGAAGAGTCACTTTCCTCTTACAGTATGTGTTATACATAGTAATCAGGGTTAGGTGGCACCATTGGTATAGTCTGGGCAGAGAATCACAGTGAAGCGTCACTTTCCTCTTACAGTATGTGTTATACATAGTAATCAGGTTTAGGTGGCACCATTGGTATAGTCTGGGCAGAGAATCACAGTGAAGCGTCACTTTCCTCTTACAGTATGTGTTATACATAGTAATCAGGTTTAGGTGGCACCATTGGTACAGTATGTGTTATACATAGTAATCAGGTTTAGGTGGCACCATTGGTACAGTCTGGGAAGAGAATCACAGTGAAGCGTCACTTTCCTCTTACAGTATGTGTTATACATAGTAATCAGGTTTAGGTGGCACCATTGGTATAGTCTGGGCAGAAAATCACAGTGAAGCGTCACTTTCCTCTTACAGTATGTGTTATACATAGTAATCAGGTTTAGGTGGCACCATTGGTACAGTCTGGGCAGAGATTCACAGTGAAGCGTCACTTTCCTCTTACAGTATGTGTTATACATATTAATCAGGTTTAGGTGGCACCATTGGTACAGTCTGGGCAGAGAAACACAGTGAAGCGTCACTTTCCTCTTACAGTATGTGTTATACAAAGTAATCAGGTTTAGGTGGCACCATTGGTATAGTCTGGGCAGAGAATCACAGTGAAGCGTCAGTTTCCTCTTACAGTATGTGTTATACATAGTAATCAGGTTTAGGTGGCACCATTGGTATAGTCTGGGCAGAGAATCACAGTGAAGCGTCACTTTCCTCTTACAGTATGTGTTATACATAGTAATCAGGTTTAGGTGGCACCATTGGTATAGTCTGGGCAGAGAATCACAGTGAAGCGTCACTTTCCTCTTACAGTATGTGTTATACATAGTATTCAGGTTTAGGTGGCACCAATGGTACAGTCTGGGCAGAGAATCACAGTGAAGCGTCACTTTCCTCTTACAGTATGTGTTATACATAGTAATCAGGTTTAGGTGGCACCATTGGTACAGTCTGGGCAGAGAATCACAGTGAAGTCACTTTCTTCTTACAGTATGTGTTATACATAGTAATCAGGTTTAGGTGGCACCATTGGTATAGTCTGGGCAGAGAATCACAGTGAAGCGTCACTTTCCTATTACAGTATGTGTTATACATAGTAATCAGTTTTAGGAGGCACCATTGGTACAGTCTGGGCAGAGAATCACAGTGAAGCGTCACTTTCCTCTTACAGTATGTGTTATACATAGTACTCAGGTTTAGGTGGCACCATTGGTACAGTCTGGGCAGAGAAACACAGTGAAGCGTCACTTTCCTCTTACAGTATGTGTTATACATAGTAATCAGGTTTAGGTGGCACCATTGGTATAGTCTGGGCAGAGAATCACAGTGATGCGTCACTTTCCTCTTACAGTATGTGTTATACATAGTAATCAGGTTTAGGTGGCACCATTGGTACAGTCTGGGCAGAGAAACACAGTGAAGCGTCACTTTCCTCTTACAGTATGTGTTATACATAGTAATCAGGTTTAGGTGGCACCATTGGTATAGTCTGGGCAGAGAATCACAGTGATGCGTCACTTTCCTCTTACAGTATGTGTTATACATAGTATTCAGGTTTAGGTGGCACCATTGGTACAGTCTGGGCAGAGAATCACAGTGAAGCGTCACTTTCCTCTTACAGTATGTGTTATACATAGTACTCAGGTTTAGGTGGCACCATTGGTATAGTCTGGGCAGAGAATCACAGTGAAGAGTCACTTTCCTCTTACAGTATGTATTATACATAGTAATCAGGTTTAGGTGGCACCATTGGTATAGTATGGGCAGAGAATCACAGTGAAGAGTCACTTTCCTCTTACAGTATGTGTTATACATAGTAATCAGGTTTAGGTGGCACCATTGGTATAGTCTGGGCAGAGAATCACAGTGAAGCGTCACTTTCCTCTTACAGTATGTGTTATACATAGTATTCGGGTTTAGGTGGCACCATTGGTACAGTCTGGGCAGAGAATCACAGTGAAGCGTCACTTTCCTCTTACAGTATGTGTTATACATAGTACTCAGGTTTAGGTGGCACCATTGGTACAGTCTGGGCAGAGAATCACAGTGAAGCGTCACTTTCCTCTTACAGTATGTGTTATACATAGTAATCAGGTTTAGGTGGCACCATTGGTATAGTCTGGGCAGAGAAACACAGTGAAGCGTCACTTTCCTCTTACAGTATGTGTTATACATAGTATTCAGGTTTAGGTGGCACCATTGGTACAGTATGTGTTATACATAGTATTCAGGTTTAGGTGGCACCATTGGTACAGTCTGGGCAGAGAATCACAGTGAAGCGTCACTTTCCTCTTAGTATGTGTTATACATAGTATTCAGGTTTAGGTGGCACCATTGGTACAGTCTGGGCAGAGAAACACAGTGAAGCGTCACTTTCCTCTTACAGTATGTGTTATACATAGTATTCAGGTTTAGGTGGCACCATTGGTACAGTCTGGGCAGAGAAACACAGTGAAGCATCACTTTCCTCTTACAGTATGTGTTATACATAGTAATCAGGTTTAGGTGGCACCATTGGTACAGTCTGGGCAGAAAATCACAGTGAAGCGTCACTTTCCTCTTACAGTATGTGTTATACATAGTATTCAGGTTTAGGTGGCACCATTGGTACAGTCTGGGCAGAGAAACACAGTGAAGCGTCACTTTCCTCTTACAGTATGTGTTATACATAGTATTCAGGTTTAGGTGGCACCATTGGTACAGTCTGGGCAGAGAAACACAGTGAAGCATCACTTTCCTCTTACAGTATGTGTTATACATAGTAATCAGGTTTAGGTGGCACCATTGGTACAGTCTGGGCAGAGAATCACAGTGAAGCGTCACTTTCCTCTTACAGTATGTGTTATACATAGTAATCAGGTTTAGGTGGCACCATTGGTATAGTCTGGGCAGAGAATCACAGTGAAGCGTCACTTTCCTCTTACAGTATGTGTTATACATAGTAATCAGGTTTAGGTGGCACCATTGGTACAGTCTGGGCAGAGAATCACAGTGAAGCGTCACTTTCCTCTTACAGTATGTGTTATACATAGTAATCAGGTTTAGGTGGCACCATTGGTATAGTCTGGGCAGAAAATCACAGTGAATAGTCACTTTCCTCTTACAGTATGTGTTATACATAGTAATCAGGTTTAGGTGGCACCATTGGTACAGTCTGGGCAGAGAATCACAGTGAAGCGTCACTTTCCTCTTACAGTATGTGTTATACATAGTAATCAGGTTTAGGTGGCACCATTGGTACAGTCTGGGCAGAGATTCACAGTGAAGCGTCACTTTCCTCTTACAGTATGTGTTATACATAGTAATCAGGTTTAGGTGGCACCATTGGTACAGTCTGGGCAGAGAATCACAGTGAAGCGTCACTTTCCTCTTACAGTATGTGTTATACATAGTATTCAGGCTTAGGAGGCACCATTGGTACAGTCTGGGCAGAGAATCACAGTGAAGCATCACTTTCCTCTTACAGTATGTGTTATACATATTAATCAGGTTTAGGTGGCACCATTGGTACAGTCTGGGCAGAGAAACACAGTGAAGCGTCAGTTTCCTCTTACAGTATGTGTTATACATAGTAATCAGGTTTAGGTGGCACCATTGGTATAGTCTGGGCAGAGAATCACAGTGAAGCGTCACTTTCCTCTTACAGTATGTGTTATACATAGTAATCAGGTTTAGGTGGCACCATTGGTATAGTCTGGGCAGAGAATCACAGTGAAGCGTCACTTTCCTCTTACAGTATGTGTTATACATAGTATTCAGGTTTAGGTGGCACCAATGGTACAGTCTGGGCAGAGAATCACAGTGAAGCGTCACTTTCCTCTTACAGTATGTGTTATACATAGTAATCAGGTTTAGGTGGCACCATTGGTACAGTCTGGGCAGAGAATCACAGTGAAGTCACTTTCCTCTTACAGTATGTGTTATACATAGTAATCAGGTTTAGGTGGCACCATTGGTATAGTCTGGGCAGAGAATCACAGTGAAGCGTCACTTTCCTCTTACAGTATGTGTTATACATAGTAATCAGGTTTAGGAGGCACCATTGGTACAGTCTGGGCAGAGAATCACAGTGAAGCGTCACTTTCCTCTTACAGTATGTGTTATACATAGTACTCAGGTTTAGGTGGCACCATTGGTACAGTCTGGGCAGAGAAACACAGTGAAGCGTCACTTTCCTCTTACAGTATGTGTTATACATAGTAATCAGGTTTAGGTGGCACCATTGGTATAGTCTGGGCATAGAATCACAGTGATGCGTCACTTTCCTCTTACAGTATGTGTTATACATAGTAATCAGGTTTAGGTGGCACCATTGGTACAGTCTGGGCAGAGAAACACAGTGAAGCGTCACTTTCCTCTTACAGTATGTGTTATACATAGTAATCAGGTTTAGGTGGCACCATTGGTATAGTCTGGGCAGAGAATCACAGTGATGCGTCACTTTCCTCTTACAGTATGTGTTATACATAGTATTCAGGTTTAGGTGGCACCATTGGTACAGTCTGGGCAGAGAATCACAGTGAAGCGTCACTTTCCTCTTACAGTATGTGTTATACATAGTACTCAGGTTTAGGTGGCACCATTGGTATAGTCTGGGCAGAGAATCACAGTGAAGAGTCACTTTCCTCTTACAGTATGTATTATACATAGTAATCAGGTTTAGGTGGCACCATTGGTATAGTATGGGCAGAGAATCACAGTGAAGAGTCACTTTCCTCTTACAGTATGTGTTATACATAGTAATCAGGTTTAGGTGGCACCATTGGTATAGTCTGGGCAGAGAATCACAGTGAAGCGTCACTTTCCTCTTACAGTATGTGTTATACATAGTATTCGGGTTTAGGTGGCACCATTGGTACAGTCTGGGCAGAGAATCACAGTGAAGCGTCACTTTCCTCTTACAGTATGTGTTATACATAGTACTCAGGTTTAGGTGGCACCATTGGTACAGTCTGGGCAGAGAATCACAGTGAAGCGTCACTTTCCTCTTACAGTATGTGTTATACATAGTAATCAGGTTTAGGTGGCACCATTGGTATAGTCTGGGCAGAGAAACACAGTGAAGCGTCACTTTCCTCTTACAGTATGTGTTATACATAGTATTCAGGTTTAGGTGGCACCATTGGTACAGTATGTGTTATACATAGTATTCAGGTTTAGGTGGCACCATTGGTACAGTCTGGGCAGAGAATCACAGTGAAGCGTCACTTTCCTCTTAGTAGGTGTTATACATAGTATTCAGGTTTAGGTGGCACCATTGGTACAGTCTGGGCAGAGAAACACAGTGAAGCGTCACTTTCCTCTTACAGTATGTGTTATACATAGTATTCAGGTTTAGGTGGCACCATTGGTACAGTCTGGGCAGAGAAACACAGTGAAGCATCACTTTCCTCTTACAGTATGTGTTATACATAGTAATCAGGTTTAGGTGGCACCATTGGTACAGTCTGGGCAGAAAATCACAGTGAAGCGTCACTTTCCTCTTACAGTATGTGTTATACATAGTAATCAGGTTTAGGTGGCACCATTGGTACAGTCTGGGCAGAGAATCACAGTGAAGCATCACTTTCCTCTTACAGTATGTGTTATACATAGTAATCAGGTTTAGGTGGCACCATTGGTACAGTCTGGGCAGAGAATCACAGTGAAGCATCACTTTCCTCTTACAGTATGTGTTATACATAGTAATCAGGTTTAGGTGGCACCATTGGTATAGTCTGGGCAGAGAATCACAGTGAAGCATCACTTTCCTCTTACAGTATGTGTTATACATAGTAATCAGGTTTAGGTGGCACCATTGGTACAGTCTGGGCAGAGAATCACAGTGAAGCGTCACTTTCCTCTTACAGTATGTGTTATACATAGTAATCAGGTTTAGGTGGCACCATTGGTACAGTCTGGGCAGAGAATCACAGTGAAGCGTTACTTTCCTCTTACAGTATGTGTTATACATAGTAATCAGGTTTAGGTGGCACCATTGGTACAGTCTGGGCAGAGAATCACAGTGAAGCGTCACTTTCCTCTTACAGTATGTGTTATACATAGTAATCAGGTTTAGGTGGCACCATTGGTACAGTCTGGGCAGAGAATCACAGTGAAGCGTCACTTTCCTCTTACAGTATGTGTTATACATAGTATTCAGGTTTAGGTGGCACCATTGGTATAGTCTGGGCAGAGAATCACAGTGAAGAGTCACTTTCCTCTTACAGTATGTGTTATACATAGTAATCAGGTTTAGGTGGCACCATTGGTATAGTCTGGGCAGAGAATCCCATTGAAGCGTCACTTTCCTCTTACAGTATGTGTTATACATAGTAATCAGGTTTAGGTGGCACCATTGGTATAGTCTGGGCAGAGAATCACAGTGAAGCGTCACTTTCCTCTTACAGTATGTGTTATACATAGTAATCAGGTTTAGGTGGCACCATTGGTATAGTCTGGGCAGAGGATCACAGTGAAGCGTCACTTTCCACTTACAGTATGTGTTATACATAGTACTCAGGTTTAGGTGGCACCATTGGTACAGTCTGGGCAGAGAATCACTGTGAAGCATCACTTTCCTCTTACAGTATGTGTTATACATAGTAATCAGATTTAGGTGGGACCACTGGTACAGTCTGGGCAGAGAATCACAGTGAAGCGTCACTTTCCTCTTACAGTATGTGTTATACATAGTAATCAGGTTTAGGTGGCACCATTGGTATAGTCTGGGCAGAGAATCACAGTGAAGCGTCACTTTCCTCTTACAGTATGTGTTATACATAGTAATCAGGTTTAGGTGGCACAATTGGTACAGTCTGGGCAGAGAATCACAGTGAAGCGTCACTTTCCTCTTACAGTATGTGTTATACATAGTAATCAGGTTTAGGTGGCACCATTGGTACAGTCTGGGCAGAGAATCACAGTGAAGCGTCACTTTCCTCTTACAGTATGTGTTATACATAGTAATCAGGTTTAGGTGGCACCATTGGTACAGTCTGGGCAGAGAATCACAGTGAAGCGTCACTTTCCTCTTACAGTATGTGTTATACATAGTATTCAGGTTTAGGTGGCACCATTGGTACAGTATGTGTTATACATAGTAATCAGGTTTAGGTGGCACCATTGGTATAGTCTGGGCAGAGAATCCCATTGAAGCGTCACTTTCCTCTTACAGTATGTGTTATACATAGTAATCAGGTTTAGGTGGCACCATTGGTATAGTCTGGGCAGAGAATCACAGTGAAGCGTCACTTTCCTCTTACAGTATGTGTTATACATAGTAATCAGGTTTAGGTGGCACCATTGGTATAGTCTGGGCAGAGAATCACAGTGAAGCGTCACTTTCCTCTTACAGTATGTGTTATACATAGTAATCAGGTTTAGGTGGCACCATTGGTATAGTCTGGGCAGAGGATCACAGTGAAGCGTCACTTTCCTCTTACAGTATGTGTTATACATAGTACTCAGGTTTAGGTGGTACCATTGGTACAGTCTGGGCAGAGAATCACAGTGAAGCGTCACTTTCCTCTTACAGTATGTGTTATACATAGTAATCAGGTTTAGGTGGCACCATTGGTATAGTCTGGGCAGAGAATCACAGTGAAGCGTCACTTTCCTCTTACAGTATGTGTTATACATAGTAATCAGGTTTAGGTGGCACCATTGGTATAGTCTGGGCAGAGAATCACAGTGAAGCGTCACTTTCCTCTTACAGTATGTGCTATACATAGTATTCAGGTTTAGGTGGCACCATTGGTACAGTCTGGGCAGAGATTCACAGTGAAGCGTCACTTTCCTCTTACAGTATGTGTTATACATAGTAATCAGGTTTAGGTGGCACCATTGGTATAGTCTGGGCAGAGAATCACAGTGAAGCGTCACTTTCCTCTTACAGTATGTGTTATACATAGTAATCAGGTTTAGGTGGCACCATTGGTATAGTCTGGGCAGAGAATCACAGTGAAGCGTCACTTTCCTCTTACAGTATGTGTTATACATAGTAATCAGGTTTAGGTGGCACCATTGGTACAGTCTGGGCAGAGAATCACAGTGAAGCATCACTTTCCTCTTACAGTATGTGTTATACATAGTAATCAGGTTTAGGTGGCACCATTGGTACAGTCTGGGCAGAGAATCACAGTGAAGCGTCACTTTCCTCTTACAGTATGTGTTATACATAGTTATCAGGTTTAGGTGGCACCATTGGAACAGTATGTGTTATACATAGTAATCAGGTTTAGGTGGCACCATTGGTACAGTATGTGTTATACATAGTATTCAGGTTTAGGTGGCACCATTGGTACAGTATGTGTTATACATAGTAATCAGGTTTAGGTGGCACCATTGGTACAGTCTGGGCAGAGAATCACAGTGAAGCGTCACTTTCCTCTTACAGTATGTGTTATACATAGTAATCAGGTTTAGGTGGCACCATTGGTATAGTCTGGGCAGAGAATCACAGTGAAGCGTCACTTTCCTCTTACAGTATGTGTTATACATAGTAATCAGGTTTAGGTGGCACCATTGGTACAGTCTGGGCAGAGAATCACAGTGAAGAGTCACTTTCATCTTACAGTATGTGTTATACATAGTAATCAGGTTTAGGTGGCACCATTGGTACAGTCTGGGCAGAGAATCACAGTGAAGCGTCACTTTCCTCTTACAGTATGTGTTATACATAGTAATCAGGTTTAGGTGGCACCATTGGTATAGTCTGGGCAGAGAATCACAGTGAAGCGTCACTTTCCTCTTACAGTATGTGTTATACATAGTATTCAGGTTTAGGTGGCACCATTGGTATAGTCTGGGCAGAGAATCACAGTGAAGAGTCACTTTCCTCTTACAGTATGTGTTATACATAGTAATCAGGTTTAGGTGGCACCATTGGTATAGTCTGGGCAGAGAATCACAGTGAAGCGTCACTTTCCTCTTACAGTATGTGTTATACATAGTATTCAGGTTTAGGTGGCACCATTGGTATAGTCTGGGCAGAGAATCACAGTGAAGCGTCACTTTCCTCTTACAGTATGTGTTATACATAGTATTCAGGTTTAGGTGGCACCATTGGTACAGTATGTGTTATACATAGTATTCAGGTTTAGGTGGCACCATTGGTACAGTCTGGGCAGAGAATCACAGTGAAGCGTCACTTTCCTCTTAGTATGTGTTATACATAGTATTCAGGTTTAGGTGGCACCATTGGTACAGTCTGGGCAGAGAAACACAGTGAAGCGTCACTTTCCTCTTACAGTATGTGTTATACATAGTATTCAGGTTTAGGTGGCACCATTGGTACAGTCTGGGCAGAGAAACACAGTGAAGCATCACTTTCCTCTTACAGTATGTGTTATACATAGTAATCAGGTTTAGGTGGCACCATTGGTACAGTCTGGGCAGAAAATCACAGTGAAGAGTCACTTTCCTCTTACAGTATGTGTTATACATAGTATTCAGGTTTAGGTGGCACCATTGGTATAGTCTGGGCAGAGAATCACAGTGAAGAGACACTTTCCTCTTACAGTATGTGTTATACATAGTAATCAGGTTTAGGTGGCACCATTGGTATAGTCTGGGCAGAGAATCACAGTGAATAGTCACTTTCCTCTTACAGTATGTGTTATACATAGTAATCAGGTTTAGGTGGCACCATTGGTATAGTCTGGGCAGAGAATCACAGTGAAGCGTCACTTTCCTCTTACAGTATGTGTTATACATAGTAATCAGGTTTAGGTGGCACCATTGGTACAGTCTGGGCAGAGATTCACAGTGAAGCGTCACTTTCCTCTTACAGTATGTGTTATACATAGTAATCAGGTTTAGGTGGCACCATTGGTATAGTCTGGGCAGAGATTCACAGTGAAGCATCACTTTCCTCTTACAGTATGTGTTATACATAGTAATCAGGTTTAGGTGGCACCATTGGTATAGTCTGGGCAGAGAATCACAGTGAAGCGTCACTTTCCTCTTACAGTATGTGTTATACATAGTAATCAGGTTTAGGTGGCACCATTGGTACAGTCTGGGCAGAGAATCACAGTGAAGCATCACTTTCCTCTTACAGTATGTGTTATACATAGTAATCAGGTTTAGGTGGCACCATTGGTATAGTCTGGGCAGAGAATCACAGTGAAGCATCACTTTCCTCTTACAGTATGTGTTATACATAGTAATCAGGTTTAGGTGGCACCATTGGTACAGTCTGGGCAGAGAATCACAGTGAAGCGTCACTTTCCTCTTACAGTATGTGTTATACATAGTAATCAGGTTTAGGTGGCACCATTGGTACAGTCTGGGCAGAGAATCACAGTGAAGCGTCACTTTCCTCTTACAGTATGTGTTATACATAGTAATCAGGTTTAGGTGGCACCATTGGTACAGTCTGGGCAGAGAATCACAGTGAAGCGTCACTTTCCTCTTACAGTATGTGTTATACATAGTAATCAGGTTTAGGTGGCACCATTGGTACAGTCTGGGCAGAGAATCACAGTGAAGCGTCACTTTCCTCTTACAGTATGTGTTATACATAGTATTCAGGTTTAGGTGGCACCATTGGTACAGTCTGGGCAGAGAATCACAGTGAAGCGTCACTTTCCTCTTACAGTATGTGTTATACATAGTAATCAGGTTTAGGTGGCACCATTGGTACAGTCTGGGCAGAGAATCACAGTGAAGCGTCACTTTCCTCTTACAGTATGTGTTATACATAGTATTCAGGTTTAGGTGGCACCATTGGTACAGTCTGGGCAGAGAATCACAGTGAAGCGTCACTTTCCTCTTACAGTATGTGTTATACATAGTAATCAGGTTTAGGTGGCACCATTGGTATAGTCTGGGCAGAGAATCCCATTGAAGCGTCACTTTCCTCTTACAGTATGTGTTATACATAGTAATCAGGTTTAGGTGGCACCATTGGTATAGTCTGGGCAGAGGATCACAGTGAAGCGTCACTTTCCTCTTACAGTATGTGTTATACATAGTACTCAGGTTTAGGTGGCACCATTGGTACAGTCTGGGCAGAGAATCACTGTGAAGCATCACTTTCCTCTTACAGTATGTGTTATACATAGTAATCAGGTTTAGGTGGCACCACTGGTACAGTCTGGGCAGAGAATCACAGTGAAGCATCACTTTCCTCTTACAGTATGTGTTATACATAGTAATCAGGTTTAGGTGGCACCATTGGTACAGTCTGGGCAGAGAATCACAGTGAAGCGTCACTTTCCTCTTACAGTATGTGTTATACATAGTAATCAGGTTTAGGTGGCACCATTGGTACAGTCTGGGCAGAGAATCACAGTGAAGCGTCACTTTCCTCTTACAGTATGTGTTATACATAGTAATCAGGTTTAGGTGGCACCATTGGTACAGTCTGGGCAGAGAATCACAGTGAAGCGTCACTTTCCTCTTACAGTATGTGTTATACATAGTAATCAGGTTTAGGTGGCACCATTGGTACAGTCTGGGCAGAGAATCACAGTGAAGCGTCACTTTCCTCTTACAGTATGTGTTATACATAGTATTCAGGTTTAGGTGGCACCATTGGTACAGTATGTGTTATACATAGTAATCAGGTTTAGGTAGCACCATTGGTATAGTCTGGGCAGAGAATCCCATTGAAGCGTCACTTTCCTCTTACAGTATGTGTTATACATAGTAATCAGGTTTAGGTGGCACCATTGGTATAGTCTGGGCAGAGAATCACAGTGAAGCGTCACTTTCCTCTTACAGTATGTGTTATACATAGTAATCAGGTTTAGGTGGCACCATTGGTATAGTCTGGGCAGAGAATCACAGTGAAGCGTCACTTTCCTCTTACAGTATGTGTTATACATAGTAATCAGGTTTAGGTGGCACCATTGGTATAGTCTGGGCAGAGGATCACAGTGAAGCGTCACTTTCCTCTTACAGTATGTGTTATACATAGTACTCAGGTTTAGGTGGCACCATTGGTACAGTCTGGGCAGAGAATCACAGTGAAGCGTCACTTTCCTCTTACAGTATGTGTTATACATAGTAATCAGGTTTAGGTGGCACCATTGGTATAGTCTGGGCAGAGAATCACAGTGAAGCGTCACTTTCCTCTTACAGTATGTGTTATACATAGTAATCAGGTTTAGGTGGCACCATTGGTACAGTCTGGGCAGAGAATCACAGTGAAGCATCACTTTCCTCTTACAGTATGTGTTATACATAGTAATCAGGTTTAGGTGGCACCATTGGTACAGTCTGGGCAGAGAATCACAGTGAAGTGTCACTTTCCTCTTACAGTATGTGTTATACATAGTAATCAGGTTTAGGTGGCACCATTGGAACTGTATGTGTTATACATAGTAATCAGGTTTAGGTGGCACCATTGGTACAGTCTGGGCAGAGAATCACAGTGAAGCGTCACTTTCCTCTTACAGTATGTGTTATACATAGTATTCAGGTTTAGGTGGCACCATTGGTACAGTATGTGTTATACATAGTAATCAGGTTTAGGTGGCACCATTGGTACAGTATGTGTTATACATAGTATTCAGGTTTAGGTGGCACCATTGGTACAGTATGTGTTATACATAGTAATCAGGTTTAGGTGGCACCATTGGTACAGTCTGGGCAGAGAATCACAGTGAAGCGTCACTTTCCTCTTACAGTATGTGTTATACATAGTAATCAGGTTTAGGTGGCACCATTGGTATAGTCTGGGCAGAGAATCACAGTGAAGCGTCACTTTCCTCTTACAGTATGTGTTATACATAGTAATCAGGTTTAGGTGGCACCATTGGTATAGTCTGGGCAGAGAATCACAGTGAATAGTCACTTTCCTCTTACAGTATGTGTTATACATAGTAATCAGGTTTAGGTGGCACCATTGGTATAGTCTGGGCAGAGAATCACAGTGAAGCGTCACTTTCCTCTTACAGTATGTGTTATACATAGTAATCAGGTTTAGGTGGCACCATTGGTACAGTCTGGGCAGAGATTCACAGTGAAGCGTCACTTTCCTCTTACAGTATGTGTTATACATAGTAATCAGGTTTAGGTGGCACCATTGGTATAGTCTGGGCAGAGATTCACAGTGAAGCATCACTTTCCTCTTACAGTATGTGTTATACATAGTAATCAGGTTTAGGTGGCACCATTGGTATAGTCTGGGCAGAGAATCACAGTGAAGCGTCACTTTCCTCTTACAGTATGTGTTATACATAGTAATCAGGTTTAGGTGGCACCATTGGTACAGTCTGGGCAGAGAATCACAGTGAAGCATCACTTTCCTCTTACAGTATGTGTTATACATAGTAATCAGGTTTAGGTGGCACCATTGGTATAGTCTGGGCAGAGAATCACAGTGAAGCATCACTTTCCTCTTACAGTATGTGTTATACATAGTAATCAGGTTTAGGTGGCACCATTGGTACAGTCTGGGCAGAGAATCACAGTGAAGCGTCACTTTCCTCTTACAGTATGTGTTATACATAGTAATCAGGTTTAGGTGGCACCATTGGTACAGTCTGGGCAGAGAATCACAGTGAAGCGTCACTTTCCTCTTACAGTATGTGTTATACATAGTAATCAGGTTTAGGTGGCACCATTGGTACAGTCTGGGCAGAGAATCACAGTGAAGCGTCACTTTCCTCTTACAGTATGTGTTATACATAGTAATCAGGTTTAGGTGGCACCATTGGTACAGTCTGGGCAGAGAATCACAGTGAAGCGTCACTTTCCTCTTACAGTATGTGTTATACATAGTATTCAGGTTTAGGTGGCACCATTGGTACAGTCTGGGCAGAGAATCACAGTGAAGCGTCACTTTCCTCTTACAGTATGTGTTATACATAGTAATCAGGTTTAGGTGGCACCATTGGTACAGTCTGGGCAGAGAATCACAGTGAAGCGTCACTTTCCTCTTACAGTATGTGTTATACATAGTATTCAGGTTTAGGTGGCACCATTGGTACAGTCTGGGCAGAGAATCACAGTGAAGCGTCACTTTCCTCTTACAGTATGTGTTATACATAGTAATCAGGTTTAGGTGGCACCATTGGTATAGTCTGGGCAGAGAATCCCATTGAAGCGTCACTTTCCTCTTACAGTATGTGTTATACATAGTAATCAGGTTTAGGTGGCACCATTGGTATAGTCTGGGCAGAGGATCACAGTGAAGCGTCACTTTCCTCTTACAGTATGTGTTATACATAGTACTCAGGTTTAGGTGGCACCATTGGTACAGTCTGGGCAGAGAATCACTGTGAAGCATCACTTTCCTCTTACAGTATGTGTTATACATAGTAATCAGGTTTAGGTGGCACCACTGGTACAGTCTGGGCAGAGAATCACAGTGAAGCATCACTTTCCTCTTACAGTATGTGTTATACATAGTAATCAGGTTTAGGTGGCACCATTGGTACAGTCTGGGCAGAGAATCACAGTGAAGCGTCACTTTCCTCTTACAGTATGTGTTATACATAGTAATCAGGTTTAGGTGGCACCATTGGTACAGTCTGGGCAGAGAATCACAGTGAAGCGTCACTTTCCTCTTACAGTATGTGTTATACATAGTAATCAGGTTTAGGTGGCACCATTGGTACAGTCTGGGCAGAGAATCACAGTGAAGCGTCACTTTCCTCTTACAGTATGTGTTATACATAGTAATCAGGTTTAGGTGGCACCATTGGTACAGTCTGGGCAGAGAATCACAGTGAAGCGTCACTTTCCTCTTACAGTATGTGTTATACATAGTATTCAGGTTTAGGTGGCACCATTGGTACAGTATGTGTTATACATAGTAATCAGGTTTAGGTAGCACCATTGGTATAGTCTGGGCAGAGAATCCCATTGAAGCGTCACTTTCCTCTTACAGTATGTGTTATACATAGTAATCAGGTTTAGGTGGCACCATTGGTATAGTCTGGGCAGAGAATCACAGTGAAGCGTCACTTTCCTCTTACAGTATGTGTTATACATAGTAATCAGGTTTAGGTGGCACCATTGGTATAGTCTGGGCAGAGAATCACAGTGAAGCGTCACTTTCCTCTTACAGTATGTGTTATACATAGTAATCAGGTTTAGGTGGCACCATTGGTATAGTCTGGGCAGAGGATCACAGTGAAGCGTCACTTTCCTCTTACAGTATGTGTTATACATAGTACTCAGGTTTAGGTGGCACCATTGGTACAGTCTGGGCAGAGAATCACAGTGAAGCGTCACTTTCCTCTTACAGTATGTGTTATACATAGTAATCAGGTTTAGGTGGCACCATTGGTATAGTCTGGGCAGAGAATCACAGTGAAGCGTCACTTTCCTCTTACAGTATGTGTTATACATAGTAATCAGGTTTAGGTGGCACCATTGGTACAGTCTGGGCAGAGAATCACAGTGAAGCATCACTTTCCTCTTACAGTATGTGTTATACATAGTAATCAGGTTTAGGTGGCACCATTGGTACAGTCTGGGCAGAGAATCACAGTGAAGTGTCACTTTCCTCTTACAGTATGTGTTATACATAGTAATCAGGTTTAGGTGGCACCATTGGAACTGTATGTGTTATACATAGTAATCAGGTTTAGGTGGCACCATTGGTACAGTCTGGGCAGAGAATCACAGTGAAGCGTCACTTTCCTCTTACAGTATGTGTTATACATAGTATTCAGGTTTAGGTGGCACCATTGGTACAGTATGTGTTATACATAGTAATCAGGTTTAGGTGGCACCATTGGTACAGTATGTGTTATACATAGTATTCAGGTTTAGGTGGCACCATTGGTACAGTATGTGTTATACATAGTAATCAGGTTTAGGTGGCACCATTGGTACAGTCTGGGCAGAGAATCACAGTGAAGCGTCACTTTCCTCTTACAGTATGTGTTATACATAGTAATCAGGTTTAGGTGGCACCATTGGTATAGTCTGGGCAGAGAATCACAGTGAAGCGTCACTTTCCTCTTACAGTATGTGTTATACATAGTAATCAGGTTTAGGTGGCACCATTGGTATAGTCTGGGCAGAGAATCACAGTGAAGCGTCACTTTCCTCTTACAGTATGTGTTATACATAGTAATCAGGTTTAGGTGGCACCATTGGTATAGTCTGGGCAGAGAATCACAGTGAAGCGTCACTTTCCTCTTACAGTATGTGTTATACATAGTAATCAGGTTTAGGTGGCACCATTGGTACAGTCTGGGCAGAGAATCACAGTGAAGCGTCACTTTCCTCTTACAGTATGTGTTATACATAGTAATCAGGTTTAGGTGGCATCATTGGTACAGTCTGGGCAGAGAATCACAGTGAAGCGTCACTTTCCTCTTACAGTATGTGTTATACATAGTATTCAGGTTTAGGTGGCACCATTGGTACAGTATGTGTTATACATAGTAATCAGGTTTAGGTGGCACCATTGGTATAGTCTGGGCAGAGAATCCCATTGAAGCGTCACTTACCTCTTACAGTATGTGTTATACATAGTAATCAGGTTTAGTTGGCACCATTGGTATAGTCTGGGCAGAGAATCACAGTGAAGCGTCACTTTCCTCTTACAGTATGTGTTATACATAGTAATCAGGTTTAGGTGGCACCATTGGTATAGTCTGGGCAGAGGATCACAGTGAAGCGTCACTTTCCTCTTACAGTATGTGTTATACATAGTAATCAGGTTTAGGTGGCACCATTGGTACAGTCTGGGCAGAGAATCACAGTGAAGCGTCACTTTCCTCTTACAGTATGTGTTATACATAGTAATCAGGTTTAGGTGGCACCATTGGTATAGTCTGGGCAGAGAATCACAGTGAAGCGTCACTTTCCTCTTACAGTATGTGTTATACATAGTAATCAGGTTTAGGTGGCACCATTGGTATAGTCTGGGCAGAGAATCACAGTGAAGCGTCACTTTCCTCTTACAGTATGTGTTATACATAGTAATCAGGTTTAGGTGGCACCATTGGTATAGTCTGGGCAGAGAATCACAGTGAAGCGTCACTTTCCTCTTACAGTATGTGTTATACATAGTAATCAGGTTTAGGTGGCACCATTGGTACAGTCTGGGCAGAGAATCACAGTGAAGCATCACTTTCCTCTTACAGTATGTGTTATACATAGTAATCAGGTTTAGGTGGCACCATTGGTACAGTCTGGGCAGAGAATCACAGTGAAGCGTCACTTTCCTCTTACAGTATGTGTTATACATAGTATTCAGGTTTAGGTGGCACCATTGGTACAGTCTGGGCAGAGAATCACAGTGAAGCGTCACTTTCCTCTTACAGTATGTGTTATACATAGTATTCAGGTTTAGGTGGCACCATTGGTACAGTATGTGTTATACATAGTAATCAGGTTTAGGTGGCACCATTGGTACAGTATGTGTTATACATAGTATTCAGGTTTAGGTGGCACCATTGGAACAGTATGTGTTATACATAGTAATCAGGTTTAGGTGGCACCATTGGTACAGTCTGGGCAGAGAATCACAGTGAAGCGTCACTTTCCTTTTACAGTATGTGTTATACATAGTAATCAGGTTTAGGTGGCACCATTGGTATAGTCTGGGCAGAGAATCACAGTGAAGCGTCACTTTCCTCTTACAGTATGTGTTATACATAGTAATCAGGTTTAGGTGGCACCATTGGTATAGTCTGGGCAGAGAATCACAGTGAAGCGTCGCTTTCCTCTTACAGTATGTGTTATACATAGTAATCAGGTTTAGGTGGCACCATTGGTACAGTCTGGGCAGAGAATCACAGTGAACCATCACTTTCCTCTTACAGTATGTGTTATACATAGTAATCAGGGTTAGGTGGCACCATTGGTATAGTCTGGGCAGAGAATCACAGTGAAGCGTCACTTTCCTCTTACAGTATGTGTTATACATAGTAATCAGGATTTGGTGGCACCATTGGTATAGTCTGGGCAGAGAATCCCATTGAAGCGTCACTTTCCTCTTACAGTATGTGTTATACATAGTAATCAGGTTTAGGTGGCACCATTGGTATAGTCTGGGCAGAGAATCACAGTGAAGCGTCACTTTCCTCTTACAGTATTTGTTATACATAGTAATCAGGTTTAGGTGGCACCATTGGTATAGTCTGGGCAGAGAATCACAGTGAAGCGTCACTTTCCTCTTACAGTATGTGTTATACATAGTAATCAGGTTTAGGTGGCACCATTGGTACAGTCTGGGCAGAGAATCACAGTGAAGCGTCACTTTCCTCTTACAGTATGTGTTATACATAGTAATCAGGTTTAAGTGGCACCATTGGTATAGTCTGGGCAGAGAATCACAGTGAAGCGTCACTTTCCTCTTACAGTATGTGTTATACATAGTACTCAGGTTTAGGTGGCACCATTGGTATAGTCTGGGCAGAGAATCACAGTGAAGCGTCACTTTCCTCTTACAGTATGTGTTATACATAGTAATCAGGTTTAGGTGGCACCATTGGTACAGTATGTGTTATACATAGTATTCAGGTTTAGGTGGCACCATTGGTACAGTATGTGTTATACATAGTATTCAGGTTTAGGTGGCACTATTGGTACAGTATGTGTTATACATAGTAATCAGGTTTAGGTGGCACCATTGGTACAGTCTGGGCAGAGAATCACAGTGAAGCGTCACTTTCCTCTTACAGTATGTGTTATACATAGTAATCAGGTTTAGGTGGCACCATTGGTACAGTCTGGGCAGAGAATCACAGTGAAGCATCACTTTCCTCTTACAGTATGTGTTATACATAGTAATCAGGTTTAGGTGGCACCATTGGTATAGTCTGGGCAGAGAATCAAAGTGAAGCGTCACTTTCCTCTTACAGTATGTGTTATACATAGTAATCAGGTTTAGGTGGCACCATTGGTACAGTCTGGGCAGAGAATCACAGTGAACCATCACTTTCCTCTTACAGTATGTGTTATACATAGTAATCAGGTTTAGGTGGCACCATTGGTAAAGTCTGGGCAGAGAATCACAGTGAAGCGTCACTTTCCTCATACAGTATGTGTTATACATAGTAATCAGGTTTAGGTGGCACCATTGGTATAGTCTGGGCAGAGAATCACAGTGAAGCGTCACTTTCCTCTTACAGTATGTGTTATACATAGTAATCAGGTTTAGGTGGCACCATTGGTACAGTCTGGGCAGAGAATCACAGTGAAGCGTCACTTTCCTCTTACAGTATGTGTTATACATAGTAATCAGGTTTAGGTGGCACCATTGGTACAGTATGTGTTATACATAGTATTCAGGTTTAGGTGGCACCATTGGTACAGTCTGGGCAGAGAATCACAGTGAAGTCACTTTCCTCTTACAGTATGTGTTATACATAGTATTCAGGTTTAGGTGGCACCATTGGTACAGTCTGGGCAGAGAATCACAGTGAAGCGTCACTTTCCTCTTACAGTATGTGTTATACATAGTAATCAGGTTTAGGTGGCACCATTGGTACAGTCTGGGCAGAGAATCACAGTGAAGCGTCACTTTCCTCTTACAGTATGTGTTATACAAAGTAATCAGGTTTATGTGGCACCATTGGTATAGTCTGGGCAGAGAATCACAGTGAAGCGTCACTTTCCTCTTACAGTATGTGTTATACATAGTAATCAGGTTTAGGTGGCACCATTGGAACTGTATGTGTTATACATAGTAATCAGGTTTAGGTGGCACCATTGGTACAGTCTGGGCAGAGAATCACAGTGAAGCGTCACTTTCCTCTTACAGTATGTGTTATACATAGTATTCAGGTTTAGGTGGCACCATTGGTACAGTAAGTGTTATACATAGTAATCAGGTTTAGGTGGCACCATTGGTACAGTATGTGTTATACATAGTATTCAGGTTTAGGTGGCACCATTGGTACAGTATGTGTTATACATAGTAATCAGGTTTAGGTGGCACCATTGGTACAGTCTGGGCAGAGAATCACAGTGAAGCGTCACTTTCCTCTTACAGTATGTGTTATACATAGTAATCAGGTTTAGGTGGCACCATTGGTATAGTCTGGGCAGAGAATCACAGTGAAGCGTCACTTTCCTCTTACAGTATGTGTTATACATAGTAATCAGGTTTAGGTGGCACCATTGGTATAGTCTGGGCAGAGAATCACAGTGAAGCATCACTTTCCTCTTACAGTATGTGTTATACATAGTAATCAGGTTTAGGTGGCACCATTGGTATAGTCTGGGCAGAGAATCACAGTGAAGCGTCACTTTCCTCTTACAGTATGTGTTATACATAGTAATCAGGTTTAGGTGGCACCATTGGTACAGTCTGGGCAGAGAATCACAGTGAAGCGTCACTTTCCTCTTACAGTATGTGTTATACATAGTAATCAGGTTTAGGTGGCACCATTGGTACAGTCTGGGCAGAGAATCACAGTGAAGCGTCACTTTCCTCTTACAGTATGTGTTATACATAGTAATCAGGTTTAGGTGGCACCATTGGTATTGTCGGGGCAGAGAATCACAGTGAAGCGTCACTTTCCTCTTACAGTATGTGTTATACATAGTAATCAGGTTTAGGTGGCACCATTGGTATAGTCTGGGCAGAGGATCACAGTGAAGCGTCACTTTCCTCTTACAGTATGTGTTATACATAGTACTCAGGTTTAGGTGGCACCATTGGTACAGTCTGGGCAGAGAATCACAGTGAAGCGTCACTTTCCTCTTACAGTATGTGTTATACATAGTAATCAGGTTTAGGTGGCACCATTGGTATAGTCTGGGCAGAGAATCACAGTGAAGCGTCACTTTCCTCTTACAGCATGTGTTATACATAGTAATCAGGTTTAGGTGGCACCATTGGTATAGTCTGGGCAGAGAATCACAGTGAAGCGTCACTTTCCTCTTACAGTATGTGTTATACATAGTAATCAGGTTTAGGTGGCACCATTGGTATAGTCTGGGCAGAGAATCACAGTGAAGAGTCACTTTCCTCTTACAGTATGTGTTAT
The DNA here is from genome assembly GCA_031769625.1 of Taudactylus pleione. Taxonomy (NCBI): domain Eukaryota; kingdom Metazoa; phylum Chordata; class Amphibia; order Anura; family Myobatrachidae; genus Taudactylus; species Taudactylus pleione. The sequence goes on from JAUIMM010002853.1 coordinate 132,273, forward strand.
ACATAGTAATCAGGTTTAGGTGGCACCATTGGTACAGTCTGGGCAGAGAATCACAGTGAAGCATCACTTTCCTCTTACAGTATGTGTTATACATAGTACTCAGGTTTAGGTGGCACCATTGGTACAGTCTGGGCAGAGTATCACAGTGAAGCATCACTTTCCTCTTACAGTATGTGTTATACATAGTAATCAGGTTTAGGTGGCACCATTGGTACAGTCTGGGCAGAGAATCACAGTGAAGCATCACTTTCCTCTTACAGTATGTGTTATACATAGTAATCAGGTTTAGGTGGCACCATTGGTACAGTCTGGGCAGAGTATTACAGTGAAGCGTCACTTTCCTCTTACAGTATGTGTTATACATAGTAATCAGGTTTAGGTGGCACCATTGGTACAGTCTGGGCAGAGAATCACAGTGAAGCGTCACTTTCCTCTTACAGTATGTGTTATACATAGTAATCAGGTTTAGGTGGCACCATTGGAACTGTATGTGTTATACATAGTAATCAGGTTTAGGTGGCACCATTGGTACAGTCTGGGCAGAGAATCACAGTGAAGCGTCACTTTCCTCTTACAGTATGTGTTATACATAGTATTCAGGTTTAGGTGGCACCATTGGTACAGTCTGGGCAGAGAATCACAGTGAAGCGTCACTTTCCTCTTACAGTATGTGTTATACATAGTATTCAGGTTTAGGTGGCACCATTGGTACAGTATGTGTTATACATAGTAATCAGGTTTAGGTGGCACCATTGGTACAGTATGTGTTATACATAGTATTCAGGTTTAGGTGGCACCATTGGTACAGTATGTGTTATACATAGTAATCAGGTTTAGGTGGCACCATTGGTACAGTCTGGGCAGAGAATCACAGTGAAGCGTCACTTTCCTCTTACAGTATGTGTTATACATAGTAATCAGGTTTAGGTGGCACCATTGGTATAGTCTGGGCAGAGAATCACAGTGAAGCGTCACTTTCCTCTTACAGTATGTGTTATACATAGTAATCAGGTTTAGGTGGCACCATTGGTATAGTCTGGGCAGAGAATCACAGTGAAGCGTCGCTTTCCTCTTACAGTATGTGTTATACATAGTAATCAGGTTTAGGTGGCACCATTGGTACAGTCTGGGCAGAGAATCACAGTGAACCATCACTTTCCTCTTACAGTATGTGTTATACATAGTAATCAGGGTTAGGTGGCACCATTGGTACAGTCTGGGCAGAGAATCACAGTGAAGCGTCACTTTCCTCTTACAGTATGTGTTATACATAGTAATCAGGTTTAGGTGGCACCATTGGTATAGTCTGGGCAGAGAATCCCATTGAAGCGTCACTTTCCTCTTACAGTATGTGTTATACATAGTAATCAGGTTTAGGTGGCACCATTGGTATAGTCTGGGCAGAGAATCACAGTGAAGCGTCACTTTCCTCTTACAGTATGTGTTATACATAGTAATCAGGTTTAGGTGGCACCATTGGTATAGTCTGGGCAGAGAATCACAGTGAAGCGTCACTTTCCTCTTACAGTATGTGTTATACATAGTAATCAGGTTTAGGTGGCACCATTGGTATAGTCTGGGCAGAGAATCACAGTGAAGCGTCACTTTCCTCTTACAGTATGTGTTATACATAGTAATCAGGTTTAGGTGGCACCATTGGTACAGTCTGGGCAGAGGATCACAGTGAAGCGTCACTTTCCTCTTACAGTATGTGTTATACATAGTACTCAGGTTTAGGTGGCACCATTGGTACAGTCTGGGCAGAGAATCACAGTGAAGCATCACTTTCCTCTTACAGTATGTGTTATACATAGTAATCAGGTTTAGGTGGCACCATTGGTACAGTCTGGGCAGAGAATCACAGTGATGCGTCACTTTCCTCTTACAGTATGTGTTATACATAGTAATCAGGTTTAGGTGGCACCATTGGTATAGTCTGGGCAGAGAATCACAGTGAAGCGTCACTTTCCTCTTACAGTATGTGTTATACATAGTAATCAGGTTTAGGTGGCACCATTGGTATAGTCTGGGCAGAGAATCACAGTGAAGCGTCACTTTCCTCTTACAGTATGTGTTATACATAGTAATCAGGTTTAGGTGGCACCATTGGTACAGTATGTGTTATACATAGTATTCAGGTTTAGGTGGCACTATTGGTACAGTATGTGTTATACATAGTAATCAGGTTTAGGTGGCACCATTGGTACAGTCTGGGCAGAGAATCACAGTGAAGCGTCACTTTCCTCTTACAGTATGTGTTATACATAGTAATCAGGTTTAGGTGGCACCATTGGTACAGTCTGAGCAGAGAATCACAGTGAAGCATCACTTTCCTCTTACAGTATGTGTTATACATAGTAATCAGGTTTAGGTGGCACCATTGGTATAGTCTGGGCAGAGAATCAAAGTGAAGCGTCACTTTCCTCTTACAGTATGTGTTATACATAGTAATCAGGTTTAGGTGGCACCATTGGTATAGTCTGGGCAGAGAATCACAGTGAACCATCACTTTCCTCTTACAGTATGTGTTATACATAGTAATCAGGTTTAGGTGGCACCATTGGTAAAGTCTGGGCAGAGAATCACAGTGAAGCATCACTTTCCTCTTACAGTATGTGTTATACATAGTAATCAGGTTTAGGTGGCACCATTGGTATAGTCTGGGCAGAGAATCACAGTGAAGCGTCACTTTCCTCTTACAGTATGTGTTATACATAGTAATCAGGTTTAGGTGGCACCATTGGTAAAGTCTGGGCAGAGAATCACAGTGAAGCATCACTTTCCTCTTACAGTATGTGTTATACATAGTAATCAGGTTTAGGTGGCACCATTGGTACAGTCTGGGCAGAGAATCACAGTGAACCATCACTTTCCTCTTACAGTATGTGTTATACATAGTAATCAGGTTTAGGTGGCACCATTGGTATAGTCTGGGCAGAGAATCACAGTGAAGCGTCACTTTCCTCTTACAGTATGTGTTATACATAGTAATCAGGTTTAGGTGGCACCATTGGTACAGTCTGGGCAGAGAATCACAGTGAAGCGTCACTTTCCTCTTACAGTATGTGTTATACATAGTAATCAGGTTTAGGTGGCACCATTGGTATAGTCTGGGCAGAGAATCACAGTGAAGTCACTTTCCTCTTACAGTATGTGTTATACATAGTAATCAGGTTTAGGTGGCACCATTGGTACAGTCTGGGCAGAGAATCACAGTGAAGTCACTTTCCTCTTACAGTATGTGTTATACATAGTATTCAGGTTTAGGTGGCACCATTGGTATAGTCTGGGCAGAGAATCACAGTGAAGCATCACTTTCCTCTTACAGTATGTGTTATACATAGTATTCAGGTTTAGGTGGCACCATTGGTACAGTCTGGGCAGAGAATCACAGTGAAGCATCACTTTCCTCTTACAGTATGTGTTATACATAGTATTCAGGTTTAGGTGGCACCATTGGTATAGTCTGGGCAGAGAATCACAGTGAAGCGTCACTTTCCTCTTACAGTATGTGTTATACATAGTTATCAGGTTTAGGTGGCACCATTGGTACAGTCTGGGCAGAGAATCACAGTGAAGCGTCACTTTCCTCTTACAGTATGTGTTATACATAGTTATCAGGTTTAGGTGGCACCATTGGTACAGTCTGGGCAGAGAATCACAGTGAAGCGTCACTTTCCTCTTACAGTATGTGTTATACATAGTAATCAGGTTTAGGTGGCACCATTGGTACAGTCTGGGCAGAGAATCACAGTGAAGAGTCACTTTCCTCTTACAGTATGTGTTATACATAGTAATCAGGTTTAGGTGGCACCATTGGTACAGTCTGGGCAGAGAAACACAGTGAAGCGTCACTTTCCTCTTACAGTATGTGTTATACATAGTAATCAGGTTTAGGTGGCACCATTGGTACAGTATGTGTTATACATAGTATTCAGGTTTAGGTGGCACCATTGGTACAGTCTGGGCAGAGAATCACAGTGAAGTCACTTTCCTCTTACAGTATGTGTTATACATAGTATTCAGGTTTAGGTGGCACCATTGGTACAGTCTGGGCAGAGAATCACAGTGAAGCGTCACTTTCCTCTTACAGTATGTGTTATACATAGTAATCAGGTTTAGGTGGCACCATTGGTACAGTCTGGGCAGAGAATCACAGTGAAGCGTCACTTTCCTCTTACAGTATGTGTTATACATAGTAATCAGGTTTAGGTGGCACCATTGGTACAGTCTGGGCAGAGAATCACAGTGAAGCGTCACTTTCCTCTTACAGTATGTGTTATACATAGTAATCAGGTTTAGGTGGCACCATTGGTACAGTCTGGGCAGAGAATCACAGTGAAGCGTCACTTTCCTCTTACAGTATGTGTTATACATAGTAATCAGGTTTAGGTGGCACCATTGGTATAGTCTGGGCAGAGAATCACAGTGAAGCGTCACTTTCCTCTTACAGTATGTGTTATACATAGTAATCAGGTTTAGGTGGCACCATTGGTATAGTCTGGGCAGAGAATCACAGTGAAGCGTCACTTTCCTCTTACAGTATGTGTTATACATAGTAATCAGGTTTAGGTGGCACCATTGGTACAGTCTGGGCAGAGAATCACAGTGAAGCGTCACTTTCCTCTTACAGTATGTGTTATACATAGTAATCAGGTTTAGGTGGCACCATTGGTATAGTCTGGGCAGAGAATCACAGTGAAGCGTCACTTTCCTCTTACAGTATGTGTTATACATAGTAATCAGGTTTAGGTGGCACCATTGGTATAGTCTGGGCAGAGAATCACAGTGAAGCGTCACTTTCCTCTTACAGTATGTGTTATACATAGTAATCAGGTTTAGGTGGCACCATTGGTATAGTCTGGGCAGAGAATCACAGTGAAGCGTCACTTTCCTCTTACAGTATGTGTTATACATAGTAATCAGGTTTAGGTGGCACCATTGGTACAGTCTGGGCAGAGAATCACAGTGAAGCATCACTTTCCTCTTACAGTATGTGTTATACATAGTAATCAGGTTTAGGTGGCACCATTGGTACAGTCTGGGCAGAGAATCACAGTGAAGCGTCACTTTCCTCTTACAGTATGTGTTATACATAGTAATCAGGTTTAGGTGGCACCATTGGTACAGTATGTGTTATACATAGTATTCAGGTTTAGGTGGCACCATTGGTACAGTCTGGGCAGAGAATCACAGTGAAGTCACTTTCCTCTTACAGTATGTGTTATACATAGTATTCAGGTTTAGGTGGCACCATTGGTATAGTCTGGGCAGAGAATCACAGTGAAGCGTCACTTTCCTCTTACAGTATGTGTTATACATAGTAATCAGGTTTAGGTGGCACCATTGGTACTGTCTGGGCAGAGAATCACAGTGAAGCGTCACTTTCCTCTTACAGTATGTGTTATACATAGTAATCAGGTTTAGGTGGCACCATTGGTACAGTCTGGGCAGAGAATTACAGTGAAGCGTCACTTTCCTCTTACAGTATGTGTTATACATAGTAATCAGGTTTAGTTGGCACCATTGGTATAGTCTGGGCAGAGAATCACAGTGAAGCGTCACTTTCCTCTTACAGTATGTGTTATACATAGTAATCAGGTTTAGGTGGCACCATTGGTACAGTCTGGGCAGAGAATCACAGTGAAGCGTCACTTTCCTCTTACAGTATGTGTTATACATAGTAATCAGGTTTAGGTGGCACCATTGGTATAGTCTGGGCAGAGATTCACAGTGAAGCGTCACTTTCCTCTTACAGTATGTGTTATACATAGTAATCAGGTTTAGGTGGCACCATTGGTATAGTCTGGGCAGAGAATCACAGTGAAGCGTCACTTTCCTCTTACAGAATGTGTTATACATAGTAATCAGGTTTAGGTGGCACCATTGGTATAGTCTGGGCAGAGAATCACAGTGAAGCGTCACTTTCCTCTTACAGTATGTGTTATACGTAGTAATCAGGTTTAGGTGGCACCATTGGTACAGTCTGGGCAGAGAATCACAGTGAAGCATCACTTTCCTCTTACAGTATGTGTTATACATAGTAATCAGGTTTAGGTGGCACCATTGGTACAGTCTGGGCAGAGAATCACAATGAAGCATCACTTTCCTCTTACAGTATGTGTTATACATAGTAATCAGGTTTAGGTGGCACCATTGGAACTGTATGTGTTATACATAGTAATCAGGTTTAGGTGGCACCATTGGTACAGTCTGGGCAGAGAATCACAGTGAAGCGTCACTTTCCTCTTACAGTATGTGTTATACATAGTAATCAGGTTTAGGTGGCACCATTGGTATAGTCTGGGCAGAGAATCACAGTGAAGCGTCACTTTCCTCTTACAGTATGTGTTATACATAGTAATCAGGTTTAGGTGGCACCATTGGTATAGTCTGGGCAGAGAATCACAGTGAAGCGTCACTTTCCTCTTACAGTATGTGTTATACATAGTAATCAGGTTTAGGTGGCACCATTGGTATAGTCTGGGCAGAGAATCACAGTGAAGCGTCACTTTCCTCTTACAGTATGTGTTATACATAGTAATCAGGTTTAGGTGGCACCATTGGTACAGTCTGGGCAGAGAATCACAGTGAAGCGTCACTTTCCTCTTACAGTATGTGTTATACATAGTAATCAGGTTTAGGTGGCACCATTGGTACAGTCTGGGCAGAGAATCACAGTGAAGCATCACTTTCCTCTTACAGTATGTGTTATACATAGTAATCAGGTTTAGGTGGCACCATTGGTACAGTCTGGGCAGAGAATCACAGTGAAGCGTCACTTTCCTCTTACAGTATGTGTTATACATAGTAATCAGGTTTAGGTGGCACCATTGGTACAGTCTGGGCAGAGAATCACAGTGAAGCGTCACTTTCCTCTTACAGTATGTGTTATACATAGTAATCAGGTTTAGGTGGCACCATTGGAACTGTATGTGTTATACATAGTAATCAGGTTTAGGTGGCACCATTGGTACAGTCTGGGCAGAGAATCACAGTGAAGCGTCACTTTCCTCTTACAGTATGTGTTATACATAGTATTCAGGTTTAGGTGGCACCATTGGTACAGTCTGGGCAGAGAATCACAGTGAAGCGTCACTTTCATCTTACAGTATGTGTTATACATAGTAATCAGGTTTAGGTGGCACCATTGGTACAGTATGTGTTATACATAGTATTCAGGTTTAGGTGGCACCATTGGTACAGTATGTGTTATACATAGTAATCAGGTTTAGGTGGCACCATTGGTACAGTATGTGTTATACATAGTATTCAGGTTTAGGTGGCACCATTGGTACAGTATGTGTTATACATAGTAATCAGGTTTAGGTGGCACCATTGGTACAGTCTGGGCAGAGAATCACAGTGAAGCGTCACTTTCCTCTTACAGTATGTGTTATACATAGTAATCAGGTTTAGGTGGCACCATTGGTACAGTCTGGGCAGAGAATCACAGTGAAGCATCACTTTCCTCTTACAGTATGTGTTATACATAGTAATCAGGTTTAGGTGGCACCATTGGTACAGTCTGGGCAGAGAATCACAGTGAAGCGTCACTTTCCTCTTACAGTATGTGTTATACATAGTAATCAGGTTTAGGTGGCACCATTGGTACAGTATGTGTTATACATAGTATTCAGGTTTAGGTGGCACCATTGGTACAGTCTGGGCAGAGAATCACAGTGAAGTCACTTTCCTCTTACAGTATGTGTTATACATAGTAATCAGGTTTAGGTGGCACCATTGGTATAGTCTGGGCAGAGAATCACAGTGAAGCGTCACTTTCCTCTTACAGTATGTGTTATACATAGTAATCAGGTTTAGGTGGCACCATTGGTATAGTCTGGGCAGAGAATCACAGTGAAGCGTCACTTTCCTCTTACAGTATGTGTTATACATAGTAATCAGGTTTAGGTGGCACCATTGGTATAGTCTGGGCAGAGAATCACAGTGAAGCGTCACTTTCCTCTTACAGTATGTGTTATACATAGTAATCAGGTTTAGGTGGCACCATTGGTACAGTCTGGGCAGAGAATCACAGTGAAGCGTCACTTTCCTCTTACAGTATGTGTTATACATAGTAATCAGGTTTAGGTGGCACCATTGGTACAGTATGGGCAGAGAATCACAGTGAAGCGTCACTTTCCTCTTACAGTATGTGTTATACATAGTATTCAGGTATAGGTGGCACCATTGGTACAGTATGTGTTATACATAGTAATCAGGTTTAGGTGGCACCATTGGTATAGTCTGGGCAGAGAATCCCATTGAAGCGTCACTTTCCTCTTACAGTATGTGTTATACATAGTAATCAGGTTTAGGTGGCACCATTGGTATAGTCTGGGCAGAGAATCACAGTGAAGCGTCACTTTCCTCTTACAGTATGTGTTATACATAGTAATCAGGTTTAGGTGGCACCATTGGTATAGTCTGGGCAGAGGATCACAGTGAAGCGTCACTTTCCTCTTACAGTATGTGTTATACATAGTACTCAGGTTTAGGTGGCACCATTGGTACAGTCTGGGCAGAGAATCACAGTGAAGCGTCACTTTCCTCTTACAGTATGTGTTATACATAGTAATCAGGTTTAGGTGGCACCATTGGTATAGTCTGGGCAGAGAATCACAGTGAAGCGTCACTTTCCTCTTACAGTATGTGTTATACATAGTAATCAGGTTTAGGTGGCACCATTGGTATAGTCTGGGCAGAGAATCACAGTGAAGCGTCACTTTCCTCTTACAGTATGTGTTATACATAGTAATCAGGTTTAGGTGGCACCATTGGTACAGTCTGGGCAGAGAATCACAGTGAAGCATCACTTTCCTCTTACAGTATGTGTTATACATAGTAATCAGGTTTAGGTGGCACCATTGGTACAGTCTGGGCAGAGAATCACAGTGAAGCGTCACTTTCCTCTTACAGTATGTGTTATACATAGTAATCAGGTTTAGGTGGCACCATTGGTACAGTCTGGGCAGAGAATCACAGTGAAGCGTCACTTTCCTCTTACAGTATGTGTTATACATAGTAATCAGGTTTAGGTGGCACCATTGGAACTGTATGTGTTATACATAGTAATCAGGTTTAGGTGGCACCATTGGTACAGTCTGGGCAGAGAATCACAGTGAAGCGTCACTTTCCTCTTACAGTATGTGTTATACATAGTATTCAGGTTTAGGTGGCACCATTGGTACAGTCTGGGCAGAGAATCACAGTGAAGCGTCACTTTCCTCTTACAGTATGTGTTATACATAGTAATCAGGTTGAGGTGGCACCATTGGTACAGTATGTGTTATACATAGTATTCAGGTTTAGGTGGCACCATTGGTACAGTATGTGTTATACATAGTAATCAGGTTTAGGTGGCACCATTGGTACAGTATGTGTTATACATAGTATTCAGGTTTAGGTGGCACCATTGGTACAGTATGTGTTATACATAGTAATCAGGTTTAGGTGGCACCATTGGTACAGTCTGGGCAGAGAATCACAGTGAAGCGTCACTTTCCTCTTACAGTATGTGTTATACATAGTAATCAGGTTTAGGTGGCACCATTGGTATAGTCTGGGCAGAGAATCACAGTGAAGGGTCACTTTCCTCTTACAGTATGTGTTATACATAGTAATCAGGTTTAGGTGGCACCATTGGTACAGTCTGGGCAGAGAATCACAGTGAAGCATCACTTTCCTCTTACAGTATGTGTTATACATAGTAATCAGGTTTAGGTGGCACCATTGGTATAGTCTGGGCAGAGAATCACAGTGAAGCGTCACTTTCCTCTTACAGTATGTGTTATACATAGTAATCAGGTTTAGGTGGCACCATTGGTATAGTCTGGGCAGAGAATCACAGTGAAGCGTCGCTTTCCTCTTACAGTATGTGTTATACATAGTAATCAGGTTTAGGTGGCACCATTGGTACAGTCTAGGCAGAGAATCACAGTGAACCATCACTTTCCTCTTACAGTATGTGTTATACATAGTAATCAGGGTTAGGTGGCACCATTGGTATAGTCTGGGCAGAGAATCACAGTGAAGCGTCACTTTCCTCTTACAGTATGTGTTATACATAGTAATCAGGTTTAGGTGGCACCATTGGTATAGTCTGGGCAGAGAATCCCATTGAAGCGTCACTTTCCTCTTACAGTATGTGTTATACATAGTAATCAGGTTTAGGTGGCACCATTGGTATAGTCTGGGCAGAGAATCACAGTGAAGCGTCACTTTCCTCTTACAGTATGTGTTATACATAGTACTCAGGTTTAGGTGGCACCATTGGTACAGTCTGGGCAGAGAATCACAGTGAAGCATCACTTTCCTCTTACAGTATGTGTTATACATAGTTATCAGGTTTAGGTGGCACCATTGGTACAGTCTGGGCAGAGAATCACAGTGAAGCGTCACTTTCCTCTTACAGTATGTGTTATACATAGTATTCAGGTTTAGGTGGCACCATTGGTACAGTCTGGGCAGAGAATCACAGTGAAGAGTCACTTTCCTCTTACAGTATGTGTTATACATAGTAATCAGGTTTAGGTGGCACCATTGGAACTGTATGTGTTATACATAGTAATCAGGTTTAGGTGGCACCATTGGTACAGTCTGGGCAGAGAAACAGTGAAGCGTCACTTTCCTCTTACAGTATGTGTTATACATAGTAATCAGGTTTAGGTGGCACCATTGGTACAGTATGTGTTATACATAGTATTCAGGTTTAGGTGGCACCATTGGTACAGTCTGGGCAGAGAATCACAGTGAAGTCACTTTCCTCTTACAGTATGTGTTATACATAGTATTCAGGTTTAGGTGGCACCATTGGTACAGTCTGGGCAGAGAATCACAGTGAAGCGTCACTTTCCTCTTACAGTATGTGTTATACATAGTAATCAGGTTTAGGTGGCACCATTGGTACAGTCTGGGCAGAGAATCACAGTGAAGCGTCACTTTCCTCTTACAGTATGTGTTATACAAAGTAATCAGGTTTAGGTGGCACCATTGGTATAGTCTGGGCAGAGAATCACAGTGAAGCGTCACTTTCCTCTTACAGTATGTGTTATACATAGTAATCAGGTTTAGGTGGCACCATTGGTATAGTCTGGGCAGAGAATCACAGTGAAGCGTCACTTTCCTCTTACAGTATGTGTTATACATAGTAATCAGGTTTAGGTGGCACCATTGGAACTGTATGTGTTATACATAGTAATCAGGTTTAGGTGGCACCATTGGTACAGTCTGGGCAGAGAATCACAGTGAAGCGTCACTTTCCTCTTACAGTATGTGTTATACATAGTATTCAGGTTTAGGTGGCACCATTGGTACAGTATGTGTTATACATAGTAATCAGGTTTAGGTGGCACCATTGGTACAGTATGTGTTATACATAGTATTCAGGTTTAGGTGGCACCATTGGTACAGTATGTGTTATACATAGTAATCAGGTTTAGGTGGCACCATTGGTACAGTCTGGGCAGAGAATCACAGTGAAGCGTCACTTTCCTCTTACAGTATGTGTTATACATAGTAATCAGGTTTAGGTGGCACCATTGGTATAGTCTGGGCAGAGAATCACAGTGAAGCGTCACTTTCCTCTTACAGTATGTGTTATACATAGTAATCAGGTTTAGGTGGCACCATTGGTACAGTCTGGGCAGAGAATCACAGTGAAGCGTCACTTTCCTCTTACAGTATGTGTTATACATAGTAATCAGGTTTAGGTGGCACCATTGGTACAGTCTGGGCAGAGAATCACAGTGAAGCGTCACTTTCCTCTTACAGTATGTGTTATACATAGTATTCAGGTTTAGGTGGCACCATTGGTACAGTATGTGTTATACATAGTATTCAGGTTTAGGTGGCACCATTGGTACAGTCTGGGCAGAGAATCACAGTGAACCATCACTTTCCTCTTACAGTATGTGTTATACATAGTAATCAGGTTTAGGTGGCACCATTGGTACAGTATGTGTTATACATAGTAATCAGGTTTAGGTGGCACCATTGGTACAGTCTGGGCAGAGAATCACAGTGAACCATCACTTTCCTCTTACAGTATGTGTTATACATAGTAATCAGGTTTAGGTGGCACCATTGGTACAGTATGTGTTATACATAGTAATCAGGTTTAGGTGGCACCATTGGTATATTCTGGGCAGAGAATCCCATTGAAGCGTCACTTTCCTCTTACAGTATGTGTTATACATAGTAATCAGGTTTAGGTGGCACCATTGGTATAGTCTGGGCAGAGAATCACAGTGAAGCGTCACTTTCCTCTTACAGTATGTGTTATACATAGTAATCAGGTTTAGGTGGCACCATTGGTATAGTCTGGGCAGAGGATCACAGTGAAGCGTCACTTTCCTCTTACAGTATGTGTTATACATAGTAATCAGGTTTAGGTGGCACCATTGGTACAGTCTGGGCAGAGAATCACAGTGAAGCGTCACTTTCCTCTTACAGTATGTGTTATACATAGTAATCAGGTTTAGGTGGCACCATTGGTATAGTCTGGGCAGAGAATCACAGTGAAGCGTCACTTTCCTCTTACAGTATGTGTTATACATAGTAATCAGGTTTAGGTGGCACCATTGGTATAGTCTGGGCAGAGAATCACAGTGAAGCGTCACTTTCCTCTTACAGTATGTGTTATACATAGTAATCAGGTTTAGGTGGCACCATTGGTATAGTCTGGGCAGAGAATCACAGTGAAGCGTAACTTTCCTCTTACAGTATGTGTTATACATAGTAATCAGGTTTAGGTGGCACCATTGGTACAGTCTGGGCAGAGAATCACAGTGAAGCATCACTTTCCTCTTACAGTATGTGTTATACATAGTAATCAGGTTTAGGTGGCACAATTGGTACAGTCTGGGCAGAGAATCACAGTGAAGCGTCACTTTCCTCTTACAGTATGTGTTATACATAGTAATCAGGTTTAGGTGGCACCATTGGAACTGTATGTGTTATACATAGTAATCAGGTTTAGGTGGCACCATTGGTACAGTCTGGGCAGAGAATCACAGTGAAGCGTCACTTTCCTCTTACAGTATGTGTTATACATAGTATTCAGGTTTAGGTGGCACCATTGGTACAGTCTGGGCAGAGAATCACAGTGAAGCGTCACTTTCCTCTTACAGTATGTGTTATACATAGTATTCAGGTTTAGGTGGCACCATTGGTACAGTATGTGTTATACATAGTAATCAGGTTTAGGTGGCACCATTGGTATAGTCTGGGCAGAGAATCACAGTGAAGCGTCACTTTCCTCTTACAGTATGTGTTATACATAGTAATCAGGTTTAGGTGGCACCATTGGTATAGTCTGGGCAGAGAATCACAGTGAAGCGTAACTTTCCTCTTACAGTATGTGTTATACATAGTAATCAGGTTTAGGTGGCACCATTGGTACAGTCTGGGCAGAGAATCACAGTGAAGCATCACTTTCCTCTTACAGTATGTGTTATACATAGTAATCAGGTTTAGGTGGCACCATTGGTACAGTCTGGGCAGAGAATCACAGTGAAGCGTCACTTTCCTCTTACAGTATGTGTTATACATAGTAATCAGGTTTAGGTGGCACCATTGGAACTGTATGTGTTATACATAGTAATCAGGTTTAGGTGGCACCATTGGTACAGTCTGGGCAGAGAATCACAGTGAAGCGTCACTTTCCTCTTACAGTATGTGTTATACATAGTATTCAGGTTTAGGTGGCACCATTGGTACAGTCTGGGCAGAGAATCACAGTGAAGCGTCACTTTCCTCTTACAGTATGTGTTATACATAGTATTCAGGTTTAGGTCGCACCATTGGTACAGTATGTGTTATACATAGTAATCAGGTTTAGGTGGCACCATTGGTACAGTATGTGTTATACATAGTATTCAGGTTTAGGTGGCACCATTGGTACAGTATGTGTTATACATAGTAATCAGGTTTAGGTGGCACCATTGGTACAGTCTGGGCAGAGAATCACAGTGAAGCGTCACTTTCCTCTTACAGTATGTGTTATACATAGTAATCAGGTTTAGGTGGCACCATTGGTATAGTCTGGGCAGAGAATCACAGTGAAGCGTCACTTTCCTCTTACAGTATGTGTTATACATAGTAATCAGGTTTAGGTGGCACCATTGGTATAGTCTGGGCAGAGAATCACAGTGAAGCGTCGCTTTCCTCTTACAGTATGTGTTATACATAGTAATCAGGTTTAGGTGGCACCATTGGTACAGTCTGGGCAGAGAATCACAGTGAACCATCACTTTCCTCTTACAGTATGTGTTATACATAGTAATCAGGGTTAGGTGGCACCATTGGTATAGTCTGGGCAGAGAATCACAGTGAAGCGTCACTTTCCTCTTACAGTATGTGTTATACATAGTAATCAGGTTTAGGTGGCACCATTGGTATAGTCTGGGCAGAGAATCCCATTGAAGCGTCACTTTCCTCTTACAGTATGTGTTATACATAGTAATCAGGTTTAGGTGGCACCATTGGTATAGTCTGGGCAGAGAATCACAGTGAAGCGTCACTTTCCTCTTACAGTATGTGTTATACATAGTAATCAGGTTTAGGTGGCACCATTGGTATAGTCTGGGCAGAGAATCACAGTGAAGCGTCACTTTCCTCTTACAGTATGTGTTATACATAGTAATCAGGTTTAGGTGGCACCATTGGTACAGTCTGGGCAGAGGATCACAGTGAAGCGTCACTTTCCTCTTACAGTATGTGTTATACATAGTACTCAGGTTTAGGTGGCACCATTGGTACAGTCTGGGCAGAGAATCACAGTGAAGCATCACTTTCCTCTTACAGTATGTGTTATACATAGTAATCAGGTTTAGGTGGCACCATTGGTATAGTCTGGGCAGAGAATCACAGTGAAGCGTCACTTTCCTCTTACAGTATGTGTTATACATAGTAATCAGGTTTAGGTGGCACCATTGGTATAGTCTGGGCAGAGAATCACAGTGAAGCGTCACTTTCCTCTTACAGTATGTGTTATACATAGTAATCAGGTTTAGGTGGCACCATTGGTACAGTATGTGTTATACATAGTATTCAGGTTTAGGTGGCACCATTGGTACAGTATGTGTTATACATAGTATTCAGGTTTAGGTGGCACTATTGGTACAGTATGTGTTATACATAGTAATCAGGTTTAGGTGGCACCATTGGTACAGTCTGGGCAGAGAATCACAGTGAAGCGTCACTTTCCTCTTACAGTATGTGTTATACATAGTAATCAGGTTTAGGTGGCACCATTGGTACAGTCTGGGCAGAGAATCACAGTGAAGCATCACTTTCCTCTTACAGTATGTGTTATACATAGTAATCAGGTTTAGGTGGCACCATTGGTATAGTCTGGGCAGAGAATCAAAGTGAAGCGTCACTTTCCTCTTACAGTATGTGTTATACATAGTAATCAGGTTTAGGTGGCACCATTGGTACAGTCTGGGCAGAGAATCACAGTGAACCATCACTTTCCTCTTACAGTATGTGTTATACATAGTAATCAGGGTTAGGTGGCACCATTGGTATAGTCTGGGCAGAGAATCACAGTGAAGCGTCACTTTCCTCTTACAGTATGTGTTATACATAGTAATCAGGTTTAGGTGGCACCATTGGTATAGTCTGGGCAGAGGATCACAGTGAAGCGTCACTTTCCTCTTACAGTATGTGTTATACATAGTACTCAGGTTTAGGTGGCACCATTGGTACAGTCTGGGCAGAGAATCACAGTGAAGCGTCACTTTCCTCTTACAGTATGTGTTATACATAGTAATCAGGTTTAGGTGGCACCATTGGTATAGTCTGGGCAGAGAATCACAGTGAAGCGTCACTTTCCTCTTACAGTATGTGTTATACATAGTAATCAGGTTTAGGTGGCACCATTGGTATAGTCTGGGCAGAGAATCACAGTGAAGCGTCACTTTCCTCTTACAGTATGTGTTATACATAGTAATCAGGTTTAGGTGGCACCATTGGTACAGTCTGGGCAGAGAATCACAGTGAAGCATCACTTTCCTCTTACAGTATGTGTTATACATAGTAATCAGGTTTAGGTGGCACCATTGGTACAGTCTGGGCAGAGAATCACAGTGAAGCGTCACTTTCCTCTTACAGTATGTGTTATACATAGTAATCAGGTTTAGGTGGCACCATTGGTACAGTCTGGGCAGAGAATCACAGTGAAGCGTCACTTTCCTCTTACAGTATGTGTTATACATAGTAATCAGGTTTAGGTGGCACCATTGGAACTGTATGTGTTATACATAGTAATCAGGTTTAGGTGGCACCATTGGTACAGTCTGGGCAGAGAATCACAGTGAAGCGTCACTTTCCTCTTACAGTATGTGTTATACATAGTATTCAGGTTTAGGTGGCACCATTGGTACAGTCTGGGCAGAGAATCACAGTGAAGCGTCACTTTCCTCTTACAGTATGTGTTATACATAGTAATCAGGTTGAGGTGGCACCATTGGTACAGTATGTGTTATACATAGTATTCAGGTTTAGGTGGCACCATTGGTACAGTATGTGTTATACATAGTAATCAGGTTTAGGTGGCACCATTGGTACAGTATGTGTTATACATAGTATTCAGGTTTAGGTGGCACCATTGGTACAGTATGTGTTATACATAGTAATCAGGTTTAGGTGGCACCATTGGTACAGTCTGGGCAGAGAATCACAGTGAAGCGTCACTTTCCTCTTACAGTATGTGTTATACATAGTAATCAGGTTTAGGTGGCACCATTGGTATAGTCTGGGCAGAGAATCACAGTGAAGGGTCACTTTCCTCTTACAGTATGTGTTATACATAGTAATCAGGTTTAGGTGGCACCATTGGTACAGTCTGGGCAGAGAATCACAGTGAACCATCACTTTCCTCTTACAGTATGTGTTATACATAGTAATCAGGTTTAGGTGGCACCATTGGTAAAGTCTGGGCAGAGAATCACAGTGAAGCGTCACTTTCCTCTTACAGTATGTGTTATACATAGTAATCAGGTTTAGGTGGCACCATTGGTATAGTCTGGGCAGAGAATCACAGTGAAGCGTCACTTTCCTCTTACAGTATGTGTTATACATAGTAATCAGGTTTAGGTGGCACCATTGGTACAGTCTGGGCAGAGAATCACAGTGAAGCGTCACTTTCCTCTTACAGTATGTGTTATACATAGTAATCAGGTTTAGGTGGCACCATTGGTACAGTCTGGGCAGAGAATCACAGTGAAGTCACTTTCCTCTTACAGTATGTGTTATACATAGTATTCAGGTTTAGGTGGCACCATTGGTATAGTCTGGGCAGAGAATCACAGTGAAGCGTCACTTTCCTCTTACAGTATGTGTTATACATAGTTATCAGGTTTAGGTGGCACCATTGGTACAGTCTGGGCAGAGAATCACAGTGAAGCGTCACTTTCCTCTTACAGTATGTGTTATACATAGTTATCAGGTTTAGGTGGCACCATTGGTACAGTCTGGGCAGAGAATCACAGTGAAGCGTCACTTTCCTCTTACAGTATGTGTTATACATAGTATTCAGGTTTAGGTGGCACCATTGGTACAGTCTGGGCAGAGAATCACAGTGAAGAGTCACTTTCCTCTTACAGTATGTGTTATACATAGTAATCAGGTTTAGGTGGAACCATTGGTACAGTCTGGGCAGAGAAACACAGTGAAGCGTCACTTTCCTCTTACAGTATGTGTTATACATAGTAATCAGGTTTAGGTGGCACCATTGGTACAGTATGTGTTATACATAGTATTCAGGTTTAGGTGGCACCATTGGTACAGTCTGGGCAGAGAATCACAGTGAAGCGTCACTTTCCTCTTACAGTATGTGTTATACATAGTAATCAGGTTTAGGTGGCACCATTGGTACAGTCTGGGCAGAGAATCACAGTGAAGCGTCACTTTCCTCTTACAGTATGTGTTATACAAAGTAATCAGGTTTAGGTGGCACCATTGGTATAGTCTGGGCAGAGAATCACAGTGAAGCATCACTTTCCTCTTACAGTATGTGTTATACATAGTAATCAGGTTTAGGTGGCACCATTGGTATAGTCTGGGCAGAGAATCACAGTGAAGCGTCACTTTCCTCTTACAGTATGTGTTATACATAGTAATCAGGTTTAGGTGGCACCATTGGTATAGTCTGGGCAGAGAATCACAGTGAAGCATCACTTTCCTCTTACAGTATGTGTTATACATAGTAATCAGGTTTAGGTGGCACCATTGGTATAGTCTGGGCAGAGAATCACAGTGAAGCGTCACTTTCCTCTTACAGTATGTGTTATACATAGTAATCAGGTTTAGGTGGCACCATTGGTATAGTCTGGGCAGAGAATCACAGTGAAGCATCACTTTCCTCTTACAGTATGTGTTATACATAGTAATCAGGTTTAGGTGGCACCATTGGTACAGTCTGGGCAGAGAATCACAGTGAAGCATCACTTTCCTCTTACAGTATGTGTTATACATAGTAATCAGGTTTAGGTGGCACCATTGGTACAGTCTGGGCAGAGAATCACAGTGAAGCGTCACTTTCCTCTTACAGTATGTGTTATACATAGTAATCAGGTTTAGGTGGCACCATTGGTACAGTATGTGTTATACATAGTATTCAGGTTTAGGTGGCACCATTGGTACAGTCTGGGCAGAGAATCACAGTGAAGTCACTTTCCTCTTACAGTATGTGTTATACATAGTATTCAGGTTTAGGTGGCACCATTGGTATAGTCTGGGCAGAGAATCACAGTGAAGCGTCACTTTCCTCTTACAGTATGTGTTATACATAGTAATCAGGTTTAGGTGGCACCATTGGTACTGTCTGGGCAGAGAATCACAGTGAAGCGTCACTTTCCTCTTACAGTATGTGTTATACATAGTAATCAGGTTTAGGTGGCACCATTGGTACAGTCTGGGCAGAGAATTACAGTGAAGCGTCACTTTCCTCTTACAGTATGTGTTATACATAGTAATCAGGTTTAGTTGGCACCATTGGTATAGTCTGGGCAGAGAATCACAGTGAAGCGTCACTTTCCTCTTACAGTATGTGTTATACATAGTAATCAGGTTTAGGTGGCACCATTGGTACAGTCTGGGCAGAGAATCACAGTGAAGCGTCACTTTCCTCTTACAGTATGTGTTATACATAGTAATCAGGTTTAGGTGGCACCATTGGTATAGTCTGGGCAGAGAATCACAGTGAAGCGTCACTTTCCTCTTACAGTATGTGTTATACATAGTAATCAGGTTTAGGTGGCACCATTGGTATAGTCTGGGCAGAGAATCACAGTGAAGCGTCACTTTCCTCTTACAGAATGTGTTATACATAGTAATCAGGTTTAGGTGGCACCATTGGTATAGTCTGGGCAGAGAATCACAGTGAAGCGTCACTTTCCTCTTACAGTATGTGTTATACGTAGTAATCAGGTTTAGGTGGCACCATTGGTACAGTCTGGGCAGAGAATCACAGTGAAGCATCACTTTCCTCTTACAGTATGTGTTATACATAGTAATCAGGTTTAGGTGGCACCATTGGTACAGTCTGGGCAGAGAATCACAATGAAGCATCACTTTCCTCTTACAGTATGTGTTATACATAGTAATCAGGTTTAGGTGGCACCATTGGAACTGTATGTGTTATACATAGTTATCAGGTTTAGGTGGCACCATTGGTACAGTCTGGGCAGAGAATCACAGTGAAGCGTCACTTTCCTCTTACAGTATGTGTTATACATAGTAATCAGGTTTAGGTGGCACCATTGGTATAGTCTGGGCAGAGAATCACAGTGAAGCGTCACTTTCCTCTTACAGTATGTGTTATACATAGTAATCAGGTTTAGGTGGCACCATTGGTATAGTCTGGGCAGAGAATCACAGTGAAGCGTCACTTTCCTCTTACAGTATGTGTTATACATAGTAATCAGGTTTAGGTGGCACCATTGGTATAGTCTGGGCAGAGAATCACAGTGAAGCGTCACTTTCCTCTTACAGTATGTGTTATACATAGTAATCAGGTTTAGGTGGCACCATTGGTACAGTCTGGGCAGAGAATCACAGTGAAGCGTCACTTTCCTCTTACAGTATGTGTTATACATAGTAATCAGGTTTAGGTGGCACCATTGGTACAGTATGGGCAGAGAATCACAGTGAAGCGTCACTTTCCTCTTACAGTATGTGTTATACATAGTATTCAGGTATAGGTGGCACCATTGGTACAGTATGTGTTATACATAGTAATCAGGTTTAGGTGGCACCATTGGTATAGTCTGGGCAGAGAATCCCATTGAAGCGTCACTTTCCTCTTACAGTATGTGTTATACATAGTAATCAGGTTTAGGTGGCACCATTGGTATAGTCTGGGCAGAGGATCACAGTGAAGCGTCACTTTCCTCTTACAGTATGTGTTATACATAGTACTCAGGTTTAGGTGGCACCATTGGTACAGTCTGGGCAGAGAATCACAGTGAAGCGTCACTTTCCTCTTACAGTATGTGTTATACATAGTAATCAGGTTTAGGTGGCACCATTGGTATAGTCTGGGCAGAGAATCACAGTGAAGCGTCACTTTCCTCTTACAGTATGTGTTATACATAGTAATCAGGTTTAGGTGGCACCATTGGTATAGTCTGGGCAGAGAATCACAGTGAAGCGTCACTTTCCTCTTACAGTATGTGTTATACATAGTAATCAGGTTTAGGTGGCACCATTGGTACAGTCTGGGCAGAGAATCACAGTGAAGCATCACTTTCCTCTTACAGTATGTGTTATACATAGTAATCAGGTTTAGGTGGCACCATTGGTACAGTCTGGGCAGAGAATCACAGTGAAGCGTCACTTTCCTCTTACAGTATGTGTTATACATAGTAATCAGGTTTAGGTGGCACCATTGGTACAGTCTGGGCAGAGAATCACAGTGAAGCGTCACTTTCCTCTTACAGTATGTGTTATACATAGTAATCAGGTTTAGGTGGCACCATTGGAACTGTATGTGTTATACATAGTAATCAGGTTTAGGTGGCACCATTGGTACAGTCTGGGCAGAGAATCACAGTGAAGCGTCACTTTCCTCTTACAGTATGTGTTATACATAGTATTCAGGTTTAGGTGGCACCATTGGTACAGTCTGGGCAGAGAATCACAGTGAAGCGTCACTTTCCTCTTACAGTATGTGTTATACATAGTAATCAGGTTTAGGTGGCACCATTGGTACAGTATGTGTTATACATAGTATTCAGGTTTAGGTGGCACCATTGGTACAGTATGTGTTATACATAGTAATCAGGTTTAGGTGGCACCATTGGTACAGTATGTGTTATACATAGTATTCAGGTTTAGGTGGCACCATTGGTACAGTATGTGTTATACATAGTAATCAGGTTTAGGTGGCACCATTGGTACAGTCTGGGCAGAGAATCACAGTGAAGCGTCACTTTCCTCTTACAGTATGTGTTATACATAGTAATCAGGTTTAGGTGGCACCATTGGTACAGTCTGGGCAGAGAATCACAGTGAAGCATCACTTTCCTCTTACAGTATGTGTTATACATAGTAATCAGATTTAGGTGGCACCATTGGTACAGTCTGAGCAGAGAATCACAGTGAAGCGTCACTTTCCTCTTACAGTATGTGTTATACATAGTAATCAGGTTTAGGTGGCACCATTGGTACAGTATGTGTTATACATAGTATTCAGGTTTAGGTGGCACCATTGGTACAGTCTGGGCAGAGAATCACAGTGAAGTCACTTTCCTCTTACAGTATGTGTTATACATAGTAATCAGGTTTAGGTGGCACCATTGGTATAGTCTGGGCAGAGAATCACAGTGAAGCGTCACTTTCCTCTTACAGTATGTGTTATACATAGTAATCAGGTTTAGGTGGCACCATTGGTATAGTCTGGGCAGAGAATCACAGTGAAGCGTCACTTTCCTCTTACAGTATGTGTTATACATAGTAATCAGGTTTAGGTGGCACCATTGGTATAGTCTGGGCAGAGAATCACAGTGAAGCGTCACTTTCCTCTTACAGTATGTGTTATACATAGTAATCAGGTTTAGGTGGCACCATTGGTACAGTCTGGGCAGAGAATCACAGTGAAGCGTCACTTTCCTCTTACAGTATGTGTTATACATAGTAATCAGGTTTAGGTGGCACCATTGGTACAGTATGGGCAGAGAATCACAGTGAAGCGTCACTTTCCTCTTACAGTATGTGTTATACATAGTATTCAGGTATAGGTGGCACCATTGGTACAGTATGTGTTATACATAGTAATCAGGTTTAGGTGGCACCATTGGTATAGTCTGGGCAGAGAATCCCATTGAAGCGTCACTTTCCTCTTACAGTATGTGTTATACATAGTAATCAGGTTTAGGTGGCACCATTGGTATAGTCTGGGCAGAGAATCACAGTGAAGCGTCACTTTCCTCTTACAGTATGTGTTATACATAGTAATCAGGTTTAGGTGGCACCATTGGTATAGTCTGGGCAGAGGATCACAGTGAAGCGTCACTTTCCTCTTACAGTATGTGTTATACATAGTACTCAGGTTTAGGTGGCACCATTGGTACAGTCTGGGCAGAGAATCACAGTGAAGCGTCACTTTCCTCTTACAGTATGTGTTATACATAGTAATCAGGTTTAGGTGGCACCATTGGTATAGTCTGGGCAGAGAATCACAGTGAAGCGTCACTTTCCTCTTACAGTATGTGTTATACATAGTAATCAGGTTTAGGTGGCACCATTGGTACAGTCTGGGCAGAGAATCACAGTGAAGCATCACTTTCCTCTTACAGTATGTGTTATACATAGTAATCAGGTTTAGGTGGCACCATTGGTACAGTCTGGGCAGAGAATCACAGTGAAGCGTCACTTTCCTCTTACAGTATGTGTTATACATAGTAATCAGGTTTAGGTGGCACCATTGGTATAGTCTGGGCAGAGAATCACAGTGAAGTCACTTTCCTCTTACAGTATGTGTTATACATAGTAATCAGGTTTAGGTGGCACCATTGGTACAGTCTGGGCAGAGAATCACAGTGAAGCGTCACTTTCCTCTTACAGTATGTGTTATACATAGTAATCAGGTTTAGGTGGCACCATTGGAACTGTATGTGTTATACATAGTAATCAGGTTTAGGTGGCACCATTGGTACAGTCTGGGCAGAGAATCACAGTGAAGCGTCACTTTCCTCTTACAGTATGTGTTATACATAGTATTCAGGTTTAGGTGGCACCATTGGTACAGTCTGGGCAGAGAATCACAGTGAAGCGTCACTTTCCTCTTACAGTATGTGTTATACATAGTAATCAGGTTGAGGTGGCACCATTGGTACAGTATGTGTTATACATAGTATTCAGGTTTAGGTGGCACCATTGGTACAGTATGTGTTATACATAGTAATCAGGTTTAGGTGGCACCATTGGTACAGTATGTGTTATACATAGTATTCAGGTTTAGGTGGCACCATTGGTACAGTATGTGTTATACATAGTAATCAGGTTTAGGTGGCACCATTGGTACAGTCTGGGCAGAGAATCACAGTGAAGCGTCACTTTCCTCTTACAGTATGTGTTATACATAGTAATCAGGTTTAGGTGGCACCATTGGTATAGTCTGGGCAGAGAATCACAGTGAAGGGTCACTTTCCTCTTACAGTATGTGTTATACATAGTAATCAGGTTTAGGTGGCACCATTGGTACAGTCTGGGCAGAGAATCACAGTGAAGCATCACTTTCCTCTTACAGTATGTGTTATACATAGTAATCAGGTTTAGGTGGCACCATTGGTATAGTCTGGGCAGAGAATCACAGTGAAGCGTCACTTTCCTCTTACAGTATGTGTTATACATAGTAATCAGGTTTAGGTGGCACCATTGGTATAGTCTGGGCAGAGAATCACAGTGAAGCGTCGCTTTCCTCTTACAGTATGTGTTATACATAGTAATCAGGTTTAGGTGGCACCATTGGTACAGTCTGGGCAGAGAATCACAGTGAACCATCACTTTCCTCTTACAGTATGTGTTATACATAGTAATCAGGGTTAGGTGGCACCATTGGTATAGTCTGGGCAGAGAATCACAGTGAAGCGTCACTTTCCTCTTACAGTATGTGTTATACATAGTAATCAGGTTTAGGTGGCACCATTGGTATAGTCTGGGCAGAGAATCCCATTGAAGCGTCACTTTCCTCTTACAGTATGTGTTATACATAGTAATCAGGTTTAGGTGGCACCATTGGTATAGTCTGGGCAGAGAATCACAGTGAAGCGTCACTTTCCTCTTACAGTATGTGTTATACATAGTACTCAGGTTTAGGTGGCACCATTGGTACAGTCTGGGCAGAGAATCACAGTGAAGCATCACTTTCCTCTTACAGTATGTGTTATACATAGTTATCAGGTTTAGGTGGCACCATTTGTACAGTCTGGGCAGAGAATCACAGTGAAGCGTCACTTTCCTCTTACAGTATGTGTTATACATAGTATTCAGGTTTAGGTGGCACCATTGGTACAGTCTGGGCAGAGAATCACAGTGAAGAGTCACTTTCCTCTTACAGTATGTGTTATACATAGTAATCAGGTTTAGGTGGCACCATTGGTACAGTCTGGGCAGAGAAACAGTGAAGCGTCACTTTCCTCTTACAGTATGTGTTATACATAGTAATCAGGTTTAGGTGGCACCATTGGTACAGTCTGGGCAGAGAAACAGTGAAGCGTCACTTTCCTCTTACAGTATGTGTTATACATAGTAATCAGGTTTAGGTGGCACCATTGGTACATTATGTGTTATACATAGTATTCAGGTTTAGGTGGCACCATTGGTACAGTCTGGGCAGAGAATCACAGTGAAGTCACTTTCCTCTTACAGTATGTGTTATACATAGTATTCAGGTTTAGGTGGCACCATTGGTACAGTCTGGGCAGAGAATCACAGTGAAGCGTCACTTTCCTCTTACAGTATGTGTTATACATAGTAATCAGGTTTAGGTGGCACCATTGGTACAGTCTGGGCAGAGAATCACAGTGAAGCGTCACTTTCCTCTTACAGTATGTGTTATACAAAGTAATCAGGTTTAGGTGGCACCATTGGTATAGTCTGGGCAGAGAATCACAGTGAAGCGTCACTTTCCTCTTACAGTATGTGTTATACATAGTAATCAGGTTTAGGTGGCACCATTGGTATAGTCTGGGCAGAGAATCACAGTGAAGCGTCACTTTCCACTTACAGTATGTGTTATACATAGTAATCAGGTTTAGGTGGCACCATTGGAACTGTATGTGTTATACATAGTAATCAGGTTTAGGTGGCACCATTGGTACAGTCTGGGCAGAGAATCACAGTGAAGCGTCACTTTCCTCTTACAGTATGTGTTATACATAGTATTCAGGTTTAGGTGGCACCATTGGTACAGTATGTGTTATACATAGTAATCAGGTTTAGGTGGCACCATTGGTACAGTATGTGTTATACATAGTATTCAGGTTTAGGTGGCACCATTGGTACAGTATGTGTTATACATAGTAATCAGGTTTAGGTGGCACCATTGGTACAGTCTGGGCAGAGAATCACAGTGAAGCGTCACTTTCCTCTTACAGTATGTGTTATACATAGTAATCAGGTTTAGGTGGCACCATTGGTATAGTCTGGGCAGAGAATCACAGTGAAGCGTCACTTTCCTCTTACAGTATGTGTTATACATAGTAATCAGGTTTAGGTGGCACCATTGGTATAGTCTGGGCAGAGAATCACAGTGAAGCGTCACTTTCCTCTTACAGTATGTGTTATACATAGTAATCAGGTTTAGGTGGCACCATTGGTATAGTCTGGGCAGAGAATCACAGTGAAGCGTCACTTTCCTCTTACAGTATGTGTTATACATAGTAATCAGGTTTAGGTGGCACCATTGGTACAGTCTGGGCAGAGAATCACAGTGAAGCGTCACTTTCCTCTTACAGTATGTGTTATACATAGTAATCAGGTTTAGGTGGCACCATTGGTACAGTCTGGGCAGAGAATCACAGTGAAGCGTCACTTTCCTCTTACAGTATGTGTTATACATAGTATTCAGGTTTAGGTGGCACCATTGGTACAGTATGTGTTATACATAGTAATCAGGTTTAGGTGGCACCATTGGTATAGTCTGGGCAGAGAATCCCATTGAAGCGTCACTTTCCTCTTACAGTATGTGTTATACATAGTAATCAGGTTTAGGTGGCACCATTGGTATAGTCTGGGCAGAGAATCACAGTGAAGCGTCACTTTCCTCTTACAGTATGTGTTATACATAGTAATCAGGTTTAGGTGGCACCATTGGTATAGTCTGGGCAGAGGATCACAGTGAAGCGTCACTTTCCTCTTACAGTATGTGTTATACATAGTAATCAGGTTTAGGTGGCACCATTGGTACAGTCTGGGCAGAGAATCACAGTGAAGCGTCACTTTCCTCTTACAGTATGTGTTATACATAGTAATCAGGTTTAGGTGGCACCATTGGTATAGTCTGGTCAGAGAATCACAGTGAAGCGTCACTTTCCTCTTACAGTATGTGTTATACATAGTAATCAGGTTTAGGTGGCACCATTGGTATAGTCTGGGCAGAGAATCACAGTGAAGCGTCACTTTCCTCTTACAGTATGTGTTATACATAGTAATCAGGTTTAGGTGGCACCATTGGTATAGTCTGGGCAGAGAATCACAGTGAAGCGTAACTTTCCTCTTACAGTATGTGTTATACATAGTAATCAGGTTTAGGTGGCACCATTGGTACAGTCTGGGCAGAGAATCACAGTGAAGCATCACTTTCCTCTTACAGTATGTGTTATACATAGTAATCAGGTTTAGGTGGCACCATTGGTACAGTCTGGGCAGAGAATCACAGTGAAGCGTCACTTTCCTCTTACAGTATGTGTTATACATAGTAATCAGGTTTAGGTGGCACCATTGGAACTGTATGTGTTATACATAGTAATCAGGTTTAGGTGGCACCATTGGTACAGTCTGGGCAGAGAATCACAGTGAAGCGTCACTTTCCTCTTACAGTATGTGTTATACATAGTATTCAGGTTTAGGTGGCACCATTGGTACAGTATGTGTTATACATAGTAATCAGGTTTAGGTGGCACCATTGGTACAGTCTGGGCAGAGAATCACAGTGAAGCGTCACTTTCCTCTTACAGTATGTGTTATACATAGTAATCAGGTTTAGGTGGCACCATTGGTATAGTCTGGGCAGAGAATCACAGTGAAGCGTCACTTTCCTCTTACAGTATGTGTTATACATAGTAATCAGGTTTAGGTGGCACCATTGGTATAGTCTGGGCAGAGAATCACAGTGAAGCGTCGCTTTCCTCTTACAGTATGTGTTATACATAGTAATCAGGTTTAGGTGGCACCATTGGTACAGTCTGGGCAGAGAATCACAGTGAACCATCACTTTCCTCTTACAGTATGTGTTATACATAGTAATCAGGGTTAGGTGGCACCATTGGTATAGTCTGGGCAGAGAATCACAGTGAAGCGTCACTTTCCTCTTACAGTATGTGTTATACATAGTAATCAGGTTTAGGTGGCACCATTGGTATAGTCTGGGCAGAGAATCCCATTGAAGCGTCACTTTCCTCTTACAGTATGTGTTATACATAGTAATCAGGTTTAGGTGGCACCATTGGTATAGTCTGGGCAGAGAATCACAGTGAAGCGTCACTTTCCTCTTACAGTATGTGTTATACATAGTAATCAGGTTTAGGTGGCACCATTGGTATAGTCTGGGCAGAGAATCACAGTGAAGCGTCACTTTCCTCTTACAGTATGTGTTATACATAGTAATCAGGTTTAGGTGGCACCATTGGTACAGTATGTGTTATACATAGTATTCAGGTTTAGGTGGCACCATTGGTACAGTATGTGTTATACATAGTATTCAGGTTTAGGTGGCACTATTGGTACAGTATGTGTTATACATAGTAATCAGGTTTAGGTGGCACCATTGGTACAGTCTGGGCAGAGAATCACAGTGAAGCGTCACTTTCCTCTTACAGTATGTGTTATACATAGTAATCAGGTTTAGGTGGCACCATTGGTACAGTCTGGGCAGAGAATCACAGTGAAGCATCACTTTCCTCTTACAGTATGTGTTATACATAGTAATCAGGTTTAGGTGGCACCATTGGTATAGTCTGGGCAGAGAATCAAAGTGAAGCGTCACTTTCCTCTTACAGTATGTGTTATACATAGTAATCAGGTTTAGGTGGCACCATTGGTACAGTCTGGGCAGAGAATCACAGTGAACCATCACTTTCCTCTTACAGTATGTGTTATACATAGTAATCAGGTTTAGGTGGCACCATTGGTACAGTATGTGTTATACATAGTAATCAGGTTTAGGTGGCACCATTGGTATAGTCTGGGCAGAGAATCCCATTGAAGCGTCACTTTCCTCTTACAGTATGTGTTATACATAGTAATCAGGTTTAGGTGGCACCATTGGTATAGTCTGGGCAGAGAATCACAGTGAAGCGTCACTTTCCTCTTACAGTATGTGTTATACATAGTAATCAGGTTTAGGTGGCACCATTGGTATAGTCTGGGCAGAGGATCACAGTGAAGCGTCACTTTCCTCTTACAGTATGTGTTATACATAGTAATCAGGTTTAGGTGGCACCATTGGTACAGTCTGGGCAGAGAATCACAGTGAAGCGTCACTTTCCTCTTACAGTATGTGTTATACATAGTAATCAGGTTTAGGTGGCACCATTGGTATAGTCTGGGCAGAGAATCACAGTGAAGCGTCACTTTCCTCTTACAGTATGTGTTATACATAGTAATCAGGTTTAGGTGGCACCATTGGTATAGTCTGGGCAGAGAATCACAGTGAAGCGTCACTTTCCTCTTACAGTATGTGTTATACATAGTAATCAGGTTTAGGTGGCACCATTGGTATAGTCTGGGCAGAGAATCACAGTGAAGCGTCACTTTCCTCTTACAGTATGTGTTATACATAGTATTCAGGTTTAGGTGGCACCATTGGTACAGTCTGGGCAGAGAATCACAGTGAAGCGTCACTTTCCTCTTACAGTATGTGTTATACATAGTATTCAGGTTTAGGTGGCACCATTGGAACAGTATGTGTTATATATAGTAATCAGGTTTAGATGGCACCATTGGTATAGTCTGGGCAGAGAATCACAGTGAAGCGTCACTTTCCTCTTACAGTATGTGTTATACATAGTAATCAGGTTTAGGTGGCACCATTGGTATAGTCTGGGCAGAGAATCACAGTGAAGCGTAACTTTCCTCTTACAGTATGTGTTATACATAGTAATCAGGTTTAGGTGGCACCATTGGTACAGTCTGGGCAGAGAATCACAGTGAAGCATCACTTTCCTCTTACAGTATGTGTTATACATAGTAATCAGGTTTAGGTGGCACCATTGGTACAGTCTGGGCAGAGAATCACAGTGAAGCGTCACTTTCCTCTTACAGTATGTGTTATACATAGTAATCAGGTTTAGGTGGCACCATTGGAACTGTATGTGTTATACATAGTAATCAGGTTTAGGTGGCACCATTGGTACAGTCTGGGCAGAGAATCACAGTGAAGCGTCACTTTCCTCTTACAGTATGTGTTATACATAGTATTCAGGTTTAGGTGGCACCATTGGTACAGTCTGGGCAGAGAATCACAGTGAAGCGTCACTTTCCTCTTACAGTATGTGTTATACATAGTATTCAGGTTTAGGTGGCACCATTGGTACAGTATGTGTTATACATAGTGATCAGGTTTAGGTGGCACCATTGGTACAGTATGTGTTATACATAGTATTCAGGTTTAGGTGGCACCATTGGTACAGTATGTGTTATACATAGTAATCAGGTTTAGGTGGCACCATTGGTACAGTCTGGGCAGAGAATCACAGTGAAGCGTCACTTTCCTCTTACAGTATGTGTTATACATAGTAATCAGGTTTAGGTGGCACCATTGGTACAGTATGTGTTATACATAGTAATCAGGTTTAGGTGGCACCATTGGTATAGTCTGGGCAGAGAATCCCATTGAAGCGTCACTTTCCTCTTACAGTATGTGTTATACATAGTAATCAGGTTTAGGTGGCACCATTGGTATAGTCTGGGCAGAGAATCACAGTGAAGCGTCACTTTCCTCTTACAGTATGTGTTATACATAGTAATCAGGTTTAGGTGGCACCATTGGTATAGTCTGGGCAGAGAATCACAGTGAAGCATCGCTTTCCTCTTACAGTATGTGTTATACATAGTAATCAGGTTTAGGTGGCACCATTGGTACAGTCTGGGCAGAGAATCACAGTGAACCATCACTTTCCTCTTACAGTATGTGTTATACATAGTAATCAGGGTTAGGTGGCACCATTGGTATAGTCTGGGCAGAGAATCACAGTGAAGCGTCACTTTCCTCTTACAGTATGTGTTATACATAGTAATCAGGTTTAGGTGGCACCATTGGTATAGTCTGGGCAGAGAATCCCATTGAAGCGTCACTTTCCTCTTACAGTATGTGTTATACATAGTAATCAGGTTTAGGTGGCACCATTGGTATAGTCTGGGCAGAGAATCACAGTGAAGCGTCACTTTCCTCTTACAGTATGTGTTATACATAGTAATCAGGTTTAGGTGGCACCATTGGTATAGTCTGGGCAGAGAATCACAGTGAAGCGTCACTTTCCTCTTACAGTATGTGTTATACATAGTAATCAGGTTTAGGTGGCACCATTGGTACAGTCTGGGCAGAGGATCACAGTGAAGCGTCACTTTCCTCTTACAGTATGTGTTATACATAGTACTCAGGTTTAGGTGGCACCATTGGTACAGTCTGGGCAGAGAATCACAGTGAAGCATCACTTTCCTCTTACAGTATGTGTTATACATAGTAATCAGGTTTAGGTGGCACCATTGGTATAGTCTGGGCAGAGAATCACAGTGAAGCGTCACTTTCCTCTTACAGTATGTGTTATACATAGTAATCAGGTTTAGGTGGCACCATTGGTATAGTCTGGGCAGAGAATCACAGTGAAGCGTCACTTTCCTCTTACAGTATGTGTTATACATAGTAATCAGGTTTAGGTGGTACCATTGGTACAGTCTGGGCAGAGAATCACAGTGAAGCGTCACTTTCCTCTTACAGTATGTGTTATACATAGTAATCAGGTTTAGGTGGCACCATTGGTACAGTATGTGTTATACATAGTATTCAGGTTTAGGTGGCACCATTGGTACAGTATGTGTTATACATAGTATTCAGGTTTAGGTGGCACCATTGGTACAGTATGTGTTATACATAGTATTCAGGTTTAGGTGGCACTATTGGTACAGTATGTGTTATACATAGTAATCAGGTTTAGGTGGCACCATTGGTACAGTCTGGGCAGAGAATCACAGTGAAGCGTCACTTTCCTCTTACAGTATGTGTTATACATAGTAATCAGGTTTAGGTGGCACCATTGGTACAGTCTGGGCAGAGAATCACAGTGAAGCATCACTTTCCTCTTACAGTATGTGTTATACATAGTAATCAGGTTTAGGTGGCACCATTGGTATAGTCTGGGCAGAGAATCAAAGTGAAGCGTCACTTTCCTCTTACAGTATGTGTTATACATAGTAATCAGGTTTAGGTGGCACCATTGGTACAGTCTGGGCAGAGAATCACAGTGAACCATCACTTTCCTCTTACAGTATGTGTTATACATAGTAATCAGGGTTAGGTGGCACCATTGGTATAGTCTGGGCAGAGAATCACAGTGAAGCGTCACTTTCCTCTTACAGTATGTGTTATACATAGTAATCAGGTTTAGGTGGCACCATTGGTATAGTCTGGGCAGAGGATCACAGTGAAGCGTCACTTTCCTCTTACAGTATGTGTTATACATAGTACTCAGGTTTAGGTGGCACCATTGGTACAGTCTGGGCAGAGAATCACAGTGAAGCGTCACTTTCCTCTTACAGTATGTGTTATACATAGTAATCAGGTTTAGGTGGCACCATTGGTATAGTCTGGGCAGAGAATCACAGTGAAGCGTCACTTTCCTCTTACAGTATGTGTTATACATAGTAATCAGGTTTAGGTGGCACCATTGGTATAGTCTGGGCAGAGAATCACAGTGAAGCGTCACTTTCCTCTTACAGTATGTGTTATACATAGTAATCAGGTTTAGGTGGCACCATTGGTACAGTCTGGGCAGAGAATCACAGTGAAGCATCACTTTCCTCTTACAGTATGTGTTATACATAGTAATCAGGTTTAGGTGGCACCATTGGTACAGTCTGGGCAGAGAATCACAGTGAAGCGTCACTTTCCTCTTACAGTATGTGTTATACATAGTAATCAGGTTTAGGTGGCACCATTGGTACAGTCTGGGCAGAGAATCACAGTGAAGCGTCACTTTCCTCTTACAGTATGTGTTATACATAGTAATCAGGTTTAGGTGGCACCATTGGAACTGTATGTGTTATACATAGTAATCAGGTTTAGGTGGCACCATTGGTACAGTCTGGGCAGAGAATCACAGTGAAGCGTCACTTTCCTCTTACAGTATGTGTTATACA
Organism: Taudactylus pleione; assembly: GCA_031769625.1. Taxonomy (NCBI): domain Eukaryota; kingdom Metazoa; phylum Chordata; class Amphibia; order Anura; family Myobatrachidae; genus Taudactylus; species Taudactylus pleione. The sequence goes on from JAUIMM010002853.1 coordinate 164,859, forward strand.
TAGTATTCAGGTTTAGGTGGCACCATTGGTACAGTCTGGGCAGAGAATCACAGTGAAGCGTCACTTTCCTCTTACAGTATGTGTTATACATAGTAATCAGGTTGAGGTGGCACCATTGGTACAGTATGTGTTATACATAGTATTCAGGTTTAGGTGGCACCATTGGTACAGTATGTGTTATACATAGTAATCAGGTTTAGGTGGCACCATTGGTACAGTATGTGTTATACATAGTATTCAGGTTTAGGTGGCACCATTGGTACAGTATGTGTTATACATAGTAATCAGGTTTAGGTGGCACCATTGGTACAGTCTGGGCAGAGAATCACAGTGAAGCGTCACTTTCCTCTTACAGTATGTGTTATACATAGTAATCAGGTTTAGGTGGCACCATTGGTATAGTCTGGGCAGAGAATCACAGTGAAGGGTCACTTTCCTCTTACAGTATGTGTTATACATAGTAATCAGGTTTAGGTGGCACCATTGGTACAGTCTGGGCAGAGAATCACAGTGAAGCATCACTTTCCTCTTACAGTATGTGTTATACATAGTAATCAGGTTTAGGTGGCACCATTGGTATAGTCTGGGCAGAGAATCACAGTGAAGCGTCACTTTCCTCTTACAGTATGTGTTATACATAGTAATCAGGTTTAGGTGGCACCATTGGTATAGTCTGGGCAGAGAATCACAGTGAAGCGTCGCTTTCCTCTTACAGTATGTGTTATACATAGTAATCAGGTTTAGGTGGCACCATTGGTACAGTCTGGGCAGAGAATCACAGTGAACCATCACTTTCCTCTTACAGTATGTGTTATACATAGTAATCAGGGTTAGGTGGCACCATTGGTATAGTCTGGGCAGAGAATCACAGTGAAGCGTCACTTTCCTCTTACAGTATGTGTTATACATAGTAATCAGGTTTAGGTGGCACCATTGGTATAGTCTGGGCAGAGAATCCCATTGAAGCGTCACTTTCCTCTTACAGTATGTGTTATACATAGTAATCAGGTTTAGGTGGCACCATTGGTATAGTCTGGGCAGAGAATCACAGTGAAGCGTCACTTTCCTCTTACAGTATGTGTTATACATAGTACTCAGGTTTAGGTGGCACCATTGGTACAGTCTGGGCAGAGAATCACAGTGAAGCATCACTTTCCTCTTACAGTATGTGTTATACATAGTTATCAGGTTTAGGTGGCACCATTGGTACAGTCTGGGCAGAGAATCACAGTGAAGCGTCACTTTCCTCTTACAGTATGTGTTATACATAGTAATCAGGTTTAGGTGGCACCATTTGTACAGTCTGGGCAGAGAATCACAGTGAAGCGTCACTTTCCTCTTACAGTATGTGTTATACATAGTATTCAGGTTTAGGTGGCACCATTGGTACAGTCTGGGCAGAGAATCACAGTGAAGAGTCACTTTCCTCTTACAGTATGTGTTATACATAGTAATCAGGTTTAGGTGGCACCATTGGTACAGTCTGGGCAGAGAAACAGTGAAGCGTCACTTTCCTCTTACAGTATGTGTTATACATAGTAATCAGGTTTAGGTGGCACCATTGGTACAGTCTGGGCAGAGAAACAGTGAAGCGTCACTTTCCTCTTACAGTATGTGTTATACATAGTAATCAGGTTTAGGTGGCACCATTGGTACAGTATGTGTTATACATAGTATTCAGGTTTAGGTGGCACCATTGGTACAGTCTGGGCAGAGAATCACAGTGAAGTCACTTTCCTCTTACAGTATGTGTTATACATAGTATTCAGGTTTAGGTGGCACCATTGGTACAGTCTGGGCAGAGAATCACAGTGAAGCGTCACTTTCCTCTTACAGTATGTGTTATACATAGTAATCAGGTTTAGGTGGCACCATTGGTACAGTCTGGGCAGAGAATCACAGTGAAGCGTCACTTTCCTCTTACAGTATGTGTTATACAAAGTAATCAGGTTTAGGTGGCACCATTGGTATAGTCTGGGCAGAGAATCACAGTGAAGCGTCACTTTCCTCTTACAGTATGTGTTATACATAGTAATCAGGTTTAGGTGGCACCATTGGTATAGTCTGGGCAGAGAATCACAGTGAAGCGTCACTTTCCTCTTACAGTATGTGTTATACATAGTAATCAGGTTTAGGTGGCACCATTGGAACTGTATGTGTTATACATAGTAATCAGGTTTAGGTGGCACCATTGGTACAGTCTGGGCAGAGAATCACAGTGAAGCGTCACTTTCCTCTTACAGTATGTGTTATACATAGTATTCAGGTTTAGGTGGCACCATTGGTACAGTATGTGTTATACATAGTAATCAGGTTTAGGTGGCACCATTGGTACAGTATGTGTTATACATAGTATTCAGGTTTAGGTGGCACCATTGGTACAGTATGTGTTATACATAGTAATCAGGTTTAGGTGGCACCATTGGTACAGTCTGGGCAGAGAATCACAGTGAAGCGTCACTTTCCTCTTACAGTATGTGTTATACATAGTAATCAGGTTTAGGTGGCACCATTGGTATAGTCTGGGCAGAGAATCACAGTGAAGCGTCACTTTCCTCTTACAGTATGTGTTATACATAGTAATCAGGTTTAGGTGGCACCATTGGTATAGTCTGGGAAGAGAATCACAGTGAAGCGTCACTTTCCTCTTACAGTATGTGTTATACATAGTAATCAGGTTTAGGTGGCACCATTGGTATAGTCTGGGCAGAGAATCACAGTGAAGCGTCACTTTCCTCTTACAGTATGTGTTATACATAGTAATCAGGTTTAGGTGGCACCATTGGTACAGTCTGGGCAGAGAATCACAGTGAAGCGTCACTTTCCTCTTACAGTATGTGTTATACATAGTAATCAGGTTTAGGTGGCACCATTGGTACAGTCTGGGCAGAGAATCACAGTGAAGCGTCACTTTCCTCTTACAGTATGTGTTATACATAGTATTCAGGTTTAGGTGGCACCATTGGTACAGTATGTGTTATACATAGTAATCAGGTTTAGGTGGCACCATTGGTATAGTCTGGGCAGAGAATCCCATTGAAGCGTCACTTTCCTCTTACAGTATGTGTTATACATAGTAATCAGGTTTAGGTGGCACCATTGGTACAGTCTGGGCAGAGAATCACAGTGAAGCGTCACTTTCCTCTTACAGTATGTGTTATACATAGTAATCAGGTTTAGGTGGCACCATTGGTATAGTCTGGGCAGAGAATCACAGTGAAGCGTCACTTTCCTCTTACAGTAAGTGTTATACATAGTAATCAGGTTTAGGTGGCACCATTGGTATAGTCTGGGCAGAGAATCACAGTGAAGCGTCACTTTCCTCTTACAGTATGTGTTATACATAGTAATCAGGTTTAGGTGGCACCATTGGTATAGTCTGGGCAGAGAATCACAGTGAAGCGTAACTTTCCTCTTACAGTATGTGTTATACATAGTAATCAGGTTTAGGTGGCACCATTGGTACAGTCTGGGCAGAGAATCACAGTGAAGCATCACTTTCCTCTTATAGTATGTGTTATACATAGTAATCAGGTTTAGGTGGCACCATTGGTACAGTCTGGGCAGAGAATCACAGTGAAGCGTCACTTTCCTCTTACAGTATGTGTTATACATAGTAATCAGGTTTAGGTGGCACCATTGGTACAGTATGTGTTATACATAGTAATCAGGTTTAGGTGGCACCATTGGTACAGTATGTGTTATACATAGTATTCAGGTTTAGGTGGCACCATTGGTACAGTATGTGTTATACATAGTAATCAGGTTTAGGTGGCACCATTGGTACAGTCTGGGCAGAGAATCACAGTGAAGCGTCACTTTCCTCTTACAGTATGTGTTATACATAGTAATCAGGTTTAGGTGGCACCATTGGTATAGTCTGGGCAGAGAATCACAGTGAAGCGTCACTTTCCTCTTACAGTATGTGTTATACATAGTAATCAGGTTTAGGTGGCACCATTGGTATAGTCTGGGCAGAGAATCACAGTGAAGCGTCGCTTTCCTCTTACAGTATGTGTTATACATAGTAATCAGGTTTAGGTGGCACCATTGGTACAGTCTGGGCAGAGAATCACAGTGAACCATCACTTTCCTCTTACAGTATGTGTTATACATAGTAATCAGGGTTAGGTGGCACCATTGGTATAGTCTGGGCAGAGAATCACAGTGAAGCGTCACTTTCCTCTTACAGTATGTGTTATACATAGTAATCAGGTTTAGGTGGCACCATTGGTATAGTCTGGGCAGAGAATCCCATTGAAGCGTCACTTTCCTCTTACAGTATGTGTTATACATAGTAATCAGGTTTAGGTGGCACCATTGGTATAGTCTGGGCAGAGAATCACAGTGAAGCGTCACTTTCCTCTTACAGTATGTGTTATACATAGTAATCAGGTTTAGGTGGCACCATTGGTATAGTCTGGGCAGAGAATCACAGTGAAGCGTCACTTTCCTCTTACAGTATGTGTTATACATAGTAATCAGGTTTAGGTGGCACCATTGGTACAGTCTGGGCAGAGAATCACAGTGAAGCGTCACTTTCCTCTTACAGTATGTGTTATACATAGTAATCAGGTTTAGGTGGCACCATTGGTACAGTATGTGTTATACATAGTATTCAGGTTTAGGTGGCACCATTGGTACAGTATGTGTTATACATAGTATTCAGGTTTAGGTGGCACTATTGGTACAGTATGTGTTATACATAGTAATCAGGTTTAGGTGGCACCATTGGTACAGTCTGGGCAGAGAATCACAGTGAAGCGTCACTTTCCTCTTACAGTATGTGTTATACATAGTAATCAGGTTTAGGTGGCACCATTGGTACAGTCTGGGCAGAGAATCACAGTGAAGCATCACTTTCCTCTTACAGTATGTGTTATACATAGTAATCAGGTTTAGGTGGCACCATTGGTATAGTCTGGGCAGAGAATCAAAGTGAAGCGTCACTTTCCTCTTACAGTATGTGTTATACATAGTAATCAGGTTTAGGTGGCACCATTGGTACAGTCTGGGCAGAGAATCACAGTGAACCATCACTTTCCTCTTACAGTATGTGTTATACATAGTAATCAGGTTTAGGTGGCACCATTGGTACAGTATGTGTTATACATAGTAATCAGGTTTAGGTGGCACCATTGGTATAGTCTGGGCAGAGAATCCCATTGAAGCGTCACTTTCCTCTTACAGTATGTGTTATACATAGTAATCAGGTTTAGGTGGCACCATTGGTACAGTCTGGGCAGAGAATCACAGTGAAGCGTCACTTTCCTCTTACAGTATGTGTTATACATAGTAATCAGGTTTAGGTGGCACCATTGGTATAGTCTGGGCAGAGAATCACAGTGAAGCGTCACTTTCCTCTTACAGTATGTGTTATACATAGTAATCAGGTTTAGGTGGCACCATTGGTACAGTCTGGGCAGAGAATCACAGTGAAGCATCAATTTCCTCTTACAGTATGTGTTATACATAGTAATCAGGTTTAGGTGGCACCATTGGTACAGTCTGGGCAGAGAATCACAGTGAAGCGTCACTTTCCTCTTACAGTATGTGTTATACATAGTAATCAGGTTTAGGTGGCACCATTGGAACTGTATGTGTTATACATAGTAATCAGGTTTAGGTGGCACCATTGGTACAGTCTGGGCAGAGAATCACAGTGAAGCGTCACTTTCCTCTTACAGTATGTGTTATACATAGTATTCAGGTTTAGGTGGCACCATTGGTACAGTCTGGGCAGAGAATCACAGTGAAGCGTCACTTTCCTCTTACAGTATGTGTTATACATAGTATTCAGGTTTAGGTGGCACCATTGGTACAGTATGTGTTATACATAGTAATCAGGTTTAGGTGGCACCATTGGTACAGTATGTGTTATACATAGTATTCAGGTTTAGGTGGCACCATTGGTACAGTATGTGTTATACATAGTAATCAGGTTTAGGTGGCACCATTGGTACAGTCTGGGCAGAGAATCACAGTGAAGCGTCACTTTCCTCTTACAGTATGTGTTATACATAGTAATCAGGTTTAGGTGGCACCATTGGTATAGTCTGGGCAGAGAATCACAGTGAAGCGTCACTTTCCTCTTACAGTATGTGTTATACATAGTAATCAGGTTTAGGTGGCACCATTGGTATAGTCTGGGCAGAGAATCACAGTGAAGCGTCGCTTTCCTCTTACAGTATGTGTTATACATAGTAATCAGGTTTAGGTGGCACCATTGGTACAGTCTGGGCAGAGAATCACAGTGAACCATCACTTTCCTCTTACAGTATGTGTTATACATAGTAATCAGGGTTAGGTGGCACCATTGGTATAGTCTGGGCAGAGAATCACAGTGAAGCGTCACTTTCCTCTTACAGTATGTGTTATACATAGTAATCAGGTTTAGGTGGCACCATTGGTATAGTCTGGGCAGAGAATCCCATTGAAGCGTCACTTTCCTCTTACAGTATGTGTTATACATAGTAATCAGGTTTAGGTGGCACCATTGGTATAGTCTGGGCAGAGAATCACAGTGAAGCGTCACTTTCCTCTTACAGTATGTGTTATACATAGTAATCAGGTTTAGGTGGCACCATTGGTATAGTCTGGGCAGAGAATCACAGTGAAGCGTCACTTTCCTCTTACAGTATGTGTTATACATAGTAATCAGGTTTAGGTGGCACCATTGGTACAGTCTGGGCAGAGGATCACAGTGAAGCGTCACTTTCCTCTTACAGTATGTGTTATACATAGTACTCAGGTTTAGGTGGCACCATTGGTACAGTCTGGGCAGAGAATCACAGTGAAGCATCACTTTCCTCTTACAGTATGTGTTATACATAGTAATCAGGTTTAGGTGGCACCATTGGTATAGTCTGGGCAGAGAATCACAGTGAAGCGTCACTTTCCTCTTACAGTATGTGTTATACATAGTAATCAGGTTTAGGTGGCACCATTGGTATAGTCTGGGCAGAGAATCACAGTGAAGCGTCACTTTCCTCTTACAGTATGTGTTATACATAGTAATCAGGTTTAGGTGGCACCATTGGTACAGTATGTGTTATACATAGTATTCAGGTTTAGGTGGCACCATTGGTACAGTATGTGTTATACATAGTATTCAGGTTTAGGTGGCACTATTGGTACAGTATGTGTTATACATAGTAATCAGGTTTAGATGGCACCATTGGTACAGTCTGGGCAGAGAATCACAGTGAGGCGTCACTTTCCTCTTACAGTATGTGTTATACATAGTAATCAGGTTTAGGTGGCACCATTGGTACAGTCTGGGCAGAGAATCACAGTGAAGCATCACTTTCCTCTTACAGTATGTGTTATACATAGTAATCAGGTTTAGGTGGCACCATTGGTATAGTCTGGGCAGAGAATCAAAGTGAAGCGTCACTTTCCTCTTACAGTATGTGTTATTCATAGTAATCAGGTTTAGGTGGCACCATTGGTACAGTATGTGTTATACATAGTATTCAGGTTTAGGTGGCACCATTGGTACAGTCTGGGCAGAGAATCACAGTGAAGTCACTTTCCTCTTACAGTATGTGTTATACATAGTATTCAGGTTTAGGTGGCACCATTGGTACAGTCTGGGCAGAGAATCACAGTGAAGCGTCACTTTCCTCTTACAGTATGTGTTATACATAGTAATCAGGTTTAGGTGGCACCATTGGTACAGTCTGGGCAGAGAATCACAGTGAAGCGTCACTTTCCTCTTACAGTATGTGTTATACAAAGTAATCAGGTTTAGGTGGCACCATTGGTATAGTCTGGGCAGAGAATCACAGTGAAGCGTCACTTTCCTCTTACAGTATGTGTTATACATAGTAATCAGGTTAAGGTGGCACCATTGGTATAGTCTGGGCAGAGAATCACAGTGAAGCGTCACTTTCCTCTTACAGTATGTGTTATACATAGTAATCAGGTTTAGGTGGCACCATTGGTACAGTCTGGGCAGAGAATCACAGTGAAGCGTCACTTTCCTCTTACAGTATGTGTTATACATAGTAATCAGGTTTAGGTGGCACCATTGGTATAGTCTGGGCAGAGAATCACAGTGAAGCGTCACTTTCCTCTTACAGTATGTGTTATACATAGTAATCAGGTTTAGGTGGCACCATTGGTATAGTCTGGGCAGAGAATCACAGTGAAGTCACTTTCCTCTTACAGTATGTGTTATACATAGTATTCAGGTTTAGGTGGCACCATTGGTACAGTCTGGGCAGAGAATCACAGTGAAGTCACTTTCCTCTTACAGTATGTGTTATACATAGTATTCAGGTTTAGGTGGCACCATTGGTATAGTCTGGGCAGAGAATCACAGTGAAGCGTCACTTTCCTCTTACAGTATGTGTTATACATAGTAATCAGGTTTAGGTGGCACCATTGGTACAGTCTGGGCAGAGAATCACAGTGAAGCGTCACTTTCCTCTTACAGTATGTGTTATACAAAGTAATCAGGTTTAGGTGGCACCATTGGTATAGTCTGGGCAGAGAATCACAGTGAAGCGTCACTTTCCTCTTACAGTATGTGTTATACATAGTAATCAGGTTTAGGTGGCACCATTGGTATAGTCTGGGCAGAGAATCACAGTGAAGCGTCACTTTCCTCTTACAGTATGTGTTATACATAGTAATCAGGTTTAGGTGGCACCATTGGTACAGTCTGGGTAGAGAATCACAGTGAAGTGTCACTTTCCTCTTACAGTATGTGTTATACATAGTAATCAGGTTTAGGTGGCACCATTGGTATAGTCTGGGCAGAGAATCACAGTGAAGCGTCACTTTCCTCTTACAGTATGTGTTATACATAGTAATCAGGTTTAGGTGGCACCATTGGCATAGTCTGGGCAGAGAATCACAGTGAAGCGTCACTTTCCTCTTACAGTATGTGTTATACATAGTAATCAGGTTTAGGTGGCACCATTGGTATAGTCTGGGCAGAGAATCACAGTGAAGCGTCACTTTCCTCTTACAGTATGTGTTATACATAGTAATCAGGTTTAGGTGGCACCATTGGTACAGTCTGGGCAGAGAATCACAGTGAAGCGTCACTTTCCTCTTACAGTATGTGTTATACATAGTATTCAGGTTTAGGTGGCACCATTGGTACAGTATGTGTTATACATAGTAATCAGGTTTAGGTGGCACCATTGGTACAGTATGTGTTATACATAGTATTCAGGTTTAGGTGGCACCATTGGTACAGTATGTGTTATACATAGTAATCAGGTTTAGGTGGCACCATTGGTACAGTCTGGGCAGAGAATCACAGTGAAGCGTCACTTTCCTCTTACAGTATGTGTTATACATAGTAATCAGGTTTAGGTGGCACCATTGGTATAGTCTGGGCAGAGAATCACAGTGAAGCGTCACTTTCCTCTTACAGTATGTGTTATACATAGTAATCAGGTTTAGGTAGCACCATTGGTACAGTCTGGGCAGAGAATCACAGTGAAGCGTCACTTTCCTCTTACAGTATGTGTTATACATAGTAATCAGGTTTAGGTGGCACTATTGGTATAGTCTGGGCAGAGAATCACAGTGAAGCGTCACTTTCCTCTTACAGTACGTGTTATACATAGTAATCAGGTTTAGGTGGCACCATTGGTACAGTCTGGGCAGAGAATCACAGTGAAGCGTCACTTTCCTCTTACAGTATGTGTTATACATAGTAATCAGGTTTAGGTGGCACCATTGGTACAGTATGTGTTATACATAGTAATCAGGTTTAGGTGGCACCATTGGTATAGTCTGGGCAGAGAATCACAGTGAAGCGTCACTTTCCTCTTACAGTATGTGTTATACATAGTAATCAGGTTTAGGTGGCACCATTGGTATAGTCTGGGCAGAGAATCACAGTGAAGCGTCACTTTCCTCTTACAGTATGTGTTATACATAGTAATCAGGTTTAGGTGGCACCATTGGTATAGTCTGGGCAGAGGATCACAGTGAAGCGTCACTTTACTCTTACAGTATGTGTTATACATAGTACTCAGGTTTAGGTGGCACCATTGGTACAGTCTGGGCAGAGAATCACAGTGAAGCGTCACTTTCCTCTTACAGTATGTGTTATACATAGTAATCAGGTTTAGGTGGCACCATTGGTACAGTCTGGGCAGAGAATCACAGTGAAGCGTCACTTTCCTCTTACAGTATGTGTTATACATAGTAATCAGGTTTAGGTGGCACCATTGGTACAGTCTGCGCAGAGAATCACAGTGAAGCGTCACTTTCCTCTTACAGTATGTGTTATACATAGTACTCAGGTTTAGGTGGCACCATTGGATCTGTATGTGTTATACATAGTATTCAGGTTTAGGTGGCACCATTGGTACAGTCTGGGCAGAGAATCACAGTGAAGCGTCACTTTCCTCTTACAGTATGTGTTATACATAGTAATCAGGTTTAGGTGGCACCATTGGTACAGTATGTGTTATACATAGTATTCAGGTTTAGGTGGCACCATTGGTACAGTATGTGTTATACATAGTAATCAGGTTTAGGTGGCACCATTGGTACAGTATGTGTTATACATAGTATTCAGGTTTAGGTGGCACCATTGGTACAGTATGTGTTATACATAGTAATCAGGTTTAGGTGGCACCATTGGTACAGTCTGGGCAGAGAATCACAGTGAAGCGTCACTTTCCTCTTACAGTATGTGTTATACATAGTAATCAGGTTTAGGTGGCACCATTGGTACAGTCTGGGCAGAGAATCACAGTGAAGCATCACTTTCCTCTTACAGTATGTGTTATACATAGTAATCAGGTTTAGGTGGCACCATTGGTATAGTCTGGGCAGAGAATCACAGTGAACCATCACTTTCCTCTTACAGTATGTGTTATACATAGTAATCAGGTTTAGGTGGCACCATTGGTACAGTCTGGGCAGAGAATCACAGTGAAGCATCACTTTCCTCTTACAGTATGTGTTATACATAGTAATCAGGTTTAGGTGGCACCATTGGTATAGTCTGGGCAGAGAATCACAGTGAAGCGTCACTTTCCTCTTACAGTATGTGTTATACATAGTAATCAGGTTTAGGTGGCACCATTGGTATAGTCTGGGCAGAGAATCACAGTGAAGCGTCGCTTTCCTCTTACAGTATGTGTTATACATAGTAATCAGGTTTAGGTGGCACCATTGGTACAGTCTGGGCAGAGAATCACAGTGAACCATCACTTTCCTCTTACAGTATGTGTTATACATAGTAATCAGGGTTAGGTGGCACCATTGGTATAGTCTGGGCAGAGAATCACAGTGAAGCGTCACTTTCCTCTTACAGTATGTGTTATACATAGTAATCAGGTTTAGGTGGCACCATTGGTATAGTCTGGGCAGAGAATCCCATTGAAGCGTCACTTTCCTCTTACAGTATGTGTTATACATAGTAATCAGGTTTAGGTGGCACCATTGGTATAGTCTGGGCAGAGAATCACAGTGAAGCGTCACTTTCCTCTTACAGTATGTGTTATACATAGTACTCAGGTTTAGGTGGCACCATTGGTACAGTCTGGGCAGAGAATCACAGTGAAGCATCACTTTCCTCTTACAGTATGTGTTATACATAGTAATCAGGTTTAGGTGGCACCATTGGTATAGTCTGGGCAGAGAATCACAGTGAAGCGTCACTTTCCTCTTACAGTATGTGTTATACATAGTAATCAGGTTTAGGTGGCACCATTGGTATAATCTGGGCAGAGAATCACAGTGAAGCGTCACTTTCCTCTTACAGTATGTGTTATACATAGTAATCAGGTTTAGGTGGCACCATTGGTACAGTATGTGTTATACATAGTTTTCAGGTTTAGGTGGCACTATTGGTACAGTATGTGTTATACATAGTATTCAGGTTTAGGTGGCACCATTGGTACAGTATGTGTTATACATAGTTTTCAGGTTTAGGTGGCACTATTGGTACAGTATGTGTTATACATAGTAATCAGGTTTAGGTGGCACCATTGGTACAGTCTGGGCAGAGAATCACAGTGAAGCGTCACTTTCCTCTTACAGTATGTGTTATACATAGTAATCAGGTTTAGGTGGCACCATTGGTATAGTCTGGGCAGTGAATCACAGTGAAGCGTCACTTTCCTCTTACAGTATGTGTTATACATAGTAATCAGGTTTAGGTGGCACCATTGGTATAGTCTGGGCAGAGAATCACAGTGAAGCATCACTTTCCTCTTACAGTATGTGTTATACATAGTAATCAGGTTTAGGTGGCACCATTGGTATAGTCTGGGCAGAGAATCACAGTGAAGCGTCACTTTCCTCTTACAGTATGTGTTATACATAGTAATCAGGTTTAGGTGGCACCATTGGTATAGTCTGGGCAGAGAATCACAGTGAAGTCACTTTCCTCTTACAGTATGTGTTATACATAGTATTCAGGTTTATGTGGCACCATTGGTATAGTCTGGGCAGAGAATCACAGTGAAGCGTCACTTTCCTCTTACAGTATGTGTTATACATAGTAATCAGGTTTAGGTGGCACCATTGGTATAGTCTGGGCAGAGAATCACAGTGAAGCGTCACTTTCCTCTTACAGTATGTGTTATACATAGTAATCAGGTTTAGGTGGCACCATTGGTACAGTCTGGGCAGAGAATCACAGTGAAGCGTCACTTTCCTCTTACAGTATGTGTTATACATAGTATTCAGGTTTAGGTGGCACCATTGGTATAGTCTGGGCAGAGAATCACAGTGAAGCGTCACTTTCCTCTTACAGTATGTGTTATACATAGTAATCAGGTTTAGGTGGCACCATTGGTATAGTCTGGGCAGAGAATCACAGTGAAGCGTCACTTTCCTCTTACAGTATGTGTTATACATAGTAATCAGGTTTAGGTGGCACCATTGGTACAGTCTGGGTAGAGAATCACAGTGAAGTGTCACTTTCCTCTTACAGTATGTGTTATACATAGTAATCAGGTTTAGGTGGCACCATTGGTATAGTCTGGGCAGAGAATCACAGTGAAGCGTCACTTTCCTCTTACAGTATGTGTTATACATAGTAATCAGGTTTAGGTGGCACCATTGGCATAGTCTGGGCAGAGAATCACAGTGAAGCGTCACTTTCCTCTTACAGTATGTGTTATACATAGTAATCAGGTTTAGGTGGCACCATTGGTATAGTCTGGGCAGAGAATCACAGTGAAGCGTCACTTTCCTCTTACAGTATGTGTTATACATAGTAATCAGGTTTAGGTGGCACCATTGGTACAGTCTGGGCAGAGAATCACAGTGAAGCGTCACTTTCCTCTTACAGTATGTGTTATACATAGTATTCAGGTTTAGGTGGCACCATTGGTACAGTATGTGTTATACATAGTAATCAGGTTTAGGTGGCACCATTGGTACAGTATGTGTTATACATAGTATTCAGGTTTAGGTGGCACCATTGGTACAGTATGTGTTATACATAGTAATCAGGTTTAGGTGGCACCATTGGTACAGTCTGGGCAGAGAATCACAGTGAAGCGTCACTTTCCTCTTACAGTATGTGTTATACATAGTAATCAGGTTTAGGTGGCACCATTGGTATAGTCTGGGCAGAGAATCACAGTGAAGCGTCACTTTCCTCTTACAGTATGTGTTATACATAGTAATCAGGTTTAGGTAGCACCATTGGTACAGTCTGGGCAGAGAATCACAGTGAAGCGTCACTTTCCTCTTACAGTATGTGTTATACATAGTAATCAGGTTTAGGTGGCACTATTGGTATAGTCTGGGCAGAGAATCACAGTGAAGCGTCACTTTCCTCTTACAGTACGTGTTATACATAGTAATCAGGTTTAGGTGGCACCATTGGTACAGTCTGGGCAGAGAATCACAGTGAAGCGTCACTTTCCTCTTACAGTATGTGTTATACATAGTAATCAGGTTTAGGTGGCACCATTGGTACAGTATGGGCAGAGAATCACAGTGAAGCGTCACTTTCCTCTTACAGTATGTGTTATACATAGTATTCAGGTTTAGGTGGCACCATTGGTACAGTATGTGTTATACATAGTAATCAGGTTTAGGTGGCACCATTGGTATAGTCTGGGCAGAGAATCACAGTGAAGCGTCACTTTCCTCTTACAGTATGTGTTATACATAGTAATCAGGTTTAGGTGGCACCATTGGTATAGTCTGGGCAGAGAATCACAGTGAAGCGTCACTTTCCTCTTACAGTATGTGTTATACATAGTAATCAGGTTTAGGTGGCACCATTGGTATAGTCTGGGCAGAGGATCACAGTGAAGCGTCACTTTACTCTTACAGTATGTGTTATACATAGTACTCAGGTTTAGGTGGCACCATTGGTACAGTCTGGGCAGAGAATCACAGTGAAGCGTCACTTTCCTCTTACAGTATGTGTTATACATAGTAATCAGGTTTAGGTGGCACCATTGGTACAGTCTGGGCAGAGAATCACAGTGAAGCGTCACTTTCCTCTTACAGTATGTGTTATACATAGTAATCAGGTTTAGGTGGCACCATTGGTACAGTCTGGGCAGAGAATCACAGTGAAGCGTCACTTTCCTCTTACAGTATGTGTTATACATAGTACTCAGGTTTAGGTGGCACCATTGGATCTGTATGTGTTATACATAGTATTCAGGTTTAGGTGGCACCATTGGTACAGTCTGGGCAGAGAATCACAGTGAAGCGTCACTTTCCTCTTACAGTATGTGTTATACATAGTAATCAGGTTTAGGTGGCACCATTGGTACAGTATGTGTTATACATAGTATTCAGGTTTAGGTGGCACCATTGGTACAGTATGTGTTATACATAGTAATCAGGTTTAGGTGGCACCATTGGTACAGTATGTGTTATACATAGTATTCAGGTTTAGGTGGCACCATTGGTACAGTATGTGTTATACATAGTAATCAGGTTTAGGTGGCACCATTGGTACAGTCTGGGCAGAGAATCACAGTGAAGCGTCACTTTCCTCTTACAGTATGTGTTATACATAGTAATCAGGTTTAGGTGGCACCATTGGTACAGTCTGGGCAGAGAATCACAGTGAAGCATCACTTTCCTCTTACAGTATGTGTTATACATAGTAATCAGGTTTAGGTGGCACCATTGGTATAGTCTGGGCAGAGAATCACAGTGAACCATCACTTTCCTCTTACAGTATGTGTTATACATAGTAATCAGGTTTAGGTGGCACCATTGGTACAGTCTGGGCAGAGAATCACAGTGAAGCATCACTTTCCTCTTACAGTATGTGTTATACATAGTAATCAGGTTTAGGTGGCACCATTGGTATAGTCTGGGCAGAGAATCACAGTGAAGCGTCACTTTCCTCTTACAGTATGTGTTATACATAGTAATCAGGTTTAGGTGGCACCATTGGTATAGTCTGGGCAGAGAATCACAGTGAAGCGTCGCTTTCCTCTTACAGTATGTGTTATACATAGTAATCAGGTTTAGGTGGCACCATTGGTACAGTCTGGGCAGAGAATCACAGTGAACCATCACTTTCCTCTTACAGTATGTGTTATACATAGTAATCAGGGTTAGGTGGCACCATTGGTATAGTCTGGGCAGAGAATCACAGTGAAGCGTCACTTTCCTCTTACAGTATGTGTTATACATAGTAATCAGGTTTAGGTGGCACCATTGGTATAGTCTGGGCAGAGAATCCCATTGAAGCGTCACTTTCCTCTTACAGTATGTGTTATACATAGTAATCAGGTTTAGGTGGCACCATTGGTATAGTCTGGGCAGAGAATCACAGTGAAGCGTCACTTTCCTCTTACAGTATGTGTTATACATAGTACTCAGGTTTAGGTGGCACCATTGGTACAGTCTGGGCAGAGAATCACAGTGAAGCATCACTTTCCTCTTACAGTATGTGTTATACATAGTAATCAGGTTTAGGTGGCACCATTGGTATAGTCTGGGCAGAGAATCACAGTGAAGCGTCACTTTCCTCTTACAGTATGTGTTATACATAGTAATCAGGTTTAGGTGGCACCATTGGTATAATCTGGGCAGAGAATCACAGTGAAGCGTCACTTTCCTCTTACAGTATGTGTTATACATAGTAATCAGGTTTAGGTGGCACCATTGGTACAGTATGTGTTATACATAGTTTTCAGGTTTAGGTGGCACTATTGGTACAGTATGTGTTATACATAGTATTCAGGTTTAGGTGGCACCATTGGTACAGTATGTGTTATACATAGTTTTCAGGTTTAGGTGGCACTATTGGTACAGTATGTGTTATACATAGTAATCAGGTTTAGGTGGCACCATTGGTACAGTCTGGGCAGAGAATCACAGTGAAGCGTCACTTTCCTCTTACAGTATGTGTTATACATAGTAATCAGGTTTAGGTGGCACCATTGGTATAGTCTGGGCAGTGAATCACAGTGAAGCGTCACTTTCCTCTTACAGTATGTGTTATACATAGTAATCAGGTTTAGGTGGCACCATTGGTATAGTCTGGGCAGAGAATCACAGTGAAGCATCACTTTCCTCTTACAGTATGTGTTATACATAGTAATCAGGTTTAGGTGGCACCATTGGTATAGTCTGGGCAGAGAATCACAGTGAAGCGTCACTTTCCTCTTACAGTATGTGTTATACATAGTAATCAGGTTTAGGTGGCACCATTGGTATAGTCTGGGCAGAGAATCACAGTGAAGTCACTTTCCTCTTACAGTATGTGTTATACATAGTATTCAGGTTTATGTGGCACCATTGGTATAGTCTGGGCAGAGAATCACAGTGAAGCGTCACTTTCCTCTTACAGTATGTGTTATACATAGTAATCAGGTTTAGGTGGCACCATTGGTATAGTCTGGGCAGAGAATCACAGTGAAGCGTCACTTTCCTCTTACAGTATGTGTTATACATAGTAATCAGGTTTAGGTGGCACCATTGGTACAGTCTGGGCAGAGAATCACAGTGAAGCGTCACTTTCCTCTTACAGTATGTGTTATACATAGTATTCAGGTTTAGGTGGCACCATTGGTATAGTCTGGGCAGAGAATCACAGTGAAGCGTCACTTTCCTCTTACAGTATGTGTTATACATAGTTATCAGGTTTAGGTGGCACCATTGGTACAGTCTGGGCAGAGAATCACAGTGAAGCGTCACTTTCCTCTTACAGTATGTGTTATACATAGTTATCAGGTTTAGGTGGCACCATTGGTACAGTCTGGGCAGAGAATCACAGTGAAGCGTCACTTTCCTCTTACAGTATGTGTTATACATAGTAATCAGGTTTAGGTGGCACCATTGGTACAGTATGTGTTATACATAGTAATCAGGTTTAGGTGGCACCATTGGTACAGTCTGGGCAGAGAATCACAGTGAAACGTCACTTTCCTCTTACAGTATGTGTTATACATAGTAATCAGGTTTAGGTGGCACCATTGGTACAGTATGTGTTATACATAGTATTTAGGTTTAGGTGGCACCATTGGTACAGTCTGGGCAGAGAATCACAGTGAAGTCACTTTCCTCTTACAGTATGTGTTATACATAGTATTCAGGTTTAGGTGGCACCATTGGTACAGTCTGGGCAGAGAATCACAGTGAAGCGTCACTTTCCTCTTACAGTATGTGTTATACATAGTAATCAGGTTTAGGTGGCACCATTGGTACAGTCTGGGCAGAGAATCACAGTGAAACGTCACTTTCCTCTTACAGTATGTGTTATACATAGTAATCAGGTTTAGGTGGCACCATTGGTACAGTATGTGTTATACATAGTATTCAGGTTTAGGTGGCACCATTGGTACAGTATGTGTTATACATAGTATTCAGGTTTAGGTGGCACCATTGGTACAGTCTGGGCAGAGAATCACAGTGAAGTCACTTTCCTCTTACAGTATGTGTTATACATAGTATTCAGGTTTAGGTGGCACCATTGGTACAGTCTGGGCAGAGAATCACAGTGAAGCGTCACTTTCCTCTTACAGTATGTGTTATACATAGTAATCAGGTTTAGGTGGCACCATTGGTACAGTCTGGGCAGAGAATCACAGTGAAGCGTCACTTTCCTCTTACAGTATGTGTTATACATAGTACTCAGGTTTAGGTGGCACCATTGGTATAGTCTGGGCAGAGAATCACAGTGAAGCGTCACTTTCCTCTTACAGTATGTGTTATTCATAGTAATCAGGTTTAGGTGGCACCATTGGTACAGTATGTGTTATACATAGTATTCAGGTTTAGGTGGCACCATTGGTACAGTATGTGTTATACATAGTAATCAGGTTTAGGTGGCACCATTGGTACAGTCTGGGCAGAGAATCACAGTGAAGCGTCACTTTCCTCTTACAGTATGTGTTATACATAGTAATCAGGTTTAGGTGGCACCATTGGTACAGTCTGGGCAGTAAAAGTTTGCACGGTGCATTTTGGAAGTTACATTTCTGTGTTTAAATTAATGTAAACGGAGCAAAATGCCAAAAAGATACATTTAAATGTTATTTTTGATTATTATAGTATATCCCAACAACTGGTGGTCATTTACATACTCGCCTTCAGCGCGGCACACTGGACGTGGCATCAGGACCATGGAGATAATATTTCTGCATATCCCGCAAAGTGAATGAGGCAGTCAGACAAAAGTTTGAGGAAAAGTTTTGTTTTAATCATATATAAAAAGATCCTGAGAGAACATAACGAGATTCGAGACAGCAGACTAATGGAGTGTCTAAAACAACGTCTCAGAGACTACAGCTGTCCTGACAGTCTCGCCCACTCTGAAACAGCTGGTAAATGCTGACCATGGGAAACATTAGTAGAGCCCCGAGCAAGGAACCAGCCTGGATTACAGCTCCACACCACAGGAGGGCACTGTGCCCAGCTTCGTGCAGAAGGCTCCCTATCACCACCTTCAGATAGGACAAGAGACCCATAAAGAGGGACCAGGACAGCACCTGTGAACATAAGAGACACCAGGAATAGTCATAATAAATCACACCCCATCATGCAACATCGCTCGCAATAGACTCTTCCTCTCCCAGAATGCCACCAAAACCATTGTCCACTCACTGATCATCTCTCGCCTTGACTACTCCAACATTCTCATCACTAGAATCCACTGCAGCTAGATTTATCTACCTCTCCTGCCCCTCTCTGCCAATCCCTTCACTGCTGTTATGAAACACCCCTGTATATGTATAAGACACCTAGAGCCTCCTACTGAGATCTTCTGCCTATAACAACCGTAATAGGCCGGAGTTCTCATAGAAATGTTCCCATAGAGCTGTACACTGGTACTTAGGCGGCCGCCAGGACTTAAGCTTAGGCAGTAGGGGCTTATACAATACAAGGATGATCTCAGGAAACTAGCTGTAGTAGATAGATACTTTACAAGGTCAGGGTAATTGCAGAATCAGAACCAGTAACCACAGGGTTAATTGCAGGACAGTTAGTCTGGATAGCACACAGGTGAATTAGCAGACAGCAACAATAATCCACACAGCAAGAACACAGAAATAAATTTATATATATATATATATATATATATACACACATATATACACACACACATACATACACATATACACACACTTGTGCAAGGCAAATACTGTATCATCTCTGCTGTAGTGTTTCTGTGCATACAAATAGTCACTGTGTCAGCATACTGTAGGTGTGGAAGGTAGTAGATGTATCACTGTGTCAGCATACTGTAGGTGTGCAAGGCAGATGTATCACTGTGTAGGTTTGGTAGTACTTGCAGTTGGTAGAAACAATAAGTAAAAGTTCCACAAGAACGTAGTAAACTGGGAACAGACACGGCTGGCATTATGCAGAGGGGGAGACCAGAACAACCATACACATAGAATGGACCAGGCAGCAACACAAGGTAGAAGTCATCACCAGCAGGGAATGCAATACAGACGCCTAACTACCACCTACAAGGCCCTCTCCAACCTCATCTCCTTACACACTCCCTCCTGCCCTCTCCAACCATCATCTCCTTACACACTCCCTCCTGCCCTCTCCAACCATCATCTCCTTACACACTCCCTCCTGCCCTCTCCAACCATCATCTCCTTACACACTCCCTCCTGCCCTCTCCAACCTCATCTCCTTACACACTCCCTCCTGACCTCTCCAACCATCATCTCCTTACACACTCCCTCCTGCCCTCTCCAACCATCATCTCCTTACACACTCCCTCCTGCCCTCTCCAACCTCATCTCCTTACACACTCCCTCCTGCCCTCTCCAACCATCATCTCCTTACACACTCCCTCCTGCCCTCTCCAACCATCATCTCCTTACACACTCCCTCCTGCCCTCTCCAACCATCATCTCCTTACACACTCCCTCCTGCCCTCTCCAACCTCATCTCCTTACACACTCCCTCCTACCCTCTCCAACCTCATCTCGTTACACACTCCCTCCTGCCCTCTCCAACCTCACCTCCTTACACACTCCCTCCTGCCCTCTCCAACCATCATCTCCTTACACGCTCCCTCCTGCCCTCTCCAACCTCATCTCCTTACACGCTTCCTCCTGCCCTGTCCAACCATCATCTCCTTACACGCTCCCTCCTGCCCTCTCCAACCTCATCTCCTTACACGCTCCCTCCTGCCCTCTCCAGCCTCATCTCCTTACACACTCCCTCCTGCCCTCTCCAACCTCATCTCCTTACACACTCCCTCCTGCCCTCTCCAACCATCATCTCCTTACACACTCCCTCCTGCCCTCTCCAACCATCATCTCCTTACACGCTCCCTCCTGCTCTCTCCAGCCTCATCTCCTTACACGCTCCCTCCTGCCCTCTCCAACCATCATCTCCTTACACACTCCCTCCTGCCCTCTCCAACCATCATCTCCTTACACACTCCCTCCTGCCCTCTCCAACCTCATCTCCTTACACACTCCCTCCTACCCTCTCCAACCTCATCTCGTTACACACTCCCTCCTGCCCTCTCCAACCTCACCTCCTTACACACTCCCTCCTGCCCTCTCCAACCATCATCTCCTTACACGCTCCCTCCTGCCCTCTCCAACCTCATCTCCTTACACGCTTCCTCCTGCCCTCTCCAACCATCATCTCCTTACACGCTCCCTCCTGCCCTCTCCAACCTCATCTCCTTACACGCTCCCTCCTGCCCTCTCCAGCCTCATCTCCTTACACACTCCCTCCTGCCCTCTCCAACCTCATCTCCTTACACACTCCCTCCTGCCCTCTCCAACCATCATCTCCTTACACACTCCCTCCTGCCCTCTCCAACCATCATCTCCTTACACGCTCCCTCCTGCTCTCTCCAGCCTCATCTCCTTACACGCTCCCTCCTGCCCTCTCCAACCATCATCTCCTTACACGCTCCCTCCTGCTCTCTCCAGCATCATCTCCTTACACGCTCCCTCCTGCCCTCTCCAACCTCTAGGAACTAGGAAATGCAAGTTTTAGCTGTGAAATATTTGGGGACACGACTTACAATTTATGTCGCAAAATATAAGCTGGCAGCTTTGAGATATGGATATATATATATATATAAGCAATAAAGAAATGATGCAGCGGCACTCAGGTATATCATCAAAGTAGACAACGTATATTTCCAACGGTTCAGAGCCTCCAGGTTCTTTTGTCAAGGAATTCCTTGACAAAAGATCCTGAAGGCTCTGAAACGTTGGGAATATATACGTTGTCTACTTTGATGATATACCTGAGTGCCGCTGCATCATTTCTTTATTGCTACACAATCTTAGCAGAAGGCACCAGGGTTGTTGCTTTCAGTGTATTGCGAGTGCCGGTTCACCCACAAACTATTATATATATATATATATATATATATATATATGAACAGGATGTAAATCGACAATTGAGTGACAAGTTTGCTACATAAAATAGACGTTACTGCAATATAACAGATAAAATATACCTCGTGCATACAATGATTTGTATCTAGTGAATAAAGTTCTAGTGCAAGACAATAGATAAAATTATATAGCAAATTTGGACAGATTAAATGTCCTATAAGAGTGAATAATGCTATTTCATAAATGTTATATATCAATAAATAGAAAGTGCCAGTGCAATAATAAATATGTTAAAATATAACAATTTATTAAGAACAAAAAAGAAAAAAAAAAGAGAGAGAAGGGGGGAATCCCACCTTAGTGGCTAACAGATTCCCATTGAACATATAATTGACAATAAATAAATATAGAACATCAAGGCAGTACAAACAAGTTTAAATGAGATTTGAGCGAATTAAAAATACGGCAGCTTATCTGAATATGTAAGAGAGGTAATTTTCCAAAGTTCATGAGGTATACAGCAAACACTCCCAATGCGTTTCGTCTTATGACTTCATCAAGAGGATGGTGTATGAGTGTGGTAGTCCGGTATTTATAGCCCACTAGGAGTTCAATGGGGGTCAGGAGTCTGCATCACTTCCTGTATATCGGGGAACCCCTATAAATACTGGGATTTTCTATTTGATCAGTTCATCAGCTCCTAACATATGTATTCCAATAGTTCTGATGAAAGTATGGCAATTGTAGGTTTGTTTAAAACGTTGTTGTTGCGGCTAGTATTTGCCATTACTATCATCACTTTCGCCCTTACTCTGGCGCGTCACATCGTAACTGAACATAATGCCAGTCCAGGGATATTGTGATATCTTGGGGGTAATTAGCTCGGCAGAGGGTGGATTGGTGCAGTGTTTAGGTGCTTAATGAGGGTCCACACACAGCTTTCAAGTAAATAAATGGTGCTTTACTTTTCAGCATGGAAAGTCAGGAATAAAACAGAAAATAATAAACAACCTAGCCCCTATTTAGGGCGTCTAATTCACTTCTTGAACCCTCTCTATAAGGTTGCAGCTAATCTGCCAATAAAGTCTCAGTCTGCTTCTCTGCAGGTCTATCGCCGGCTCCAGCCTGACTTGGCTGCCACAGCTACACAAACACAGTCTCTGTGCCTTCCCTGTATCCTCCAGGTATACAGTAAGCCCTGGCTTCCTCAGCCTGCAGCCAAGCTGCTTCAATGTCACACAGTCAGAGTTTTGTGGTCCCCCCTTGCCTCCTGCAAGGTCCAGACACAGGCCTCCTGGCCCCCAATGGCTCGCTTAGCTTCACTGGGCTCTCTGGCTGCCCCAATCCTACATAGACTGTTTCCAGCAGCAGCCTGACTAGTCTGCCTGCTCATCAGCCCACACCTGAGCTCTCTCCACAAGGCAGCAATTAGGCATCTTCCCACAATGCTTTTCTACTCTGTGTGGGCGAATCTCCCCTGCCCCACACAGAATCTGCTGCTCACCAGTGCCATCTCTGGTGATACTGCCACATATCCCCCTCCCCAGCTTGAAACCCCTGGGTTCAGCGACATGGGACGAGGCATTCTCATGACGATGTCCCTCTTCACTCTCCTCATGAGGGAAATCCACTGTATCCACGGTCAATACAGATTCTTGTGATCTCTGGGGGTCTCATCCTCCAGATTCCAGAATTTATTTTCCCCCGAATTTTTTTCCTCACTTTATGGGAGCAATGGTACTTCTTGCTTTCTTTATGTAGTACTTGAAGGTCATCCCTGGGTACCATGTCAGGTATCAAGAACTTGAAGTTACTTTTCCCAAAGCGACATACTTCATCTTTACTCTTGCCTCTTAAACCTATTAAAGACATCTTTTGGTCAACTTCTACTTGTCACATCTTTAATCTTCAGCCTTAAAGCCCTGTATTGGCTACTGGCATACTTCACTGAAGGCCCTTTGAAAGAAGAGGAGCTATCAGTATCTTGAGAATCATTAGCATCACAAATTCTGGACCTTGGCTTTATGTCAACAGACAACGTACTGGCACAGTCACCCTCAGATTCCAGACTCCCATGTCCACATAGGATACTTGAATATTTACTCCATTGATCCACATAATTTATCTCACGGCTTTGATGGCTATCTGCCACTTCATTAAGGCACAGATCTCTTGGACTTTCTTGTGCTCCAGATTTTTGAGCCTTGAAAATCTGATGAACAATTTCAAAATGTTCCACCAGCACAGGTTGAAGTTCACTCTCCACAGAGGTCTTTATTTTCCAATTCACTTTAGCTGGACATTTTGCTTCAAGCTTTGTAATTTGAGACCACTTCACTTCCTCACAGATAAATTCAGCAGTACTGCAAATTCCATCCGGCTTGTATGAAGGCATTGTTTCACATACACGAGTATTATTCTTCACAAGACTCTCAGAATTAACAAACTTTCTCCAAGATTCTGCTTTGCCCTTCAAAACTGTGTGATTGAGTCACCTTCTCATCACTCTGAACACCCGGCAACAAGAGAGAGTCTCATCCTTTGAAGCCATCACTATCTTCATAGAATTTTGTACATCCTGTACCTTTACTTCACAGGTCATGTGATCACCATCTGTATACTTCAATTCTTTATTATCAACTTCGAACACAGTTTTGCAATCTGGACCTGTGCCCCTTTGCGAGGACTTCACACCCTCAGCTATTACTGTAAGCTGAAAGTCACTGCAAGGAATCTCATCCCCTCTTACAAGACGGACCTTTAGGGAATTTCCCAACTCCAACACTTCTGTCCCTTCTTGTACACTGGTATCGTTAATGAGGACATCTCTATGGTCCCATTGCTCATCACTCAAGACACTCTGTATGACAGCCTTTTCAGGATCAACCTGTAACAATTGCTGCTTATGTTTATGTACTTATGCCACACTGGGTTCGGC
Source organism: Taudactylus pleione (assembly GCA_031769625.1). Lineage (NCBI taxonomy): Eukaryota > Metazoa > Chordata > Amphibia > Anura > Myobatrachidae > Taudactylus > Taudactylus pleione. The sequence goes on from JAUIMM010002853.1 coordinate 189,546, forward strand.
GAAGACATCGGCCGCCATTTTAGGTCCAGAAACCAACTTCAGAATGTTATTTAACTTCTTTTCCTCTTCTGATTTTCCCACTGCCATGTGGAACTTTTTCTGAGCCATAGACAGCTGCTCTCCCACCCGGGCAATTTTCACCATGGCACTTTCCAACTTGCTCTCGGATTGCAGTAGATTGCGCTCCATGACTTCAAATTCAGCAACTCTCAACTATTGTACACTTATTTCAAACTCTGTCATGTTTAATTCACAATGCAACTCAATTTCTTTGGTATTCCTCTCCACTTGGAATCTTTGCAACTGGTTCTGTGTACTTAGCAGACACTTCTCAAGGTTCTCACTCTTTTCTTGCAACTTCCAAGCCCTGCCATGGGCAAGGTTAAGCTCTCTCTCCAAAGATTCACTTTGCTTTGCGGCTTTATGCAGACTTTCCTCCTGGAATGTATTTCTTTTCGTCAGACATTCTGAAACTGCTTTAGCTGCAACTAAATTGGAGTGGAGAGTTTGTACTTGTTCCTTATAGCTGACTTTAAGATGGATCATCTCCATCTCTTTTCCTTCATGGTCTGTCTCCCACTGGGTGCGAGTCTGCAGGATCTGGAGATACTTCTTTAGCTAAAAAGTTTTGTGAATTGAAAGAGAACTTTTCTCCAATTCACAATCTTTAAGCTTTGCTTGAGTGGACACAATTAAAGAGTCTTTTCTTTTTATCACCAGAATCAGATCCGCCACTTCCACTTGTGCGCGCTCTGCATCACTCCGCTGTCTCTGGATACATTCTTTCAACTCTTCTACTTCCTGCTGAAGAACCACACACTTTTGCTGCATTTCAATAATATCTTGCTCCAATACATCATTCTTTGCTAGGAGCACATCATTCTCATACTTTGTAACACATTGGAACATTTTAGCCTCAAGGCGTTCAGACATAACCGCTAATTTGAGGTCTATCTCTTTAAGAACTTCAAGTAATTTTCTTCTTCTTGCACCAATGCTATTTTCAAAGACGACAACTCACTCTAACGTCTTTTCAATTTGCACATGCAAAAGCTTCTCTTTTGTAGACTTGTCCTCAAAGTCGCTTATCTGGTCGCAATAGCGCATAAGTGTTTCACGCCAAACTTCACACAGAGAGTCAACTTTTTCCATGCTGACAGTCCTCTCCTAGTGAACCTTGCACCATACACTGACCACACACACTGACATCTTTACATTCAGACTGTAAACTCCAGCCCAGGTTTTCCATTTCTCTAGACTGAAAATGAACCTTTGTAGGAGGTCTACCTTTAGAATTTTTCTTTTTATTTCCCATGATTCTTGGCACAAAATACACAGGAACTTGTTTTTTTTTTTCACTGTACAGGTTGAGTATCCCATATCCAAATATTCCGAAATACGGAATATTTTTAGCATGACTGAGATAGTGAAAACTTTGATTTTTGATGGTTTGATGCACACAAACTTTGTTTAAGGCACAAAATTATTAAAAATAAAGTATAAATTGACCTATAGGCTGTGTGTATAAGGTCTATATGACACATAAATAAATTTCATGTATGTACACAAACTTTGTGTGAGCCACAAAATTATTGAAAATATTGTATAAAATTACCTTCAGGCTGTGTGTATAAGGTATATATAAATCATAAATGCATTCAGTGTTTAGATTTGGGCCCTATAACTACAACATTTTAATATGGTATGCAATTATTCCAAAATCCAAAATACCCCTGGTCCCAAGGATTTTGGATATGGGAGACTCAACCTGTATCACACTTTGTCTTCAAAAGTATTTTCAACACAGCAAAACATTTTTCTTCATGTGGCACTAAAATTACCAGCATGTATCAAACAATAGCATTTCAATAGGAACCTCTGCTCCCTCAGTACCACACCTTGACTTAATGAGCATGAGCAATTCACCAGGATAAACCACACAATTTCTTTTAACCCTTCCAATGCTGAGAAAGTGCACATTTCTCTTCACAGACAATATACTTGCACTTTTCACTTTTGCAAAACACTTGAATACTATACTTCTGTTTCTGGCAAACTCTGCCTCTCCCGTAAGCAAACAATTCTCCAGCAACTTGTCTAACACTTATTTCTCTTCCTTTCCAAGGAAAAGATGTACACTGCAGCAATAGTGCACACTTGCAGACAATTTTTTTATTTAAACAACTTCACAACAGACTTATCTTCACTCACCACCTTGACGAGCATTCCACCATGCAGGTGCAGTGAGCCTCCTTATTTTGAACCTTTATGCGTAGAATCTGCTGCGTAGAACCTTTATGCGTAGAATCTTTATCCCTGCATACTCCACCATATGTGATATCTTGGGGGTAATTAGCTTGGCAGAGGGTGGATTGGTGCAGTGTTTAGGTGCTTAATGAGGGTCCACACACAGCTTTCAAGTAAATAAATGGTGCTTTACTTTCCAGCATGGAAAGTCAGGAAATAAACAGAAAATAATAAACGACCTAGCCCCTATTTAGGGCGTCTAACTCACTTCTTGAACCCTCTCTATAAGGTTGCAGCTAATCTGCCAAAAAAGTCTCAGTCTGCTTCTCTGCAGGTGTATCGCCGGCTCCAGCCTGGCTTGGCTGCCACAGCTATACAAACACAGTCTCTGGCCCTGATTCAGAGCCGAACGCTCTGACCAGAGCGCTCGCTCTGAATCAGGGCCCACCTCCATTAATATGGAGCGTCCTCCTGGACGCTCGTATAGCTGTGGGTCACCACCCACAGCATATACGAGCGTGCAGAATGATGGTCGCGATGGTCTTGACCATCGCGACCATCGGAACTGCGAGTAAAAGCCTGCGGTTGGGTTATTCAACCGCAAGGCCAGGAGTGATTTTGGCTCTATCAGAGCCAAAATCACTCCCACTGACATCACTAGTGATGTCAGTGGGGCCGGCTTCAGACGGTAGGCGTTCCCTTGGGAACGCCTCCGTCTGGCAGGCACGCCCCCGGCGCGCCCACCAAAGGGGGCGTGCTGTCAGTTACCATCGACAGCACGCCCCCTTTGATGAGACACTCCGAGCGAAGGAAAGTCCTTCGCTCGTCGGGTCTCGCGCATGAGCACGACGGAGCTCCCTCCGTCGTGCGCATGCGCAGTGGGGACCATCGACCCACTTGCGAGCGGACAGCCGCTTGCGAGTGGGTCTGAATGACCCCCTCTGTGCCTTCCCTGTGTCCTCCAGGTATACAGTAAGCCCTGGATTCCTCAGCCTGCAGCCCAGCTGCTTCAGTGTAACACAGTCTGAGAGTTTTGTGGTCCGCCCCTTGCCTCCTGCAAGGTCCAGACACAGGCCTCCTGGTCCCCAATGGCTTGCTTAGCTTCACTGGGCTCTCTGGCTGCCACAGTCCCACATAGACTGTTTCCAACAGCAGCCTGACTGGTTTGCCTTTTCAGCAGCCCACACCTGAGTTCTCTCCACAAGGCAGCAATTAGGGATCTTCCCACAATGCTTTTTTACTGTGTGGGCAGATCTCCCCTGCCCCACACAGAATCTGCTGCTCACCAGTGCCACCATTATATATATATATATATATATATATATATATATATATATATATATATATAGGCACAGTCGTGCCCTTATATTAAGGCTATGTGTAAAAAAACTACAATTCTCCCATAGAGAATTCCGGAGGGGTGGGTATGGTGTTTAAGGGGCTACCGAGCTGAAATTTGGCACGGACGAGTAGATCTGTCGCTCGGTGCTGCATGCCAAATTTCAGGGCACAAACATAAAAAAATTTGTATTTTCCTGACATTGTCAGTTAGGAACCCTTTTCTGCTGTAGTCTATGAGTTATTTTGGGAAGGCATAACTCAAGGTAGGGGGCGAATTTAGACTTGGGGTTTGTGACCCAGTGACGGTAGCGGGCCTTAGCAGCGGCGGTGCGGGCAGCGGTGGGGCAGGCGCTAGGACCCGGGGGAGGTAAAAACACACAGATGCAGGCTGAGATCTGGAAGATCCGTGATACCTGCTTCTGTGTTAAAAAAAGAAAAAAAGTTTGTGGTACCGCCCCCCAAAAAACAACCAGCACCGGGCTTTGGAGACCCAGTACTGGTTGTGCTAAATACAGGGGACAAACGACGTAGGGGTCCCCCGTATGAAGCACAACCAGCACCAGGCTTTTCAGAACCAGTCCTGGTTGCCAAAATACGGGGAACAAATGACGTAGGGGTACCCGTATTCAGCGCAACCAGCACTGGGCTCTGAGCCATTCATGGTTCTGGAAATACAGGGGGGAAAAATGCGTAGGGTCCCCCTGTATTAACCAGAACCGGACTCTTTCTAGCGGGGCGATGATGCCACAGCCAGGGGAGCCCACTCACCGGGCCCCCCAACCGAAGCATCACCCCTGACCACCTCAGCCCATGCTGGGGATCCCTGGGGAGCTGGGGACCCCCCAATAAAGGGGTCCCCCTCTCCAGGGCAGCCCAGGCTGATAGCCCGGGGCTATCCCCAGCACTCCTGGACGGTGGGTGCCGGGTTGATTATGTAAAGTGTGGTGCATATGAAAGAATTCAAATATTGTCTTTTGCTGTGGAACTACAGTTCCCAGCAAGCCTCCCCCGCATGCTGGTACTTGGAGAATCACAAGTATCAGCATGCAGGGCATTACGGGCCTGCTGGTACCTGTAGTTCCACAGCAAACACAAATAAAAAAAACACGCAACACACACAACGTAGAAAAGTACAAGTTTATTAGAACATACATGTACTCACACATGCACACACTATCTCACATACTCACCTAGTATCCCTGAAGCCAATCTGTCCTCTTCTCCAGGAAAATAATCCAATGGAGTACCTGTAATAAAAATTCCATACTCACCTCCTCCTATGTGTGGATCTGTCCTCTTCAGGCAATCCAGGGTCTTGGCAAAAAAAAAATAATGCAAAATACCCGAACCCGACATTAGTAGTGTCCACTACAGCCAATGAGCTGTTCTCACCATTGACTTCAAAGGTGAGAACTGAGCGTGCCCTTTTCAAAAATGGCCCCTCAGCCATTCAATTTTTAACATAGATGCGTTGATGGATTTCACTGCTGCGTTCGTCCATCTGTGACTGATTGATATTATTTTCTCAGGTGCATGCGCACTACCAGTGAGCCCTCTGTCGCCCACTGCACCGCCGCTGTTGCCACTACCCCACACGCCTACAGCCGTCTCACACTCTGCACCTCCCAAACCACCTCCTGTGTGCTGTCCCCTCTTTCACCTGCGCTAGTGTACCATTTTGTTGCCCTTCTCCACAGCAGGTGGCCCGGTTTGCTCCTCCAAAACCTTATAGTTAATAAATTTAAAAAAAGGTATGAAATTCCATAGACAAAAATCCTTACGGTATCAAACGTCCCATTATGGCTGTCACGGCCAGGGTATTTCAGCATGGTGCTAGGCGTGTGTGACCTGTGAGGTCATTGTGGCGCGGTCTGTCTGGTGGCGGAGCTGGTGTCTGGCGGGGGGCTTTGGCGTTGTTGTGCGGGCCTGTTGTCACTCTGCGCTGGTAAGGCCTGGCGGCGTCTCCATTCCGTTTGGCATGGGCGCCGCCATCTTGCCTTCTGGCCATGTGATGTGGTTGGCCAATCCTGGTGAGTCACATGTTCCCTCCGGCCAGTAACAGCACGGCATGGTGTATTTAGGAAGGGTCAGTGCCTTCCTTCTTTGCCAGTGCAACGTGTATCTCAACCTAGCTGAGAGGGAGTTCTCTGTGCTTCCCTGTTCCTGTGAATTCGCTGTCTGCCTGTCAGCTCCTAGTTCCCACTGGACTACCCCACTTCCTCCATCACCCTTGCCCATACCTGAGTGCCTGAGCCTGCTGACATCCTATGCTTCAGTTCACTACCTGCATACCTGGCTTGATTATTTTCAGTTCACTACCAGCACACCTGGACAGCTCTAATTGTTTCTACTTGGACATTAACCCTTTTACTCCCACCACAGAACTCTTGAGCACATTTATATATTCCTGGACTTTTATTTACTGCCACATTATATGTCTACTCAAGCACTTATTAAAAATCCTAGTTTTATTTTCAAATCTGCTTCTGTGATTGCTCCTGCTACCACCCCGGGTCCACAAACAATCCCGAACATAACAATGGCTGCTAAGACATGATCTGAAAATTCACGAAACCTATTCATTTTCTGCCACTCAAACACCCAAAAAGCAATGAAATTACGATCATTAAGGTTGATGCCTTAATGGACGTGTTCCTTGGGTAATACAGATAGGGTATGCCATGACACCCTGTGGTTAACTGCAGATACAGCACTCTCACAGAATGAGATTGCTGTCACTCACAAAAATATGAGATATGGTAAGAACTTACCATTGTTATCTCTATTTCTATGAAGTCCATAGGGTTCCACAGGATACCTTGGGTATAGGTGATGACGTCAGGCATCGGGCACCATAGAGTTACGTTTTCAGTCCTCCCAGGATGCACTAGGGTCTCCCTCCTATACCCCGCCCCCGAGCCAAGGCATCTCAGTTAGTTACCAAGCCATAGGCCGGAGAAGGAGAAGGAAGAGAGAGAAGAAAGATCTGAACACACACAAGAATCACATTCTCACCAGAAGGAGACGGAAAAACCGGTGACCAGAGTAAAGCCCATCTGCAGCACAGGTGCGACAGGGCGGGAGTCCTGTAGAACCCTATGGACTTCGTAGAAATAGAGATAACAAAGGTAAGTTCTTACCATATCTCATATTTTCTACTTCAGGGTCCATAGGGTATCCACAGGACACCTTGGGGATGTCCCAAAGCAGTATCCTTTAAGGGTGGGGACGCTCCTGTGCTGAAAGGAGAATCCGCCGCCCGAAGGAAGCATCCTGAGAGGCGAATGTGTCAAACCTGTAATACCTCACGAAGGTATGGACAGAGGACCACGTAGAAGCCTTGCAGATTTGGACTGCAGAGGCACCACGTCGAGCTGCCCACGAAGGACCCACAGACCTAGTGGAATGAGCCTTCACAGAAGGAGGAACCGGCAGACCTTCATGAAGATAAGCTTCAGAAATAGCCATACGGATCCAGGCTGCCAAAGTTTGTTTTGAAGCAGGCCAACCCTTTTTACGGAAGCCATAGAGGACAAACAAGGCGTCCGACTTCCTAAACGAAGAAGTGCGGTCAACATAAGTCCTTAAGGCCCGCACAACATTCAAAGTGGCCTCACCCACTGAAAGGCCAGGTGAGTTAAAGGCCGGAACAACTATTTCCTCGTTAACATGAAACTGGGAAACAACTTTGGGAAGAAATTCAGGACGAGTGCGGAGCACTGCCCTGTTCCCATGAAAAATCAAGAAAGGGGGTCTACAAGAAAGAGCCCCTAAATCAGAAACACGTCTGGCCGAAGCTATGGCCAGAAGGAAAACAGTCTTAGCTGTTAGCCATTTAATATCCACTGAGCCCAGTGGTTCAAACGGCGGTCCCTGGAGAGCCCTCAGGACCACAGCCAAATCCCAAGGCGCCACAGGTGGAACAAAGGGTGGCTGAATGCGTAGAACACCTTGCATAAAGGTGCGCACATCCGGGATTGTAGCAATCCTACGATGGAACCAGACAGACAGGGCCGAAACCTGCACCTTCAAAGAAGCAAGGCGAAGCCCATGGTCTAGTCCCGCTTGCAGGAAGGCGAGAATCCGAGACAGACGAAACTCCCGCGGAGCATAACCTCTCGGCCGACACCACTGGAAGAACGTATGCCACACGCGATGGTATATTCTCGCGGAAGACGGTTTCCGAGCTCTGAGCATGGTACGCACTACAGAGCTGGAAAACCCCCTGGACCTTAACATGGCCGTCTCAACAGCCACGCCGTCAAAGACAGCCGAGTCAGGTCCGGGTGAAGACAAGGACCCTGTGACAGAAGGTCCGGACGTAGCGGCAACCGCAGAGGACTGTCCACGGACAGACCCTGAAGGTCTGAGAACCAGTGCCGTCTGGGCCATGCGGGAGCTATCAACAGGAGAATCCCTCATTCCTGTTTGAATTTCCGGATTACCCGTGGAAGAAGGGAAACCGGCGGAAAGAGATAAGCAAACCGGAACGTCCACCGGATGGACAGAGCATCCACCAGAGACGCCTCTTCGTCTCTTGTGCGAGACCCGTACACCGGCAACTTGTTGTTATGCCGGGACGCCATGAGGTCGATCTCTGGAAGACCCCACCTGTCCACCAGCAGTTGAAAAACGTCCGGGTGCAGGGACCATTCTCACGGATGAACGTCCTGGCGACGGAGAAAGTCCGCCTCCCAGTTTAGCACTCCCGGGATGAAGACAGTTGATATGGCCGGAAGATTGCGCTCCGTCCATACCAGGATCCGAGACACCTCGACGAGAGCCGCCCGACTTCGGGTTCCTCCTTGGCGGTTAATGTAGGCCACGGTGGTAGCGTTGTCCGACTGGACCTGCACTGGGTGACCTTGGAGAAACCGATGTGCCTGCTGGAGAGCATTGAAAACCGCTCGGAGTTCCAAGATGTTTATTGGAAGCTCTGCTTCTGCCAGAGTCCACCTGCCCTGGAACAAGTGTGGACCCTTAACTGCTCCCCAGCCCCGAAGACTGGCATCCATCATCAACAGGACCCAATTCGCCACCCAGAACGGACGACCCTTGTTGAGGTGGGTCGTCTGCAACCACCAGGCAAGGGACAGGCGAACCTGAGCACTATCGTCTGTGATTTTAAAGACTGAGGCAGTCCATTCCACTTGGACAGGATCAGGTGCTGCAGAGGTCTGGAGTGAAACTGGGCATATTCCACCATGTCGAATACCGACACCATGGAGCGCAGTAACCTTATCGCCGAGTGTAGAGAAACCCGGCGGCTCTGCAGACAACTGCGCACCCTCGACTGTAAGGCAGAGATCTTTTCCCCTGTCACAAAGATCCTTTGCTGTCCCGAGTCCAATAAGGCTCTGAGGTGCAGAATCCGCTGAGACGGGACCAGGGTGGACTTCTGCCAGTTTATTAACCAGCCGTGCCGTTGCAGTAGCGCAATGGTCAGGTCCAAGTGGCGCAGAAGGAGCTCCGGAGATCCTGCCACTAATAGAAGGTCGTCCAAGTACGGCAACATGCGGACCCCCTGCAGCCGCAGGGAAGCCGCCATGACAGCCGTCACCTTGGTGAAAACATGTGGTGCTGTCGCCAGGCCAAAAGGTAACGCCCAGAACTGCAAGTGGTCGCTGCGGATTGCAAACCTGAGGAACCGCTGATGGCGCAAAAGAATAGGGACATGCAGGTAAGCGTCCTGTATGTCCAATGACACCATGTAGTCCCCAGGATCCAGCGCCAGAATGATGGACCGTAGGGTCTCTATCCGAAACTTCGGCATCCGCAAAGATTTGTTGAGAGCTTTGAGGTTGAGAATCGGACGAAAGGACCCATTGGGTTTCTGCACCAAAAAGAGATTGGAATAGAAACCCTGGCCCTTCTGGGAGAATGGAACAGGCACTATAACTCCAGCCTGGAGCATAGTGTGCAAAACTTTCCGCAGCTCCGTGGCTTTGTTCCGGTCTGATGGTAGACCCGTGGTGAAGAATCGAGCCGGAGGTCTGTGCCAGAAGGAGAGGGCATACCCGTGTGAGACCACCTCGAGAACCCAAGTGTCTGTCGTGGTGACCCACCAACACCGGGCAAACTGCAGCAGGCGGCCTCCCACTTTGGGATCCCCCAAAGGGAGGCCCAGACCGGTAGGCCGCAGGCTTGTCATCTGGCTTAGGGGCCGGACGTCTGGTACTCCAGGCCTGCTTCCGGGGCTTGGCCGATTTCTTGGGGCCAGCCTGTTGGGGAAAGGACTGTGTCTTAGGCCTACCCTGGGCCCTATAACACCGAAAGGACGGAGTACCTGAACGAGAAGGAACAGCAGCCGACGGGAGACATGCCGATTTAGCTGCTGCCAGCGTGGCTACAATTTTGTCCAGGTCTGGACCGAAGAGAACTTCTCCGTTAAAAGGAAACGCCTCCAAACCCTTTTTGGAATCAGCGTCCGCCTTCCAGGATCGCAACCACAAGGTGCGACGAGCAGCCACAGCTGCCGAAGAAATTCGAGACGCCAGGGTACTAACATCCAAGGCCACTTCGTTGATATAAGTGGCCGAATCCCGGAGATTGCCGATCAACTCCGTCTGCTCAGACGAACAGTCGGAATCGAAGGACGCCTCCAACGTATCAGCCCAGCGCTCCATAGCTCGGGCAACCCAGCAAATGGCCATAGCCGGCCGCGCAGCCCCCCCCCGCAAGGGAATAGACGGACTTCAGGCAGATCTCCACCTTGCGGTCCGTAGCATCCTTAAGGGAGGACATGGATGGCATGGGTAATGTGGCAATACGGACAAGGCGTGTCACATGAGAATCCACCTGAGGAGGGGATTCCCACTTTGCAAAATATTTGTCCGCAAAACGGATACGCCACTGCTAAACGCCTTTGAGGCTGATATCGTTTGCCTGGCTGTTTCCACGCTTCCTCTAGATGGTCAACTAATTGCCCCAAAAGAGGAAACACTGTGGTATCTCCTTTAACATCTTTGAAAAAGGCGTATTTGGACTTTGATACCGGAGGCTCCTCATCCTCAATAACTAAAGCAGTACGGACTGCACGAATAAGGCCAGGTCTATACACCTTAGACTTAGCGTCCGACTCTTTAGGGCGGGAAGTTTCCTGGTCAGAAAGATCCAGAATCTCCCCATCATCGGACGTCCCGTCGTCATCCTCATAAGGAGCAGACAGAGACGCCACCGGCCGCTTGTGAGGCCGCATCACAGACTCCCCTTGTAACACTTCTGACAACTGCTGTACAGAGCTTGTTAACGAATTAACCCACGCAGGCTCATGAGAGACCTGAGGAGGGGAAATAGAGAGACTGTGGGGTACCATCAATTGTCTCGGGAAACCCTGCATGGGTGACGACACCACTGACTGCTGGGACAAACCCATCTGAGTGAGGGCAGGCTACGGAGCTAACTGGCCCACGAGGGTTGTAAGCGCTTTGGCAAAGCAAGCCCAGGGCGGCTCCTGTACCGGAGCTGTGACAGTAATCGGTCGCATCAACGAATAACACCGTCGACATAGTCCTTCCGCACTGCCGTCCCCCTCCGCTATAGGTACCTTGAATGTAGTACATAACAGCTGGAGAGGAAAGTCACTTTCAGACATAATGGTAAGTATGTGACCCTTCTCACTGATACTCGTTAGTATAGTGTGAGACCACCCTGCAAGCACCGCACCGCAAGGGCTTTAGCATAAAGAACAGGGACAGATAAATGCTGACAGATAGAAAATGAAAGTACAGGCATCAGACGCTAGCATAGGTCACATACAATGCAAAGAAATCAATTCCTGCACTATCAGCGCTGATCCTCAACTACACAGACTCAGAGCCTGGTAGGACACAGCGCTGCATACACTGACCTTATCCAACGGAGGAGAGGTATGCAGGGGGACCCAGAACAAGATGCCACCGTTCTTCAGCGTCCAGCAGCGCTCAGCATGCTTCTTCCAAAGATGGCCACCGAGGAGCAGAGAGGAGGCCGGCCTGGGGGAGGAGCGCTGACACAGGACCAGTCAGCGTGAGCAGAGAGGGCTGTGTGCAGTGGGGGAGGCGCCGGCTGTGGGACAGGGAAGACGCGCTCCCCTGGCATGCATTTAACCCCTGGGACGCCGCAGCGCAACCGCTCTGCCGCGGTCCTGCTGTCCCAGGGGGGTAGTGGAAGCGCAGGTTCAGTACCTGGCTCCACGCTGCAGCCAGTCCCCAGGGAGCCCCCTGCCTGGGAACTCTGGACCATGTGTTTCAGTGGGGACCCACCCCGGGACCCCGCTGCTTACCTTTGTCCCCCTTGATTCCGGCCATGGTCCTAAACATCTGGGGTCACCGCTAGCTGTGACCCCAGATGCTCACCAGCATCCCCGGATCAGTACCGGCGTTCTGGTACCGGCGGGGGTGGAGGGAAGACAGCATGGACGTCAGGACTGACTGTCCATGCTGTTCATCCAGATGTGCAGCCATAGCTGCATGAAGAAAAAGCTTCAGGGGCTCTTCATAGCCCCCCTCTAACAGGTGCACCCGACTCCGGCCGGGCACCAAACTAAACTGAGGTGCCTTGGCTCAGGGTATAGGAGGGGGACCCTAGTGCATCCTGGGAGGACTGAAAACTTAACTCTATGGTGCCCGATGCCTGATGTCATCACCTATACCCCCAAGGTATCCTGTGGAACCCTATGGATCCTGAAGTAGAAATGATGGAGCTGCTAAGTCACAGAATTGTGTGCTCATTGGAATACACACATACAGTCTGTGCAACTGAGGTCTGAGCAGTTATGTGGCTCCCACATCCCACTCAGTGCCCACAATCCTCCCATTCAGTCAGCACAACAATCGCACTGGGTTCCATCATCCTTGTCACTGCATCCATCCATCTCATTCATTATACACATTCAGCTCCCTAATTGCTAAAACTATCATACTCTGTCTATACATGTACACTATATTCACCTCCATGCTGCTATAACTTCCCCAATCCCTACAGCTGTGTGTTCTCCCAACTGTGCTAGTCTGCATGCCCTCATCCACACCAATATGTCTTTCCCCATGTGCACCGCCCTGTCTTCCTGCATCCGTGCCACTGTGATTCCTTCCATCTGCACCACTACCTTCCCCCAGCCACGTCACTCTGTGTTCCCTTATCTCTGCTACTCTCTATTCCTCCATCTGCACCACTACCTTCCCCCAGCCACGTCACTCTGTCTTCCCCTTATCTCTGCCACTCTCTATTCCTCCATCTGTACCACTACCTTCCCCCAGCCATGTCACTGTCTTCCCCTTATCTCTGCCACTCTCTATTCCTCCATCTGCACCACTGCCTTCCCCCAGCCACGTCACTCTGTCTTCCCTTATTTCTGCCACTCTCTATTCCTCCATCTGTACCACTGCCTTCCCCCAGCCACGTCACTGTCTTCCCCTTATCTCTGCCACTCTCTATTCCTCCATCTGCACCACTGCCTTCCCCCAGCCACGACACTCTCTCTTCCCCTTATCTCTGCTATTCTCTATTCCTCCATCTGCACCACTGCCTTCCCACAGCCACGTCAATTTGTCTTCCCTTATCTCTGCTATTCTCTATTCCTCCATCTGCACCGCTACCTTCCCCCAGCCACGTCACTGTCATCAACTTATCTTTGCCACTCTCTATTCCTCCATCTGCACCACTACCTTCCCCCAGCCACATCACTCTGTCTTCCCCTTATCTCTGCCACGCTTTATTCCTCCATATGCACCACTACCCTCCCCCAGCCACGTCACTCTCTCTTCCCCTTATATCTAAAATTAAATACAGTGATTTGCGCTTGTGCTTGAACACCCCAAAGAAGTATTTTCGTTTTGGGGGCCAAAAAGTAAAAAGTGGGGGGGCAAGCACAAAAACTAGCGAAATAGACTTCTTGGGGTGCTGTAAGGAGGGCCCAAGTGTTTTTAGGATTGCAGGTGCGTTTTTATCGGGTTTGTTTTAAAGTTCACTTTACAGACATAAATATGCTCGCACCCATTTTCAGGTACCCCAAATGTGTCTGGACTAGTTATTTTCACCAAAAATTACTGCTTGATGCCGTTCTTCATCACTTTTGCAAATACGCTAATAAGACGCAATTTAAACTACTTAAGTACCCCAAACACTATTAGGGCTATTAGTACACATCTACATAGTACCCAAAACACTTATTAGGGCTATTAGTACACATCTACATAGTACCCCAAACACTGTTATTAGGGCTATTAGTACACATCTACATAGTACCCCAAACACTGTTATTAGGGCTATTAGTACATCTACATAGTACCCCAAACACTGTTATTAGGGCTATTAGTACACATCTACATAGTACCCCAAACACTGTTATTAGGGCTATTAGTACACGTCTACATAGTACCCCAAACACTGTTATTAGGGCTATTACTACATCTACATAGTACCCCAAACACTCTTATTAGGGCTATTAGTACATCTACATAGTACCCCAAACACTGTTATTAGGGCTATTAGTACATCTACATAGTACCCCAAACACTGTTATTAGGGGTATCAGTACACGTCTACATAGTACCCCAAACACTGTTATTAGGGCTATCAGTACATCTACATAGTACCCAAAACACTGTTATTAGGGCTATTAGTACACGTCTACATAGTATCCCAAACACTGTTATTAGGGCTATTAGTACATCTACATAGTACCCCAAACACTGTTATTAGGGCTATTAGTACATCTATATAGTACCCCAAACACTGTTATTAGGGCTATTAGTACACATCTACATAGTATCCCAAACACTGTTATTAGGGCTATTAGTACACGTCTACATAGTACCCCAAACACTGTTATTAGGGCTATTAGTACATCTACATAGTATCCCAAACACTGTTATTAGGGCTATTAGTACATCTACATAGTACCCCAAACACTGTTATTAGGGCTATTAGTACACGTCTACATAGTATCCCAAACACTGTTATTAGGGCTATTAGTACACGTCTACATAGTATCCCAAACACTGTTATTAGGGCTATTAGTACACGTCTACATAGTATCCCAAACACTCTTATTAGGGCTATTAGTACACATCTACATAGTATCCCAAACACTGTTATTAGGGCTATTAGTACATCTACATAGTATCCCAAACACTCTTATTAGGGCTATTAGTACATCTACATAGTACCCCAAACACTGTTATTAGGGCTATTAGTACACATCTACATAGTACCCCAAACACTGTTATTAGGGCTATTAGTACACATCTACATAGTACCAAAAACACTCTTATTAGGGCTATTAGTACATCTACATAGTATCCCAAACACTGTTATTAGGGCTATTAGTACATCTACATAGTACCCCAAACACTGTTATTAGGGCTATTAGTACACGTCTACATAGTACCAAAAACACTCTTATTAGGGCTATTAGTACATCTACATAGTACCCCAAACACTGTTATTAGGGCTATTAGTACACGTCCACATAGTACCCCAAACACTCTTATTAGGGCTATTAGTACACATCTACATAGTATCCCAAACACTCTTATTAGGGCTATTAGTACATCTACATAGTATCCCAAACACTGTTATTAGGGCTATTAGTACACGTCTACATAGTACCCCAAACACTGTTATTAGGGCTATTAGTACACATCTACATAGTACCCCAAACACTGTTATTAGGGCTATTAGTACATCTACATGGTATCCCAAACACTATTATTAGGGCTATTAGTACACATCTACATAGTACCCCAAACACTGTTATTAGGGCTATTAGTACATCTACATAGTATCCCAAACACTGTTATTAGGGCTATTAGTACATGTACATAGTACCCCAAACACTGTTATTAGGGCTATTAGTACACATCTACATAGTACCCCAAACACTGTTATTAGGGCTATTAGTACACGTCTACATAGTACCCCAAACACTGTTATTAGGGCTATTAGTACACATCTACATAGTACCCCAAACACTGTTATTAGGGCTATTAGTACATCTACATAGTACCCCAAACACTCTTATTAGGGCTATTAGTACACATCTACATAGTACCCCAAACACTGTTATTAGGGCTATTAGTACATCTACATAGTACCCCAAACACTGTTATTAGGGCTATTAGTACATCTACATAGTACCCCAAACACTGTTATTAGGGCTATTAGTACATCTACATAGTACCCCAAACACTCTTATTAGGGCTATTAGTACACATCTACATAGTACCCCAAACACTGTTATTAGGGCTATTAGTACATCTACATAGTACCCCAAACACTGTTATTAGGGCTATTAGTACATCTACATAGTACCCCAAACACTGTTATTAGGGCTATTAGTACATCTACATAGTACCCCAAACACTGTTATTAGGGCTATCAGTACACGTCTACATAGTACCCCAAACACTGTTATTAGGTCTATTAGTACACATCTACATAGTATCCCAAACACTGTTATTAGGGCTATTAGTACATCTAGATAGTACCCCAAACACTGTTATTAGGGCTATTAGTACATCTACATAGTACCCCAAACACTGTTATTAGGGCTATTAGTACACATCTACATAGTATCCCAAACACTCTTATTAGGGCTATTAGTACATCTACATAGTACCCCAAACACTGTTATTAGGGCTATTAGTACACGTCTACATAGTACCCCAAACACTGTTATTAGGGCTATTAGTACATCTACATAGTACCCCAAACACTGTTATTAGGGCTATTAGTACACATCTACATAGTACCCCAAACACTGTTATTAGGGCTATTAGTACATCTACATAGTACCAAAAACACTCTTATTAGGGCTATTAGTACATCTACATAGTACCCCAAACACTGTTATTAGGGCTATTAGTACATCTACATAGTACCCCAAACACTGTTATTAGGGCTATTAGTACATCTACATAGTACCCCAAACACTCTTATTAGGGCTATTAGTACATCTACATAGTACCCCAAACACTGTTATTAGGGCTATTAGTACACATCTACATAGTACCCCAAACACTGTTATTAGGGCTATTAGTACACGTCTACATAGTACCCCAAACACTGTTATTAGGGCTATTAGTACACGTCTACATAGTACCCCAAACACTGTTATTAGGGCTATTAGTACATCTACATAGTACCCCAAACACTGTTATTAGGGCTATTAGTACACATCTACATAGTATCCCAAACACTGTTATTAGGGCTATTAGTACACGTCTACATAGTACCCCAAACACTGTTATTAGGGCTATTAGTACATCTACATAGTACCCCAAACACTGTTATTAGGGCTATTAGTACACATCTACATAGTACCCCAAACACTGTTATTAGGGCTATTAGTACATCTACATAGTACCCCAAACACTGTTATTAGGGCTATTAGTACATCTACATAGTACCCCAAACACTGTTATTAGGGCTATTAGTACATCTACATAGTACCCCAAACACTGTTATTAGGGCTATTAGTACACGTCTACATAGTACCCCAAACACTGTTATTAGGGCTATTAGTACACGTCTACATAGTACCCCAAACACTCTTATTAGGGCTATTAGTACACATCTACATAGTACCCCAAACACTGTTATTAGGCCTATTAGTACATCTACATAGTACCCCAAACACTGTTATTAGGGCTATTAGTACATCTACATAGTACCCCAAACACTGTTATTAGGGCTATTAGTACATCTACATAGTACCCCAAACACTCTTATTAGGGCTATTAGTACACATCTACATAGTACCCCAAACACTGTTATTAGGGCTATTAGTACATCTACATAGTACCCCAAACACTGTTATTAGGGCTATTAGTACACGTCTACATAGTACCCCAAACACTGTAATTAGGGCTATTAGTACACATCTACATAGTACCCCAAACACTGTTATTAGGGCTATTAGTACATCTACATAGTACCCCAAACCCTGTTATTAGGGCTATTAGTACATCTACATAGTACCCCAAACACTGTTATTAGGGCTATTAGTACACATCAACATAGTACCCCAAACACTGTTATTAGGGCTATTAGTACATCTACATAGTACCCCAAACACTGTTATTAGGGCTATTAGTACACGTGTACATAGTACCCCAAACACTGTTATTAGGGCTATTAGTACATCTACATAGTACCCCAAACACTGTTATTAGGGCTATTAGTACACATCTACATAGTACCCCAAACACTGTTATTAGGGCTATTAGTACATCTACATAGTACCCCAAACACTGTTATTAGGGCTATTAGTACATCTACATAGTACCCCAAACACTGTTATTAGGGCTATTAGTACACATCTACATAGTACCCCAAACACTGTTATTAGGGCTATTAGTACATCTACATAGTACCCCAAACACTATTATTAGGGCTATTAGTACACATCTACATAGTACCCCAAACACTGTTATTAGGGCTATTAGTACATCTACATAGTACCCCAAACACTGTTATTAGGGCTATTAGTACATCTACATAGTACCCCAAACACTGTTATTAGGGCTATTAGTACATCTACATAGTATCCCAAACACTGTTATTAGGGCTATTAGTACATCTACATAGTACCCCAAACACTGTTATTAGGGCTATTAGTACACGTCTACATAGTACCCCAAACACTGTTATTAGGGCTATTAGTACACATCTACATAGTACCCCAAACACTGTTATTAGGGCTATTAGTACATCTACATAGTACCCCAAACACTCTTATTAGGGCTATTAGTACATCTACATAGTACCCCAAACACTGTTATTAGGGCTATTAGTACATCTACATAGTACCCCAAACACTGTTATTAGGGCTATTAGTACACATCTACATAGTACCCCAAACACTGTTATTAGGGCTATTAGTACATCTACATAGTACCCCAAACACTGTTATTAGGGCTATTAGTACATCTACATAGTACCCCAAACACTGTTATTAGGGCTATTAGTACACATCTACATAGTACCCCAAACACTGTTATTAGGGCTATTAGTACATCTACATAGTACCCCAAACACTGTTATTAGGGCTATTAGTACACATCTACATAGTACCCCAAACACTGTTATTAGGGCTATTAGTACATCTACATAGTACCCCAAACACTGTTATTAGGGCTATTAGTACATCTACATAGTACCCCAAACACTCTTATTAGGGCTATTAGTACACATCTACATAGTACCCCAAACACTGTTATTAGGGCTATTAGTACACATCTACATAGTACCCCAAACACTGTTATTAGGGCTATTAGTACACATCTACATAGTACCCCAAACACTGTTATTAGGGCTATTAGTACATCTACATAGTACCCCAAACACTGTTATTAGGGCTATTAGTACATCTACATAGTATCCCAAACACTGTTATTAGGGCTTTTAGTACATCTACATAGTACCCCAAACACTATTATTAGGGCTATTAGTACACGTCTACATAGTACCCCAAACACTCTTATTAGGGCTATTAGTACATCTACATAGTACCCCAAACACTGTTATTAGGGCTATTAGTACACATCTACATAGTACCCCAAACACTCTTATTAGGGCTATTAGTACATCTACATAGTACCCCAAACACTGTTATTAGGGCTATTAGTACATCTACATAGTACCCCAAACACTGTTATTAGGGCTATTAGTACATCTACATAGTACCCCAAACACTGTTATTAGGGCTATTAGTACACATCTACATAGTATCCCAACCACTGTTATTAGGGCTATTAGTACATCTACATAGTACCCCAAACACTGTTATTAGGGCTATTAGTAAATCTACATAGTACCCCAAACACTGTTATTAGGGCTATTAGTACATCTACATAGTACCCCAAACACTGTTATTAGGGCTATTAGTACATCTACATAGTACCCCAAACACTCTTATTAGGACTATTAGTACATCTACATAGTACCCCAAACACTATTATTAGGGCTATTAGTACATCTACATAGTACCCCAAACACTGTTATTAGGGCTATTAGTACACATCTACATAGTACCCCAAACACTGTTATTAGGGCTATTAGTACATCTACATAGTACCCCAAACACTGTTATTAGGGCTATTAGTACATCTACATAGTACCCCAAACACTGTTATTAGGGCTATTAGTACATCTACATAGTACCCCAAACACTATTATTAGGGCTATTAGTACATCTACATAGTACCCCAAACACTGTTATTAGGGCTATTAGTACACATCTACATAGTACCCCAAACACTGTTATTAGGGCTATTAGTACACGTCTACATAGTACCCCAAACACTGTTATTAGGGCTATTAGTACACGTCTACATAGTACCCCAAACACTGTTATTAGGGCTATTAGTACACATCTACATAGTACCCCAAACACTGTTATTAGGGCTATTAGTACATCTACATAGTACCCCAAACACTGTTATTAGGGCTATTAGTACACATCTACATAGTACCCCAAACACTGTTATTAGGGCTATTAGTACATCTACATAGTACCCCAAACACTGTTATTAGGGCTATTAGTACATCTACATAGTACCCCAAACACTGTTATTAGGGCTATTAGTACACATCTACATAGTACCCCAAACACTGTTATTAGGGCTATTAGTACATCTACATAGTACCCCAAACACTGTTATTAGGGCTATTAGTACACATCTACATAGTACCCCAAACACTGTTATTAGGGCTATTAGTACACATCTACATAGTACCCCAAACACTGTTATTAGGGCTATTAGTACATCTACATAGTACCCCAAACACTGTTATTAGGGCTATTAGTACATCTACATAGTACCCCAAACACTGTTATTAGGGCTATTAGTACACATCTACATAGTACCCCAAACACTGTTATTAGGGCTATTAGTACACATCTACATAGTACCCCAAACACTGTTATTAGGGCTATTAGTACATCTACATAGTACCCCAAACACTCTTATTAGGGCTATTAGTACACGTCTACATAGTACCCCAAACACTGTTATTAGGGCTATTAGTACACGTCTACATAGTACCCCAAACACTGTTATTAGGGCTATTAGTACACGTCTACATAGTACCCCAAACACTGTTATTAGGGCTATTAGAACAAGTCTACATAGTACCCCAAACACTGTTATTAGGGCTATTAGTACACATCTACATAGTACCCCAAACACTGTTATTAGGGCTATTAGTACACATCTACATAGTACCCCAAACACTGTTATTAGGGCTATTAGTACACATCTACATAGTACCCCAAACACTGTTATTAGGGCTATTAGTACACATCTACATAGTACCCCAAACACTGTTATTAGGGCTATTAGTACATCTACATAGTACCCCAAACACTGTTATTAGGGCTATTAGTACATCTACATAGTACCCCAAACACTGTTATTAGGGCTATTAGTACATCTACATAGTACCCCAAACACTGTTATTAGGGCTATTAGTACACATCTACATAGTATCCCCAAACACTGTTATTAGGGCTATTAGTACATCTACATAGTATCCCCAAACACTGTTATTAGGGCTATTAGTACATCTACATAGTACCCCAAACACTGTTATTAGGGCAATTAGTACATCTACATAGTACCCCAAACACTGTTATTAGGGCTATTAGTACATCTACATAGTACCCCAAACACTGTTATTAGGGCTATTAGTACATCTACATAGTACCCCAAACACTGTTATTAGGGCAATTAGTACATCTACATAGTACCCCAAACACTGTTATTAGGGCTATTAGTACATCTACATAGTATCCCAAACACTGTTATTAGGGCTATTAGTACATCTACATAGTACCCCAAACACTGTTATTAGGGCTATTAGTACATCTACATAGTACCCCAAACACTGTTATTAGGGCAATTAGTACATCTACATAGTATCCCAAACACTGTTATTAGGGCTATTAGTACATCTACATAGTACCCCCAAACACTATTATTAGGGCTATTAGTACACATCTACATAGTACCCCAAACACTGTTATTAGGGCAATTAGTACATCTACATAGTATCCCAAACACTGTTATTAGGGCTATTAGTACATCTACATAGTACCCCAAACACTATTATTAGGGCTATTAGTACACATCTACATAGTACCCCAAACACTATTAGGGCTATTAGTACACATCTACATAGTACCCCAAACACTGTTATTAGGGCTATTAGTACACATCTACATAGTATCCCAAACACTGTTATTAGGGCGATTAGTACATCTACATAGTACCCCAAACACTGTTATTAGGGCTATTAGTACACATCTACATAGTATCCCAAACACTGTTATTAGGGCTATTAGTACATCTACATAGTACCCCAAACACTGTTATTAGGGCTATTAGTACACTCTACATAGTACCCCAAACACTGTTATTAGGGCTATTAGTACATCTACATAGTACCCCAAACACTATTATTAGGGCTATTAGTACATCTACATAGTACCCCAAACACTGTTATTAGGGCTATCAGTACATCTACATAGTACCCCAAACACTGTTATTAGGGCTATTAGTACACATCTACATAGTACCCCAAACACTATTATTAGGGCTATTAGTACACATCTACATAGTACCCCAAACACTGTTATTAGGGCTATTAGTACACATCTACATAGTACCCCAAACACTGTTATTAGGGGTATCAGTACACTCTACATAGTACCCCAAACACTCTTATTAGGGCTATCTAGTACACGTCTACATAGTACCCCAAACACTCTTATTAGGGCTATTAGTACATCTACATAGTACCCCAAACACTGTTATTAGGGCTATTCAGTACATCTACATAGTACCCCAAACACTGTTATTAGGGCTATTAGTACACATCTACATAGTACCCCAAACACTGTTATTAGGGCTATCTAGTACATCTACATAGTACCCCAAACACTGCTTATTAGGGCTATTAGTACATCTACATAGTACCCCAAACACTGTTATTAGGGCTATTAGTACACTCTACATAGTACCCCAAACACTCTTATTAGGGCTATTAGTACATCTACATAGTACCCCAAACACTGTTATTAGGGCTATTAGTACACGTCTACATAGTACCCCAAACACTGTTATTAGGGCTATTAGTACACATCTACATAGTACCCCAAACACTGTTATTAGGGCTATTAGTACATCTACATAGTACCCCAAACACTGTTATTAGGGCTATTAGTACACATCTACATAGTACCCCAAACACTGTTATTAGGGCTATTAGTACACGTCTACATAGTACCCCAAACACTGTTATTAGGGCTATTAGTACATCTACATAGTATCCCAAACACTGTTATTAGGGCTATTAGTACATCTACATAGTACCCCAAACACTGTTATTAGGGCTATTAGTACATCTACATAGTACCCCAAACACTGTTATTAGGGCTATTAGTACACATCTACATAGTACCCCAAACACTGTTATTAGGGGTATCAGTACACGTCTACATAGTACCCCAAACACTGTTATTAGGGCTATTAGTACATCTACATAGTACCCCAAACACTGTTATTAGGGCTATTAGTACATCTACATAGTACCCCAAACACTGTTATTAGGGCTATTAGTACATCTACATAGTACCCCAAACACTGTTATTAGGGCTATTAGTACATCTACATAGTATCCCAAACACTGTTATTAGGGCTATTAGTACATCTACATAGTACCCCAAACACTGTTATTAGGGCTATTAGTACACTCTACATAGTACCCCAAACACTGTTATTAGGGCTATTAGTACACATCTACATAGTACCCCAAACACTGTTATTAGGGCTATTAGTACATCTACATAGTACCCCAAACACTGTTATTAGGGCTATTAGTACATCTACATAGTATCCCAAACACTGTTATTAGGGCTATTAGTACACATCTACATAGTACCCCAAACACTGTTATTAGGGCTATTAGTACATCTACATAGTACCCCAAACACTGTTATTAGGGCTATTAGTACATCTACATAGTACACCAAACACTGTTATTAGGGCTATTAGTACACATCTACATAGTACCCCAAACACTGTTATTAGGGCTATTAGTACATCTACATAGTATCCCAAACACTGTTATTAGGGCTATTAGTACATCTACATAGTACCCCAAACACTGTTATTAGGGCTATTAGTACATCTACATAGTACCCCAAACACTGTTATTAGGGCTATTAGTACATCTACATAGTACCCCAAACACTGTTATTAGGGCTATTAGTACACGTCTACATAGTACCCCAAACACTGTTATTAGGGCTATTAGTACATCTACATAGTATCCCCAAACACTGTTATTAGGGCTATCAGTACATCTACATAGTACCCCAAACACTGTTATTAGGGCTATTAGTACACATCTACATAGTACCCCAAACACTGTTATTAGGGCTATTAGTACATCTACATAGTATCCCCAAACACTGTTATTAGGGCTATTAGTACATCTACATAGTACCCCAAACACTGTTATTAGGGCTATTAGTACATCTACATAGTACCCCAAACACTCTTATTAGGGCTATTAGTACACATCTACATAGTACCCCAAACACTGTTATTAGGGCTATTAGTACACATCTACATAGTACCCCAAACACTGTTATTAGGGCTATTAGTACATCTACATAGTACCCCAAACACTGTTATTAGGGCTATTAGTACATCTACATAGTATCCCAAACACTGTTATTAGGGCTATTAGTACACATCTACATAGTACCCCAAACACTGTTATTAGGGCTATTAGTACATCTACATAGTATCCCAAACACTGTTATTAGGGCTATTAGTACATCTACATAGTACCCCAAACACTGTTATTAGGGCTATTAGTACATCTACATAGTATCCCCAAACACTGTTAT
Organism: Taudactylus pleione; assembly: GCA_031769625.1. Classification (NCBI taxonomy): domain Eukaryota; kingdom Metazoa; phylum Chordata; class Amphibia; order Anura; family Myobatrachidae; genus Taudactylus; species Taudactylus pleione. Next base: position 214,036 of record JAUIMM010002853.1, read on the forward strand.
TAGGGCTATTAGTACATCTACATAGTACCCCAAACACTGTTATTAGGGCTATTAGTACACATCTACATAGTACCCCAAACACTGTTATTAGGGCTATTAGTACATCTACATAGTACCCCAAACACTGTTATTAGGGCTATTAGTACATCTACATAGTACCCCAAACACTGTTATTAGGGCTATTAGTACATCTACATAGTACCCCAAACACTGTTATTAGGGCTATTAGTACATCTACATAGTACCCCAAACACTGTTATTAGGGCTATTAGTACATCTACATAGTACCCCAAACACTGTTATTAGGGCTATTAGTACATCTACATAGTACCCCAAACACTGTTATTAGGGCTATTAGTACATCTACATAGTACCCCAAACACTGTTATTAGGGCTATTAGTACATCTACATAGTACCCCAAACACTGTTATTAGGGCTATTAGTACACATCTACATAGTACCCCAAACACTGTTATTAGGGCTATTAGTACATCTACATAGTACCCCAAACACTGTTATTAGGGCTATTAGTACACGTCTACATAGTACCCCAAACACTGTTATTAGGGCTATTAGTACATCTACATAGTACCCCAAACACTGTTATTAGGGCTATTAGTACACATCTACATAGTACCCCAAACACTGTTATTAGGGCTATTAGTACATCTACATAGTACCCCAAACACTGTTATTAGGGCTATTAGTACATCTACATAGTACCCCAAACACTGTTATTAGGGCTATTAGTACACATCTACATAGTACCCCAAACACTGTTATTAGGGCTATTAGTACATCTACATAGTACCCCAAACACTGTTATTAGGGCTATTAGTACATCTACATAGTACCCCAAACACTGTTATTAGGGCTATTAGTACATCTACATAGTACCCCAAACACTGTTATTAGGGCTATTAGTACATCTACATAGTACCCCAAACACTGTTATTAGGGCTATTAGTACATCTACATAGTACCCCAAACACTGTTATTAGGGCTATTAGTACACATCTACATAGTACCCCAAACACTGTTATTAGGGCTATTAGTACATCTACATAGTACCCCAAACACTGTTATTAGGGCTATTAGTACATCTACATAGTACCCCAAACACTGTTATTAGGGCTATTAGTACACATCTACATAGTACCCCAAACACTGTTATTAGGGCTATTAGTACATCTACATAGTACCCCAAACACTGTTATTAGGGCTATTAGTACATCTACATAGTACCCCAAACACTGTTATTAGGGCTATTAGTACATCTACATAGTACCCCAAACACTGTTATTAGGGCTATTAGTACACATCTACATAGTACCCCAAACACTGTTATTAGGGCTATTAGTACACATCTACATAGTACCCCAAACACTGTTATTAGGGCTATTAGTACATCTACATAGTACCCCAAACACTGTTATTAGGGCTATTAGTACATCTACATAGTACCCCAAACACTGTTATTAGGGCTATTAGTACATCTACATAGTACCCCAAACACTGTTATTAGGGCTATTAGTACATCTACATAGTACCCCAAACACTGTTATTAGGGCTATTAGTACATCTACATAGTACCCCAAACACTGTTATTAGGGCTATTAGTACATCTACATAGTACCCCAAACACTGTTATTAGGGCTATTAGTACACATCTACATAGTACCCCAAACACTGTTATTAGGGCTATTAGTACATCTACATAGTACCCCAAACACTGTTATTAGGGCTATTAGTACATCTACATAGTACCCCAAACACTGTTATTAGGGCTATTAGTACATCTACATAGTACCCCAAACACTGTTATTAGGGCTATTAGTACACATCTACATAGTACCCCAAACACTGTTATTAGGGCTATTAGTACATCTACATAGTACCCCAAACACTGTTATTAGGGCTATTAGTACATCTACATAGTACCCCAAACACTGTTATTAGGGCTATTAGTACATCTACATAGTACCCCAAACACTGTTATTAGGGCTATTAGTACATCTACATAGTACCCCAAACACTGTTATTAGGGCTATTAGTACATCTACATAGTACCCCAAACACTGTTATTAGGGCTATTAGTACATCTACATAGTACCCCAAACACTGTTATTAGGGCTATTAGTACATCTACATAGTACCCCAAACACTGTTATTAGGGCTATTAGTACATCTACATAGTACCCCAAACACTGTTATTAGGGCTATTAGTACATCTACATAGTACCCCAAACACTGTTATTAGGGCTATTAGTACATCTACATAGTACCCCAAACACTGTTATTAGGGCTATTAGTACATCTACATAGTACCCCAAACACTGTTATTAGGGCTATTAGTACATCTACATAGTACCCCAAACACTGTTATTAGGGCTATTAGTACATCTACATAGTACCCCAAACACTGTTATTAGGGCTATTAGTACATCTACATAGTACCCCAAACACTGTTATTAGGGCTATTAGTACACATCTACATAGTACCCCAAACACTGTTATTAGGGCTATTAGTACATCTACATAGTACCCCAAACACTGTTATTAGGGCTATTAGTACACATGTACATAGTACCCCAAACACTGTTATTAGGGCTATTAGTACATCTACATAGTACCCCAAACACTGTTATTAGGGCTATTAGTACACATCTACATAGTACCCCAAACACTGTTATTAGGGCTATTAGTACATCTACATAGTACCCCAAACACTGTTATTAGGGCTATTAGTACATCTACATAGTACCCCAAACAC
>JAUIMM010002854.1:0-184607 GCA_031769625.1 Taudactylus pleione
GAAAATAATTTTTTTTTGGTTTGGACTGGAGTGTACTTTCGGGGGTTACAGCACCCTTTAACGGTCAAGCCAGCCGGCCCTTTACTTATGACACAGGCGCACGCTTGGCACTACTTTGTTGATGCACGTGCGGCTACTGCGCACACAATTCACAAACACAGAAAATAATTTTTTTTTGGTTTGGACTGGAGTGTACTTTCGGGGGTTACAGCACCCTTTAACGGTCAAGCCAGCCGGCCCTTTACTTATGACACAGGCGCACGCTTGGCACTACTTTGTTGATGCACGTGCGGCTACTGCGCACACAATTCACAAACACAGAAAATAATTTTTTTTTTGGTTTGGACTGGAGTGTACTTTGGGGGTTACAGCACCCTTTAACGGTCAAGCCAGCCGGCCCTTTACTTATGACACAGGCGCACGCTTGGCACTACTTTGTTGATGCACGTGCGGCTACTGCGCACACAATTCACAAACACAGAAAATAATTTTTTTTTTGGTTTGGACTGGAGTGTACTTTGGGGGTTACAGCACCCTTTAACGGTCAAGCCAGCCGGCCCTTTACTTATGACACAGGCGCACACTTGGCACTACTTTGTTGATGCACGTGCGGCTACTGCGCACACAATTCACAAACACAGAAAATAATTTTTTTTTTGGTTTGGACTGGAGTGTACTTTCGGGGGTTACAGCACCCTTAACGGTCAAGCCAGCCGGCCCTTTACTTATGACACAGGCGCACGCTTGGCACTACTTTGTTGATGCACGTGCGGCTACTGCGCACACAATTCACAAACACAGAAAATAATTTTTTTTTTGGTTTGGACTGGAGTGTACTTTCGGGGGTTACAGCACCCTTAACGGTCAAGCCAGCCGGCCCTTTACTTATGACACAGGCGCACGCTTGGCACTACTTTGTTGATGCACGTGCGGCTACTGCGCACACAATTCACAAACACAGAAAATAATTTTTTTTTTGGTTTGGACTGGAGTGTACTTTCGGGGGTTACAGCACCCTTAACGGTCAAGCCAGCCGGCCCTTTACTTATGACACAGGCGCACGCTTGGCACTACTTTGTTGATGCACGTGCGGCTACTGCGCACACAATTCACAAACACAGAAAATAATTTTTTTTTTGGTTTGGACTGGAGTGTACTTTGGGGGTTACAGCACCCTTTAACGGTCAAGCCAGCCGGCCCTTTACTTATGACACAGGCGCACACTTGGCACTACTTTGTTGATGCACGTGCGGCTACTGCGCACACAATTCACAAACACAGAAAATAATTTTTTTTTTGGTTTGGACTGGAGTGTACTTTCGGGGGTTACAGCACCCTTAACGGTCAAGCCAGCCGGCCCTTTACTTATGACACAGGCGCACGCTTGGCACTACTTTGTTGATGCACGTGCGGCTACTGCGCACACAATTCACAAACACAGAAAATAATTTTTTTTTTGGTTTGGACTGGAGTGTACTTTCGGGGATTACAGCACCCTTAACGGTCAAGCCAGCCGGCCCTTTACTTATGACACAGGCGCACGCTTGGCACTACTTTGTTGATGCACGTGCGGCTACTGCGCACACAATTCACAAACACAGAAAATAATTTTTTTTTGGTTTGGACTGGAGTGTACTTTCGGGGGTTACAGCACCCTTTAACGGTCAAGCCAGCCGGCCCTTTACTTATGACACAGGCGCACGCTTGGCACTACTTTGTTGATGCACGTGCGGCTACTGCGCACACAATTCACAAACACAGAAAATAATTTTTTTTTTGGTTTGGACTGGAGTGTACTTTGGGGGTTACAGCACCCTTTAACGGTCAAGCCAGCCGGCCCTTTACTTATGACACAGGCGCACGCTTGGCACTACTTTGTTGATGCACGTGCGGCTACTGCGCACACAATTCACAAACACAGAAAATAATTTTTTTTTGGTTTGGACTGGAGTGTACTTTCGGGGGTTACAGCACCCTTTAACGGTCAAGCCAGCCGGCCCTTTACTTATGACACAGGCGCACGCTTGGCACTACTTTGTTGATGCACGTGCGGCTACTGCGCACACAATTCACAAACACAGAAAATAATTTTTTTTTGGTTTGGACTGGAGTGTACTTTCGGGGGTTACAGCACCCTTTAACGGTCAAGCCAGCCGGCCCTTTACTTATGACACAGGCGCACGCTTGGCACTACTTTGTTGATGCACGTGCGGCTACTGCGCACACAATTCACAAACACAGAAAATAATTTTTTTTTTGGTTTGGACTGGAGTGTACTTTGGGGGTTACAGCACCCTTTAACGGTCAAGCCAGCCGGCCCTTTACTTATGACACAGGCGCACGCTTGGCACTACTTTGTTGATGCACGTGCGGCTACTGCGCACACAATTCACAAACACAGAAAATAATTTTTTTTTGGTTTGGACTGGAGTGTACTTTCGGGGGTTACAGCACCCTTTAACGGTCAAGCCAGCCGGCCCTTTACTTATGACACAGGCGCACGCTTGGCACTACTTTGTTGATGCACGTGCGGCTACTGCGCACACAATTCACAAACACAGAAAATAATTTTTTTTTGGTTTGGACTGGAGTGTACTTTCGGGGGTTACAGCACCCTTTAACGGTCAAGCCAGCCGGCCCTTTACTTATGACACAGGCGCACGCTTGGCACTACTTTGTTGATGCACGTGCGGCTACTGCGCACACAATTCACAAACACAGAAAATAATTTTTTTTTGGTTTGGACTGGAGTGTACTTTCGGGGGTTACAGCACCCTTTAACGGTCAAGCCAGCCGGCCCTTTACTTATGACACAGGCGCACGCTTGGCACTACTTTGTTGATGCACGTGCGGCTACTGCGCACACAATTCACAAACACAGAAAATAATTTTTTTTTGGTTTGGACTGGAGTGTACTTTCGGGGGTTACAGCACCCTTTAACGGTCAAGCCAGCCGGCCCTTTACTTATGACACAGGCGCACGCTTGGCACTACTTTGTTGATGCACGTGCGGCTACTGCGCACACAATTCACAAACACAGAAAATAATTTTTTTTTGGTTTGGACTGGAGTGTACTTTGGGGGTTACAGCACCCTTTAACGGTCAAGCCAGCCGGCCCTTTACTTATGACACAGGCGCACGCTTGGCACTACTTTGTTGATGCACGTGCGGCTACTGCGCACACAATTCACAAACACAGAAAATAATTTTTTTTTGGTTTGGACTGGAGTGTACTTTCGGGGGTTACAGCACCCTTTAACGGTCAAGCCAGCCGGCCCTTTACTTATGACACAGGCGCACGCTTGGCACTACTTTGTTGATGCACGTGCGGCTACTGCGCACACAATTCACAAACACAGAAAATAATTTTTTTTTTGGTTTGGACTGGAGTGTACTTTGGGGGTTACAGCACCCTTTAACGGTCAAGCCAGCCGGCCCTTTACTTATGACACAGGCGCACGCTTGGCACTACTTTGTTGATGCACGTGCGGCTACTGCGCACACAATTCACAAACACAGAAAATAATTTTTTTTTGGTTTGGACTGGAGTGTACTTTCGGGGGTTACAGCACCCTTTAACGGTCAAGCCAGCCAGCCCTTTACTTATGACACAGGCGCACGCTTGGCACTACTTTGTTGATGCACGTGCGGCTACTGCGCACACAATTCACAAACACAGAAAATAAATTTTTTTTTGGTTTGGACTGGAGTGTACTTTGGGGGTTACAGCACCCTTTAACGGTCAAGCCAGCCGGCCCTTTACTTATGACACAGGCGCACGCTTGGCACTACTTTGTTGATGCACGTGCGGCTACTGCGCACACAATTCACAAACACAGAAAATAATTTTTTTTTTGGTTTGGACTGGAGTGTACTTTCGGGGGTTACAGCACCCTTAACGGTCAAGCCAGCCGGCCCTTTACTTATGACACAGGCGCACGCTTGGCACTACTTTGTTGATGCACGTGCGGCTACTGCGCACACAATTCACAAACACAGAAAATAATTTTTTTTTTGGTTTGGACTGGAGTGTACTTTCGGGGGTTACAGCACCCTTAACGGTCAAGCCAGCCGGCCCTTTACTTATGACACAGGCGCACGCTTGGCACTACTTTGTTGATGCACGTGCGGCTACTGCGCACACAATTCACAAACACAGAAAATAATTTTTTTTTGGTTTGGACTGGAGTGTACTTTCGGGGGTTACAGCACCCTTTAACGGTCAAGCCAGCCGGCCCTTTACTTATGACACAGGCGCACGCTTGGCACTACTTTGTTGATGCACGTGCGGCTACTGCGCACACAATTCACAAACACAGAAAATAATTTTTTTTTGGTTTGGACTGGAGTGTATTTTCGGGGGTTACAGCACCCTTTAACGGTAAAGCCAGCCGGCCCTTTACTTATGACACAGGCGCACGCTTGGCACTACTTTGTTGATGCACGTGCGGCTACTGCGCACACAATTCACAAACACAGAAAATAATTTTTTTTTTGGTTTGGACTGGAGTGTACTTTGGGGGTTACAGCACCCTTTAACGGTCAAGCCAGCCGGCCCTTTACTTATGACACAGGCGCACGCTTGGCACTACTTTGTTGATGCACGTGCGGCTACTGCGCACACAATTCACAAACACAGAAAATAATTTTTTTTTGGTTTGGACTGGAGTGTACTTTCGGGGGTTACAGCACCCTTTAACGGTCAAGCCAGCCGGCCCTTTACTTATGACACAGGCGCACGCTTGGCACTACTTTGTTGATGCACGTGCGGCTACTGCGCACACAATTCACAAACACAGAAAATATTTTTTTTTTGGTTTGGACTGGAGTGTACTTTCGGGGGTTACAGCACCCTTTAACGGTCAAGCCAGCCGGCCCTTTACTTATGACACAGGCGCACGCTTGGCACTACTTTGTTGATGCACGTGCGGCTACTGCGCACACAATTCACAAACACAGAAAATAATTTTTTTTTTGGTTTGGACTGGAGTGTACTTTGGGGGTTACAGCACCCTTTAACGGTCAAGCCAGCCGGCCCTTTACTTATGACACAGGCGCACGCTTGGCACTACTTTGTTGATGCACGTGCGGCTACTGCGCACACAATTCACAAACACAGAAAATAATTTTTTTTTGGTTTGGACTGGAGTGTACTTTCGGGGGTTACAGCACCCTTTAACGGTCAAGCCAGCCGGCCCTTTACTTATGACACAGGCGCACGCTTGGCACTACTTTGTTGATGCACGTGCGGCTACTGCGCACACAATTCACAAACACAGAAAATAATTTTTTTTTTGGTTTGGACTGGAGAGTACTTTGGGGGTTACAGCACCCTTTAACGGTCAAGCCAGCCGGCCCTTTACTTATGACACAGGCGCACGCTTGGCACTACTTTGTTGATGCACGTGCGGCTACTGCGCACACAATTCACAAACACAGAAAATAATTTTTTTTTGGTTTGGACTGGAGTGTACTTTCGGGGGTTACAGCACCCTTTAACGGTCAAGCCAGCCAGCCCTTTACTTATGACACAGGCGCACGCTTGGCACTACTTTGTTGATGCACGTGCGGCTACTGCGCACACAATTCACAAACACAGAAAATAAATTTTTTTTTGGTTTGGACTGGAGTGTACTTTGGGGGTTACAGCACCCTTTAACGGTCAAGCCAGCCGGCCCTTTACTTATGACACAGGCGCACGCTTGGCACTACTTTGTTGATGCACGTGCGGCTACTGCGCACACAATTCACAAACACAGAAAATAATTTTTTTTTTGGTTTGGACTGGAGTGTACTTTCGGGGGTTACAGCACCCTTAACGGTCAAGCCAGCCGGCCCTTTACTTATGACACAGGCGCACGCTTGGCACTACTTTGTTGATGCACGTGCGGCTACTGCGCACACAATTCACAAACACAGAAAATAATTTTTTTTTTGGTTTGGACTGGAGTGTACTTTCGGGGGTTACAGCACCCTTAACGGTCAAGCCAGCCGGCCCTTTACTTATGACACAGGCGCACGCTTGGCACTACTTTGTTGATGCACGTGCGGCTACTGCGCACACAATTCACAAACACAGAAAATAATTTTTTTTTTGGTTTGGACTGGAGTGTACTTTCGGGGGTTACAGCACCCTTAACGGTCAAGCCAGCCGGCCCTTTACTTATGACACAGGCGCACGCTTGGCACTACTTTGTTGATGCACGTGCGGCTACTGCGCACACAATTCACAAACACAGAAAATAATTTTTTTTTGGTTTGGACTGGAGTGTACTTTGGGGGTTACAGCACCCTTTAATGGTCAAGCCAGCTGGCCCTTTACTTATGACACAGGCGCACGCTTGGCACTACTTTGTTGATGCACGTGCGGCGACTGCGCACACAATTCACAAACACAGAAAATAATTTTTTTTTTGGTTTGGACTGGAGTGTACTTTGGGGGTTACAGCACCCTTTAACGGTCAAGCCAGCCGGCCCTTTACTTATGACACAGGCGCACGCTTGGCACTACTTTGTTGATGCACGTGCGGCTACTGCGCACACAATTCACAAACACAGAAAATAATTTTTTTTTTGGTTTGGACTGGAGTGTACTTTCGGGGGTTACAGCACCCTTAACGGTCAAGCCAGCCGGCCCTTTACTTATGACACAGGCGCACGCTTGGCACTACTTTGTTGATGCACGTGCGGCTACTGCGCACACAATTCACAAACACAGAAAATAATTTTTTTTTTGGTTTGGACTGGAGTGTACTTTCGGGGGTTACAGCACCCTTAACGGTCAAGCCAGCCGGCCCTTTACTTATGACACAGGCGCACGCTTGGCACTACTTTGTTGATGCACGTGCGGCTACTGCGCACACAATTCACAAACACAGAAAATAATTTTTTTTTTGGTTTGGACTGGAGTGTACTTTCGGGGGTTACAGCACCCTTAACGGTCAAGCCAGCCGGCCCTTTACTTATGACACAGGCGCACGCTTGGCACTACTTTGTTGATGCACGTGCGGCTACTGCGCACACAATTCACAAACACAGAAAATAATTTTTTTTTTGGTTTGGACTGGAGTGTACTTTCGGGGGTTACAGCACCCTTAACGGTCAAGCCAGCCGGCCCTTTACTTATGACACAGGCGCACGCTTGGCACTACTTTGTTGATGCACGTGCGGCTACTGCGCACACAATTCACAAACACAGAAAATAATTTTATTTTGGTTTGGACTGGAGTGTACTTTCGGGGGTTACAGCACCCTTTAACGGTCAAGCCAGCCGGCCCTTTACTTATGACACAGGCGCACGCTTGGCACTACTTTGTTGATGCACGTGCGGCTACTGCGCACACAATTCACAAACACAGAAAATAATTTTTTTTTTGGTTTGGACTGGAGTGTACTTTGGGGGTTACAGCACCCTTTAACGGTCAAGCCAGCCGGCCCTTTACTTATGACACAGGCGCACGCTTGGCACTACTTTGTTGATGCACGTGCGGCTACTGCGCACACAATTCACAAACACAGAAAATAATTTTTTTTTTGGTTTGGACTGGAGTGTACTTTCGGGGGTTACAGCACCCTTAACGGTCAAGCCAGCCGGCCCTTTACTTATGACACAGGCGCACGCTTGGCACTACTTTGTTGATGCACGTGCGGCTACTGCGCACACAATTCACAAACACAGAAAATAATTTTTTTTTTGGTTTGGACTGGAGTGTACTTTCGGGGGTTACAGCACCCTTAACGGTCAAGCCAGCCGGCCCTTTACTTATGACACAGGCGCACGCTTGGCACTACTTTGTTGATGCACGTGCGGCTACTGCGCACACAATTCACAAACACAGAAAATAATTTTTTTTTTGGTTTGGACTGGAGTGTACTTTCGGGGGTTACAGCACCCTTAACGGTCAAGCCAGCCGGCCCTTTACTTATGACACAGGCGCACGCTTGGCACTACTTTGTTGATGCACGTGCGGCTACTGCGCACACAATTCACAAACACAGAAAATAATTTTTTTTTTGGTTTGGACTGGAGTGTACTTTCGGGGGTTACAGCACCCTTAACGGTCAAGCCAGCCGGCCCTTTACTTATGACACAGGCGCACGCTTGGCACTACTTTGTTGATGCACGTGCGGCTACTGCGCACACAATTCACAAACACAGAAAATAATTTTATTTTGGTTTGGACTGGAGTGTACTTTCGGGGGTTACAGCACCCTTTAACGGTCAAGCCAGCCGGCCCTTTACTTATGACACAGGCGCACGCTTGGCACTACTTTGTTGATGCACGTGCGGCTACTGCGCACACAATTCACAAACACAGAAAATATATTATTTTTTTAGCACTTGGGGGGAGCACCCCTGATGGACAGAGCACCCCCTGGACAACACTACAGCACCCCTTTAGGTCTGGGACACTGCACAGGACTTTGGAGTGGACACAGCCCCTATGGAGAACTGACTGCACAACACAGTCCAGCCAGCCCCTATGGACTTTGAAGTAGTGGACACAGCCCCTATTAACAACAGCAGCACAGCACAACACAGCCAGCCCCTATGGACTTTGAAGTAGTGGACAACAGCAGCACTACACTACACTACACTACACAGCCCTAACTCCCACCCTCCCTCTTCACTGTCCACAGCCGAGTGAGAAAATGGCGCCGACGCGGGTACCTTATATAGGATCCAAAACCCGCGAGACTCGGAAGGCGGGATGATGACGTTTTGCCTCGATTTCAGATCCGAGTCAGGCGGGAAAAGTCGAGCCTGACTCGGATCGGACTCGGATCGGGGGGGCTCGGGGGGGTTCGGATTTCAGAAATCCGAACCCGCTCACCCCTAGTATAGACAGATACATACGGTATCAGACAGGTACAGGCTGGTATAGACAGATACATACGGTATCAGACAGGTGCAGGATGGTATAGACTAGGGGTGTGCACCGGACACTTTTCGTGTTTTGTGTTTTGGTTTTGGATCTGGATCTTTCTTCGTGTTTTGGATCTGGATTGGTTTTGCCAAAACCACCCTTCCGTGTTTTGGGTTCTGGGTTTTGTGTTTTGGATCTGGATTTTTTCTTAAAAAATAAAAAAAACCCGCTAAAATCACATAAATGGGCCTTTTTTTGTTCCTACGCTATTAATAACCCCAATAACATTAATTTCCACTCATTTCCACTCTATTCTGAACACCTCACACCTCACAATATTGTTTTTAGGCCAAAAGGTTGTACCGAGGAAGCTGGATGACTATGCTAAGCGACACAAGGGGGCGGCACAAACACGTGGCCCATCTAGGAGTGGCACTGCAGTGGCAGACAGGAAGCCAATCAGCGTTATGGTGCCCATTTGCATGTAGCACGAACCCGGGAGATCCGTGCTACATGCATCTGTGTGATTGGCACAGAGCAATGACAGGTCCGTGAGACCCGTCTGTGCTGCTGTGGTAAAAAAAAAAAAAAAAACCTGTGTAAAAAAAGAAAAAAATGGCGTGCACCCCCCCAAAAAAGAGCAACCAGCCCCGGGCATTAGTAACCCAGTGCTGGGTGTGCTTAAATACAGGGGACAAACGACGTAGGGGTCCCCTGTACTTAAGCACAACCAGCACCGGGCTAGTCAGAACCAGCGCTGGTTGCCAAAATACGGGGGACAAACGACGTAGGGGTCCCCTGTATTCTGCGCAACCAGCTCTGGGCTCTGATCCGGTCCTGGTTCTGGAAATATAGGGGACAAAAAATGAGTAGGGTTCCCCTGTATGTTCCAGAACCAGCACTGGACTTTTTCTAGCGGGGGGCTGATGCCACAGCCAGGGGAGCCCTTTCACCGGGCCCCCCAGCCGCAGCATCAACCCTGACCGCTAGTCAGCCCAGGCCGGGGATCCCTGGAGAGCTGGGGACCCCCCCAATAAAGGGGTCACCCTCTCCAGGGCACCCCAGGCCCAGGCTGATAGCCCGGGGCTATCCCCGCCACCCCTGGTGGCGGTGGGTGGCGTGTTGATTGTGTGGTGTGGTGTAAATAAAGAATATCAAACATTGTCTTTACAAGTAGAACTGCAAGTCCCAGCTAGCCTGCCCCGCATGCTGGTACTTGGAGAACCACAAGTACCAGCATGCAGGGCATTAAGGGCCCACTAGTACCTGTAGTTCACCTGTAAAAAAAATGTTTAAAAAAACACAGGACACACACACCGTGACAGTATAAGTTTATTAAACATACATACACACACACACACACACACACATGTACACATACTCACCTATGTAACCTGTAGCATCGGTCCACTTGTCCGGTAAAGTATCCCTAGGGGACCTGTGAAAAAAAACATACTCACCATCTCCTATGCGAGGTTCTGTCCTCTTCGTTCCAAAGTAGGCATCCCCGGACTTGGCAAAAAAAAAAAACGAAAACGCGATCCACGAACTTAGTACCGTTCTATAGAACGGTACTTCCCGAATGAGAGCTTAGCGGCGGGGTATCACCATGGAAACCCCGCTGCTAAGCGTTCATTGGCTGAGAGAGGTCATCTCCCGTCTCTCAGCCAATGAACGGCTCCCTCCATTGTAGTCAATGGTGGGAACCGCAGGGTAAACTTTAATAACCTTGCGGCTCCCAGCATTGACTACAATGGAGGGAGCCGTTCATTGGCTGAGAGACGGGAGATGGCCTCTCTCAGCCAATGAACGCTTAGCAGCGGGGTTTCCATGGTGATACCCCGCCGCTAAGCTCTCATTCGGGAAGTACCGTTCTATAGAACGGTACTAAGTTCGTGGATCGCGTTTTCGTTTTTTTTTTTTGCCAAGTCCGGGGATGCCTACTTTGGAACGAAGAGGACAGAACCTCGCATAGGAGATGGTGAGTATGTTTTTTTTCACAGGTCCCCTAGGGATACTTTACCGGACAAGTGGACCGATGCTACAGGGTTACATAGGTGAGTATGTGTACATGTGTGTGTGTGTATGTATGTTTAATAAACTTATACTGTCACGGTGTGTGTGTCCTGTGTTTTTTTTAAACATTTTTTTACAGGTGAACTACAGGTACTAGTGGGCCCTTAATGCCCTGCATGCTGGTACTTGTGGTTCTCCAAGTACCAGCATGCGGGGCAGGCTAGCTGGGACTTGCAGTTCTACTTGTAAAGACAATGTTTGATATTCTTTATTTACACCACACCACACAATCAACCCGCCACCCACCGCCACCAGGGGTGGCGGGGATAGCCCCGGGCTATCAGCCTGGGCCTGGGGTGCCCTGGAGAGGGTGACCCCTTTATTGGGGGGGTCCCCAGCTCTCCAGGGATCCCCGGCCTGGGCTGACTAGCGGTCAGGGTTGATGCTGCGGCTGGGGGGCCCGGTGAAAGGGCTCCCCTGGCTGTGGCATCAGCCCCCCGCTAGAAAAAGTCCAGTGCTGGTTCTGGAACATACAGGGGAACCCTACTCATTTTTTTCCCCTGTATTTCCAGAACCAGGACCGGATCAGAGCCCAGAGCTGGTTGCGCAGAATACGGGGGACCCCTACGTCGTTTGTCCCCCGTATTTTGGCAACCAGCTCTGGTTCTGACTAGCCCGGTGCTGGTTGTGTTTAAGTACAGGGGACCCCTATGTCGTTTGTCCCCTGTATTTAAGCACACCCAGCACTGGGTCACTAATGCCCGGGGCTGGTTGCTCTTTTTTTGGGGGGGGGGCACGCCATTTTTTTCTCTTTTTACACAGGTTTTTTTTTTTTTATTTACCACAGCAGCACAGACGGGTCTCACGGACCCGTTAGTGCTCTGTGTCAATGACACAGATGCAAGTAGCACGGATCTCCTGGTCCGTGCGTGCATCTGTGTCATTGAAATACACAGCAGCACAGACGGGTCTCACTGACCCATCTGTGCTCTGTGTCACTGTCAATCACACAGATGCATGTAGCATGGATCTCACGAGTCCGTGCTACATGCAAATGAGCACCATAATGCTGATTGGCTGAGAGCCGTGACAGACGGCTCTGTCAGCCAATCAGCACTTTGCCCATTAAAGGCAAAGGCATTTTTTTTTAAATGGCCGCTCGAGGCAAAACCTCGAGATCCGACAGCAGATCTCGAGGTTTTGCCTCGGGAGAGGGATCCGGGGCAGACAGGGAGATCCGAGCTTGGGCTCGGATCGCCCCGGATCCCCGAAGTTCGGGTGGGTTCGGTTCTCAGGGAACCGAACCCGCTCATCCCTAGTATATATATGTAAAAGAAGGAAAGATGCACCATAGTATATTATCCTTGATGTACATAAGCTATGAGTGCAGGTTCGGGCAGCGACAGTCCCTTTGTGAATGCACCAAATCCAGGTTTTCATTCCAGCGATTCTGGAGAATGTTCTTCAATCCCTCCCAGATTCTGGTCCCAGGACTGACACCTGTATACCTGGACTGTGACAACCCTGCTCCCGTTCTCTCACAGCACACAGGTGTATCCTGATCAGTGTAGAATATATATAGTCATAAATAGAGAAAGAGGGGCACTCGTGGTGCATGAAGCATTTATTTATAACAATTAGCCCCAATGCCGGATAATACAAATGAATTAGTAAATTCTGTACAAGCATTTACAAAGTAAAACGCAGGTTGCCCCGTACTGGACCAAAGATGTCAAACAGCAACACTGACAGATATCCGCTGATATTACGGCACCGGGTCTCCGCTGATGGACAATAATCACTGGGATTTTCATCCTGCTGAGTCTCTGTAACGGGCGTCCATTTTATATCGCCAACACGTATCAACTTGAAAAAGACCGTATAACACGCCCATGAGACTGAGGTTTTTTTTGCGATCACCTCAAGCCACCACCCAGTCACCTCTCAGGAATGCCCATGGATTTACGCCACCAGCTGACGTGGGAGCGATCGCGCATGCAACAGAGATCTCTGCATACACTCAGTGGTACTCATGCGCTGTAAACATTGACGCTGAGTCCACCTCTGAATCAGCTTCTCTGTCACTTTAATGTTTTTTGTATTGAACATCTGTCATTTGAATGTTTTCTGAATTGTGTATATGACACTGGGATGCTCTCTGTATTGTGCATCTCATATATAATTCTTCCTGTATAGTATATTAATTAGATGGGGATGGTAAGTGTCATTTTCCCAGTACCACCAGGGCAGTAAACATTGTTTTTTTCCCCATCTTACAGTTCTAGCTCTTCCGGTACCCCAGAAGGGTCATGTGGCCAGGATTTCTCTGTTTGAGAAAAGATGGGATAAGTACTGACCCATAACAAAGACTAAGGGCCTGATTCAGAGCCGGACGCTCTGACCAGAGCGCTCGCTCTGAATCAGGGCCCTACTCCATTAAAATGGAGCGTCCTCCTGGACGCTCGTATAGCTGTGGGTCACCACCGACAGCATATACGAGCGTCCAACAAGATGGTCGCGATGGTCTTGACCATCGCGACCATCGGACTAGTGAAGGAAACCCTGTGGTAGGGTTTCCCAGACACAAGCCCTGGAGTGATTTTGGCTCTATCAGAGCCAAAATCACTCCCACCGACATCGCTAGTGATGTCAGTGGGGCCGGCTTCAAACGGTAGGCGTTCCCATGGGAACGCCTCCGTCTGGCAGGCACGCCCCCAGCACGCCCACCAAAGGGGGCGTGCTGTCAATCAACATCGACAGCACGCCCCCTTTGGTGCGAGACCCGGAGCGATGGAAAGTCCTTCGATCGCCGGGTCTCGCGCATGCGCACGACGGAGCTCCCTCCGTCGTGCGCATGCGCAGTGGGGACCATCGACCCAATTGCGAGCGTACTGCCGCTCGCGAGTGGGTCTGAATGACCCCCTAATTCCCCTGCACCTGACTGAGCTGTGACTACCAGGTATTTATGGAGGGCAGGACTGGTGTTTATTCTAAGGCTGGGTTCACTTCAGAACGATGTGCCAATGATGCGATGGACGTTCCGATTTCTTGCAGGGAGTGGCAAGAGGTGATGTCTTCAGAGGCCAAATCAAAACGACATATCACCTGGTCGTCCGGTTGGCCGTACACAGTACACATTGTGTACCGTTACATCGTTCACGATATCTTCTGATCGTCCCCGCAGAGCAGCCAACCTGAAGATGTCAGATATGACGCACGGGAGCGCGCAATTGAGCGTACACACTGTGCAATTCGCATGTTATGTCTTTCCAATTTGCCTCAAAACGACCTATCGTGCCGACATTGCTCTAGTGCGTACCGGCTGTAACCTCTACACCTATAATTCGGGACAGCTTTGGTCTTTGATGGAGAGACAGAGTTGTCACATTGGACTGTCCTGCCTAACATGGGACAGAGGGGTGGTACGCTGCTCTACTATATACATTATAAAAATGATATACTATTCTTGATGATTCTACATATTGAGGTATCTTATTACGAGCAGGGCCTTCCTACCTATATATCTGTCTGTTATTACCCAGTTTTGTTCTATTAATCTTTACAATGGGAAAGCGCAATGGAATATGCTGCGCTATATATGAAACTATTAATAAATAACAAATAAATAATAATATAGCTTCTATATACTCCGTGGTGCGGTACTGTCAGTCCCTGGCCCTGTGGAGCTTACAATCCATTTTCTTTTCACCACAAGTGGGATAAAGGACATGAAGTAAGAAATAACATACATGGCACAACATGCGTGTCTGTGAGGGGTAACATACATGATATCACATGAGCACTGCACACGACCCGGGTCACTAGACAGTAAACCTGGAGCTGTTTAGGTGACCCCCCCCCCCCCTCACTCCTGATGACAGAGACAGATATGGCAAATTAACAGCTCCGCTCTGGGATGACGGGAAGCCACGTTCTCCTCTCGCAGTGTCTTTCATCACAGGAGGCGATGACATGGGTCTTACACCCCTTCTGTAAGCATATCTGTGATCTGTAACCTTATCCCGGGAGGGGGCAGCCCCCGGGAGGGGGCACAGGTTACATTGGCTGTATTTGGGGAGACTGATGGTGGGACAGACACAGGCAAGAGTTAGATTTCCACAGGGGGAATTCCAGCTGCCCATCTCACTGGACAATCCTGAGTACATAGATGTACATATACAAGTGTAAAGAGCCTATGTATTAATAATAATGGCAGAACTGCCACGATTATTAAGGTTTCCGTTTTGCTGCGGATATTTTTCATACTTAATCAGAATATCCCAGCTATGTACAAAGGGGAACTCGCAGGGAAAGCGGTTGCGGTAAACGCTGTCCCTGCGAGTTATAACTCCGCCATTATGTAGAAGTCTTTTGTGAAAGACTTCTCCAGGGGAAGCTGACACTGCGCCAGACTGTGTCATTGTGTCATTGTGTCATTGTGTCACTGTGTCAGTGTGTCAGTGTGTCATTGTTTCACTGTGTCACTGGGTCAGTGTGTCAGTGTATCATTGTGTCACTGTGTCAGTGTGTCATTGTGTCAGTGTATCATTGTGTCATTGTGTCACTGTGTCAGTGTGTCATTGTGTCAGTGTGTCAGTGTGTCATTGTGTCAGTGTATCATTGTGTCATTGTGTCACTGTGTCAGTGTGTCATTGTGTCAGTGTGTCACTGTGTCATTGTGTCAGTGTATCATTGTGTCATTGTGTCACTGTGTCAGTGTGTCACTGTGTCATTGTGTCACTGTGTCATTGTGTTACTGTGTCATTGCGTCACTGTGTCATTGTGTCATTGTGTTACTGTGTCATTGTGTCACTGTGTCATTGTGTCAGTGTATCATTGTGTCACTGTGTCAGTGTGTCATTGTGTCAGTGTGTCACTGTGTCAGTGTATCATTGTGTCATTGTGTCACTGTGTCAGTGTGTCACTGTGTCATCGTGTCACTGTGTCATTGTGTTACTGTGTCATTGCGTCACTGTGTCATTGTGTTACTGTGTCATTGTGTCACTGTGTCATTGTGTCATTGTGTCACTGTGTCATTGTGTCAGTGTGTCATTGTGTCACTGTGTCATTGTGTCACTGTGTCAGCTTCCGACGCCGGCTGGTGGTTGCAGGAGAGGGATCAGAAGATCTTTCTCCTGCTCCTCTTTCTCGCTGTCATGTTGGGACTGCGCAGTGAAGTCAGGGGCACACGCAGGTGAGCAATATTCACCCATTTCATTTCCAAAGCAGGAATTAGCCCCTTATAGGGCCTGATACACTACCGTACGCAACTGTGATTACGCACGCAATGCGAATGTAGCATTCAGCACCTGCGTATGCATCGCAGTGTGCGTGCGCGAACCGGCCGCTACGATCAGGGCTGCGATTGCAGTGACTACGCAGACCCATCGCAGAGTGATTGACAGGAAGCGCCGTTTGTGGGAGGTGATGGGGGGCGGTCGGCAAAACGCTGGCGTTCCCGTGCAGGTGCGTTACAGGGGCGTGCATAAATTATCCACTGCGATGCCGTACGCTGCCTGAGGCCTGATAGCGTGCGTGGGAGTTAGCAATTTCTGAGTAAGGTCAGAGCTTGTGTAAGTGTGTGTGAGGCTGCGATGGTACCGATGTTACTGATGGTTCCGCAGTCTTGCTAAACAGAACGTATGTGCGCTAAGTGAGCGTCCCTGTAGTGCTGCCACGGCATAGCGATCGCAATGAATTAGCATACTAGGATAACTGCGTGCGTAATCACTATTGCATTCGCAGTTGCGATCCATAGTGAATCAGACGCACAGTCTTACTTGCTTACTCTCTCAGAATGCCCAGCGACATCCCCCAGAGATTTACAAAATCCGATATATACATAAATCACCTACGGTCTCAGAACTGACGCGCTATGCCTTCGGGAGTGGCAGCGAATCACAGAAGCCGGCAGACAGGGTCTTTTTATTCCAGACTCCTCCTGCGGCTTTTGTATATATTAGCGAAGCTGCTGCGTACAAAGAGACGCATTAGCCGGTGCTGTAGTGTACATGTGTGAATTAGGCCCTGATATAGGAAACCCCTGAGCTCCATAGAGGAAAACCAGGGCAGCGAGGTCCCTGCAACCCAACAAGCGGCCGCAGGCAGCAAGGAATAAATATTCCCTGTGAGAAGGGTGGAATGTGTCCATCCGGGCAGGGAGCAGGGGGTCATTAACACCTCGCTCTGTGCAGCTTCCTGAGAGCAGACCCCGGCCGCGCTGCCGGATGTGTCAGCCCATTCCTCTATTAGCAGGTGCAGGACACTGAGGAGATGCAGGACCCCGGCCGTACTGTGATGTCTGCGTTACATGCGCGTATTTCTATACCAGACCCCTCCGGAGTGACGTCTGCTATTGGGATCTATAGAATAAAAAATAAAAAAAACAGCATTTAAAAAACTACAAAACCGGCACAAATAAAGCTTCAGGCGTAATTCACAGGTGCGCGCAATTCCGATGTTTGCACAGTTGAGCGATTCTTTGCTACTGTGCATGCGCAAGAAATACTGAGAACCCCTATGGCGCATGCGTTCCACTGAGTGTACACCGTTGCATATGGAGACGCTGGCATTAGGAATGGGGAGGTAAAACAATGAGCGCTCCTGGGTGGTGACCTGGAGGTGGCCTGAAGGGAGCGCAAAAAATCCATCATGTGGGTGTGTTTTTGGAGTGTCACTGGCGTGTGATGGGCATGTTATGGGAGTGTCACTTGGGTGTGATGGGCATGTTATGGGAGTGTCGCTGGCGTGTGATGGGCGTGTTATGGGAATGTCGATGGCGTGTGATTGGTGTGTTATGGGAGTATCACTGGCGTGTGATGGGCGTGTTATGGGAATGTCGCTGGCGTGTGATTGGTGTGTTATGGGAATGTCGCTGGCATGTGATGGTCGTGTTATGGGAATGTCGCTGGCATGTGATGGGCATGTTATGGGAGTGTCGCTGGCATGTGATGGGCATGTTATGGGAGCGTCACTGGTGTGTGATGGGCATGTTATGGGAGCGTCGCTGGCGTGTGATTGGTGTGTTATGGGAGTATCGCTGGCGTGTGGTTGGTGTGTTATGGGAGTATCGCTGGCGTGTGGTTGGTGTGTTATGGGAGTGTCGCTGGCATGTGATTGGTGTGTTATGGGAGTATCGCTGGCGTGTGATTGGTGTGTTATGGGAGTGTCGCTGGCATGTGATGGGCGTGTTATGGGAATGTCGCTGGCATGTGATGGGCGTGTTATGGGAATGTCGCTGGTGTGTGATGGTCGTGTTACGGGAATGTCGCTGGCATGTGATGGGCATGTTATGGGAGTGTCGCTGGCATGTGATGGGCATGTTATGGGAGCGTCACTGGTGTGTGATGGGCGTGTTATGGGAGCGTCGCTGGCGTGTGATTGGTGTGTTATGGGAGTATCGCTGGCGTGTGGTTGGTGTGTTATGGGAGTATCGCTGGCGTGTGGTTGGTGTGTTATGGGAGTGTCGCTGGCGTGTGATTGGTGTGTTATGGGAGTATCGCTGGCGTGTGATTGGTGTGTTATGGGAGTGTCGCTGGCGTGTGATGGGCGTGTTATGGGAATGTCGCTGGCATGTGATGGGCGTGTTATGGGAATGTCGCTGGTGTGTGATGGTCGTGTTATGGGAATGTCGCTGGCGTGTGGTTGGTGTGTTATGGGAGTATCACTGGCGTGTGGTTGGTGTGTTATGGGAGTATCGCTGGTGTGTGGTTTGTGTGTTATGGGAGTGTCGCTGGCGTGTGATGGGCGTGTTATGGGAATGTCACTGGTGTGTGATGGTCATGTTATGGGAATGTCGCTGGTGTGTGATGGTCGTGTTATGGGAATGTCGCTGGCGTGTGATTGGTGTGTTATGGGAGTATCGCTGGCGTGTGGTTGGTGTGTTATGGGAGTGTCGCTGGCGTGTGATGGGCGTGTTATGGGAATGTTGCTGACGTGTGATGGGCGTGTTATGGGAGTGTCACTGGCGTGTGGTTGGTGTGTTATGGGAGTGTCGCTGGTGTGTGGTTGGTGTGTTATGGGAATGTCGCTGGCATGTGATGGGCGTGTTATGGGAATGTCGCTGGTGTGTGATGGTCGTGTTATGGGAATGTCGCTGACGTGTCAGTGAATGCGGCTGCGTTCTCAGTTGCAGAGCGCAGCCACAGAGGCCACCAGAGGGAAGGAGACCCTGCGACTGCCATAGGCTGGCACATGGGTCAATGGTGAAAGCAATGAGGCACCGATGGTGGAGTGTTCAGAGCAACTGGTGGGGTTGCACCATCCCCGGGCATGGGGGCATGTCAGGGGTTGCACCATCCCCGGGCATGGGGGCATGTCAGGGGTTGCACCATCCACGGGCATGGGGGCGTATCGGGGGCTACACTGCGTGAATCTAGCATTTGCATATTATCACTGTTGGGGTCCTACACAAAGTTGCAATCACGGCTTCATTAGAGCACACCCCTGACTCGGGCCCTTGTGTCTTAATGTCCTAATCTCTGAGCTCAATTCCCGGCTTCACAAAGGCTGTAAACAAGGAGAAGCCGTCTCTGCTATACTGCCTGCCGGGTTTTCTGATTAGCTCAGGTGTGTATGTGAGTGTGAGCTGTACTGAGAGGGAGAGATGGAGATCGCCACTGACAGGTCCCCTTTGCAGACCCTGTAATGTCAGGAACTTGGTAGACAACTATATGAGCTAGTTCCAGGGCCCCCTGGCACCCCTGCACCCACTATAGTAACGACCATGGTGGGAGGGTCCATTTCACAGAGGTGCGACATTACAGTGATGGTCTACGAACTATGGAGCTGATTCAGACCCGGACGCTAAGCTAAGCTCTCACGCAGCCAAAAGGGGCCGGGTATGCAAATGCTGCGATCGCACTGTCTGGTTGAAGGCCTTAGAGAGCGACGGCAGAGCGAACGCACGCCAGTATAAAGACGCCCACCTTTCTTTCTTAACACACGTCATTTCCAGGAAGTGTGTGATTAATCGGTAACATCGAGAGCCATCGGAGCTGCACAGAGCGCTTGAGGTAGACCCTACCGCGCCGCAAGTACTGCGATTAGTGCTGTCTAAAATACAACCAAGTGACGTGTACAATGACGCCTCCATGCTAATTATGCACACCCATAAAACGCTGTTCAGACGCCCAGACACGCCTGTGTTCGCAGCACCACTCCCCCGTTCACAAGCACCTTCCCCTGTGACCACCCACAAATGGCGCTATCTGTCACTCAAAGTAGCGTCCAGCCTGTGTACTACGATCGCACAATTCCTGAGCGCAGTGAGTGACTCGTGCATGTGCATATTGACGAATACGCATGCGCAAACGTGCGATTATCGGCCATAGCGTGTGTTCGCGGCTTAGCGTCCGGGTCTGAATCAGGGCCTATGTTTTTGCTTCCGACACTATGGGCCTAATTCACTACCAATCGTAACTGCAAATGCAATAGAGATTACGCACACGGGGCCTGATTCAGACCTGCTCACGAGCACATAGCGCTCGCAAGCGGGTTGATGGTGGCCCAGTGTGCATGCGTGGCGCACGCCATGCGTGGGCGCAAGCCCCGTAGCGAGTGTGAACTTCACTCGCTCTGGGGTTCGCTACAAGATGGGGCGGCTGTCTATGTTGATCGACAGCTCGCCCCGTTTTGTAGGAGGGTAGGGGAAGTGGCTGCACAGACGGAGGCGTTCCCGAAGGAACGCCTGCCGTTTGTGGGCGGCCCAACTGACATCACACGTGATGTCAGTAGTGAACTTCCAGCTCTATTAGAGCAGGAAGTTCACCGGGGCTTGCGGTGGATGAGGCCCTACCACAAGGATCTCCTCGCAATGCCGATAATCACGATAATCACGATAATCGCGACCATCACCTGGCCACTCGCAAAAGCTGTGGATGGTCACCCACAGCTTAGCGAGCGGGCAGGAGAAAAAAAAAACCCGCCCTGTTTCAGAGCGAACGCCTCTGAATCAGGCCCACAGTCTCACTGTGATAGTATGCTAATCCATTGCAATTACAATGCCATGCGCAGCACTACATGAGGACGCCCACTTTACCATACACACTTCCATAATACTTAGCAGAATGTTTATCAACTTCGAATGCATATAAAAACTGTTTCACTTCACGCAGTGCAATGATTCATATATCAAATGAAAGGAAATGTAATGCTGAATTCAACACAATAAACAGAGGTGAAATATTTGCATTACAGGGGACGTTATGCTGTAAAAACCACATTTAGGATGAAAATCCCTGTGTACTTATGATGTCACTGTCCTGTCAGTATTTCGTTGGGTATCCTTTATTTTTCAAGACTGCAGCACAGTGACGTGATCCAGGATTGTGGCGTTACGTGAAAATTGTCTTTCATATGCAGCCATTGCGAGAGAAGTTGGTGGCAATGTTGCAACATCAGGAGCACGAAACACAATCTATACAAAACAAAGAAGGAAAAGGCCGGAAAAAGTGCACAACAGCTGCTGATGATAGGAGAATAAAACGAATTAGCGTCAGGGACAGATGGATGTAATCTGCGGCCATTAGCATTGACCTGAGAGCAACTAGTGTTATTGTCAGTGCAAGAACGGTACGGAGAAGACTAACGGAGGTTGGCCTCAGTTAGTCTTCTCCGGTGGCTGCAGCCGTTGGGTGGGGGGTTCTGCATGCTGACCGGTCATCAGTGATCGGCAGCACGGCAGTCACTGAGGGAGGGTGCAGGGATGCAGGGGACCCCGGCTGTAGCCACCCACTGTGCGTCACTGACAGGTCACATAATTTGCAAACATGTCAGTAACGCACTGTCTGGTGAGGTTGCAAATGCTGCGAGCGCACCAGGTAAGTGGTTAATAGTCTAAGTTCCCAGACCAGACACCTTTATCCTCCCATACTGTACTATCCCATACATTATCTATATGTAACCCTTTCACTGCCGGGAGCAACATTGTTATACATTTTTTGTGCTATCTCAATTTTGTCAAAATTGGGAAAAATGTTTTACTTTCACCAGTGATCGGGCGTTTTATAGGAGGCGGAACAAAGCAACTTTCATTATTCCTCCCACAGCCACTAACTACCCCAACCCCCCCGGATATATAATAAATTTATTCTGCAACCTCCATCTTCTATACGTACGTTATGGGAGGTTGGGTCTGGGTTTTGGGCAATGATAAAGTGTTAGAATAGCGCTATGCCTGCCAGAATATTAACTATTAGCCTTTATTTATATGGTGCATAAGGGATCCGCAGCGCCTTACAACGTACATAAACAGGAACAGTATAAACATATTTACAGTATTATATAATATCTATACTGTATATATATATATATATATATATATATAACAAAAATGTTTATAGATTAATTTTTTGTAAATATAACATGTGTAATAAGCAATAACATAAGATTAGACTTAGCAAAATTCAAGCCTAATATAGAGCATGTAAAAACATGTCCTAACACTAGGGGGTGCTGTAGGACAGATGATATTGGGCTTGCCTGTAATCAGCCAGATTACTGCCTATATGTGGAGATACTTCGGTGAGATATGCTGCTGACATAGGCCCTCATTCAGAGCCGCTCGTAAGCGGCCGCTCGGTCGTTATGAGCGATGTTCACACATCTGCGCATGTGTACGGATTTTAATACACATGCGCGAACCAGTCAGTGCGGCCGAAAATCGTTTGTTCGCTAAATAGCGAATGCCTGCTACTTTGAGTGACAGAAGGAGGCGTATGTGGGTGGTAACAGGGGAAGGTGCTTGAAAACGGGGAGTGGAGATCAGAACGCAGGCGTGCTTAAAGGTCAAAACGGGCGTTTTATGGGTGTGCATAATTAATACAGCAGCGTCATTGACCACGTCACTGGGTTTTTTTTAACTCAGAACTGATCGCAAAATAGCGGTTGAAAAAACCAACCACAAGAATAGCGAGCAGTTCATACGCTGTACGATGTACTCGATTAATCTAATAAATAGCGGACATGACGTATGGTGCGAGCGGCCAGGGGGCGTATTTTTCAAAATTACAACCGCAAATTTTGCTCGCTCGTTCAGACTTAGAGGCATGAACAGACCGCAAAGTGCGAACGTTTCATTTGAATAGCCACCCCTTTTATAAAACGAACGACCGCAAATAGCGAGCGGCTCTGAATGAGGGCCATAGAGGCAGATTCTGAGTGGGACGACTTTTCCGTATGGCGACAGCTGTCCGATTATTGCATTATGGTCATGCGAGCCCCCCATGTATACTAAAAATCTGTGGTTCGGCATGTGGAATATCTGACATATCTGTGCCCATATTCTGTAAACAAGCACGGAAGTCAGCTGGTACGCCCACGGCACTACCGTGTGTCCAATGTAAATGGATCAGTCTAATGTTAAGTCACCGCCCAGTTACCGCTCAGAAATGCACACACGTCACAAAGTGTGATCCGCGGAAGGACAGATCAATCCGTAGGCTTTGCTTGCCGATGTAAGTGCTGTATAGTGGTTTCATTAGTATCTACCTGAGAGATGAGGTCCCAACTCCAGTGTAAAGAAAAGGCTTCTAATTTATCATTTACTTTTAAAACATTTTGGCAACAATGGAAGTTGACTTTCTACGCAACCAAACACAATGTTCATCAATTACAATCACTTTAACTTTAGAACACACAAATGAACAAGAGCAATTTCTTATTTTTGTTTTACAGGGAATCCACTGGATCCAGCAACTGAAGCTTTCACCGGGACCCTGCAAATCCAACACCCCATGCAATATGCATCCAACACCCCATGCAATACGAGCAAATTAAACACTGATACCCCTTTCACACAGGAAAATGGAAATCCCGGGTAACTCACTTTTACCCAGTAATTTGCTAAACAACCTGGGTTTTTTCCCTGTATAAAAGGGTCATCCCAGGAATAAATTCCCGGGTCTCCGACCCTGGTTTTTTGCAGGGTCGTAGACCTGGGAATTAAGTCCCGGGTTGACCCTTTCACACGGGGGAAAAAACCCAGGTTGTTTAGCAAATTACTGAGTAAAAGTGAATTACCCGGGATTTCCATTTTCCTGTGTGAAAGGGGTATCAGACAGAAAATCGCAAAAAACCTGGCTTGCAAAATGATAATACTTTGGCCCCGGAGCCCTGGTGAAAGGGTCTCGAGGCTGTGGCATTAGAGCCCGGCCATTTTGGGTCTGGTGCTGGTTTTAAATATAGGTGGGGACCCTACGCAATTTTTTCCCCCTATATTTAAAACCAGGACTGGCCCTGCAGCCTGGTGTTGGTTTCTAAATTACGGTGGAACCCTACACATTTTAGAAACCAGGACAGGCTGGCAAGTTTTTTTCAGATATTGAAATTTATTTTCTATATTTATAGGCAGAAACATACATGGATCACAGCGATCTGTGTATGTTTCTGCCAAACTCTCAGATCACAGGCAGGTGTATAGTTTTCACAAGTTTTTACAGGAGAGTTTTCCCATCTCATGAGAGTTTAGAAACTCTCTGCTTGGTAAATTCCAGAATCCTATCTTCACCAGTGAAAAGGTTCTCGAGTTTTGCCGATGGTGAATTGAAGAGCGTTTGCTAACTCTCCAGTATTTTCCCGTAGCAAAGGAAATCTTTCTCCCGAGTATGACATTAGTAAATTTGCGAGAGGGAAAAAAATGCCCAAACTCTCCAGAGATAGCAAACTCCCAAACTCTCAGCTTAGTAAATTTACCCCTAAGTGTCTTGGTAGTATAAACCCTCTATTCATTTCATTCCCAGTGTCAGACTGTATAATTCCTGCAGTTGCTATGCAAATCTCTCCTATGCAGCAGTAATATAATAACTCCTGGCTGGCCTATGCATCTGTTCCTGAGCTCACTTATACCTCTTTTCCACCAAAAACCCAGGTCCGACCTGGGTTTTTGGACATGGTTCCAACCCTGGTCAGACTCAGGTCAGACCCATTTACACTGTACCTTTGATCTGGGTTACTCCCAGGTCAGCCCTGTTCACACTGAACTCAGGTCTGCCCTGCTAAACCTGTGAGGTCATAAAAAGTGGGAGGTGACTGCTCCACAACCACCAATCCGCTCATTTTAGGCATGATCCAGGTCAGATAACCCGGGTTGCGCCGTTTACACTGCACCATTACCTGGGTCCATCCTGGGTCCAACCCTGGTAGCTACCTGGGTTGGATTGCAGGGTCACTTGACCCAGGTTATTTTTCAGGGACCCTTTTACACTGAGCTGCGATCCGGGTAGACCCAGCAATAACCCAGGTTTTTGCTCTGGTGTAAAAGGGGTATTAGTGGCGTATATAGAGACACTAACAAAGGCTCAGAGCAGTATATGATAATGGGGCAATGTTGCTTAGTATTGTGCTTGTTCTGAAGGGTAATAGTGGAGATGGGTGAGCGCTCGTGTGGGAGGTATGTATCAGACTCTCCTTACCACCACCATCACGCCTCCGGTCCGCCCTTTGGTCAATCAGCTTCTCAGGCTCTGATTCCAATTCACAGCTCCGCCCGGGCCGCGCCTTCCTGGGAAGTCAGACACACCTCCGGCAGTCGGGCTAAAGCCGGAAGATAAGATGATGCCTCTGTTGTCTCCGCACCGCCTCCGGATATGACCTACAGCGATATTGTAATGGCAGGTAAGCGCTGTAGCAGGGGCGACTCCTCTGCGCACACTATTACACTATGATTGGACATTACTATGATTCAGTTCCAGGAAACCACAATGAGAGTTGCTATAGATGTAGAGGTCAAACTTTATCCAATTTGAGAAATATAATTAGGGATGTAGTTGGGATATTTACAGCCGGAATGCCGGCTCTCAAAACCTTGGCGCCAGAATCCCCACTTCCGGCCAGAAGACCGGCGCCGGAATCACGACAGTAGTGGAGATGCCGACGCTAGAATCCCGACAACTGGAATCTCGATCAGAAGTATAGTGGGGCCAGTTAGGTGTTAGATGTTAGGGGGGGGTTGGAGGGTTAGGTTTAGGCACCACGGCGGGGGTTAGGATTAGGCTAGAGGGGAGGTTAGGGTTAGGCTACGGGGGGTTTAGGGTTAGGCACTAAGGGGGGAGGGTTAGGTTCAGTCACCAGGGTGGGAGGGTTAGGGTGCAGAAAAGGAGGGCTTGGGTCAGAGGGTTAAAGGGAGAGGGTTAGGGTACTTACCTAACCCACCGGGATACTCAGCATCGGGATGCCGTGGTCTGCTGGTATCTCATACCCTACCCGTATAATGAATTATATTGTTGTTTAAACATCGCTGATAGTGACAGACCATTTCTGATAATTTGGGCAATCTGGAAATTAATGAGTTAAAAGCGCAGGTTTCTGATGAACATCCTCTGCGTAATGAATCTGCTGTTTCATGTAACCCTGTCCAGGTAATTCCCACTATCCATTCCAGAGAGCCCGCAGCCTTCATACATGCCGTCCGTCCGTCATGTCTGTAATCTGCATCCTCAGATCGCCTTTCCCTGGATGCTAGAGAGAACCCGTGTTATGTGGTGACTGGGACCATTTCTGTGCGTCTATGTCCGGGGATCGCAGAAGTAACGGCACAAGTGATCCTGGTCTCTGTCATTAGGACCTGTCAGAGTTCCCTGACCACACACCACAAACCAGCCGTCACCTCCCATCTCCCACATGCCAGGGGCTCAAGGCCTGATTCAGACCCTCTCGCAAGCGCTATGCGCTCGTGAGTGGGTCGATGTTTGGCCACTGCACATGCGCACACCAGAGCCGGCTCCGACGTGCCCAAAAGGGGGCGGCTGTCGATTTTGATCGACAGCTCGCACCGTTTTGGAGGTGGGCAGGGGGGGTGGCTGGCCAAACGGAGGCGTTCCCGAGCGCCTGCTATTTGGGGGCGGCCCCACTGACATCACGAGTGATGTCAGGGGTGAGCGTCCGGCTCTATTAAGAGCCGGAAGCTCACTGGGGCTTGCGGGAATGAGACCCTACCACAAGGGTCTTGTCGCAAGCCCAGATGGTCGCGATGGTCAAGACCATAGCGACCATCACCTGGCCACTTGCCAGGAGGCCGCACATAAAAAAAAAAATGCCCTGATTCAGAGTGAGCGCTTTCTCAGAACATCCGGCTCTGAATCAGGCCCTTGGCGCGGCCTCCACACGGTCACTGCAGGCAAATGCATCCCATCCCCTCATTACAGGCTGATTCCCTCTGCTCAGTGCCCCTGTGATGCTGCACCAGTAACAGAGGGAGGGTACGGAGAGTGTGCCCTGTGATATGGATGGTATAACATCTCTTGTGTCTCTTCCTTCACTCATCAGGATCAATTCAATTAGGTGCGAAGAGGGTGAATTACCTTTGCAATGGCGAGGAAACTCCAGCAACAGCTCCGCATCTCACCCCCGTCTCACCCCCGTCTTGTGGAGTTTAGTAAGTAGCTCTACAGGCGGTGGGGGGTAAGTTCAGAGCTACTGCACGTATGTGCATGATGAGCCGGCTCACAAGTAATTAAATCAACTCCCGGTGTTTATTGGGCCACCGAGATAGCGGGAAAATGCCCATTGGGATGGTCCTGTGTCCCCTCTGCTGGGCCGGCGCACATGTGCATGTCACCTAAACATTACTACATGTGCATGTCACCTAAACATTACTACATGTGCATGTCACCTAAACATTACAATATGTGCATGTCACCTAAACATTACTACATGCGCATGTCACCTAAACATTACTACGTGTGCATGTCACCTAAACATTACTACATGTGCATGTCACCTAAACATTACTACATGTGCATGTCACCTAAACAATACTACATGTGCATGTCACCTAAACATTACTACATGTGCATGTCACCTAAACATTACTACGTGTGCGTGTCACCTAAACACTACTACATGTGCATGTCACCTAAACACTACTACATGTGCATGTCACCTAAACATTACTACATGTGCATGTCACCTAAACATTACTACGTGTGCATGTCACCTAAACATTACTACATGTGCATGTCACCTAAACATTACTACATGTGCATGTCACCTAAACAATACTACATGTGCATGTCACCTAAACATTACTACATGTGCATGTCACCTAAACATTACTACGTGTGCGTGTCACCTAAACACTACTACATGTGCATGTCACCTAAACATTACTACATGTGCATGTCACCTAGACAATTACTACATGTGCAAGTCACCTAAACACTACTACATGTGCATGTCACCTAAACACTACTACATGTGCATGTCACCTAAACATTACTACATGTGCATGTCACCTAAACATTGCTACGGGTGCATGTCACCTAGACAATCACTACATGTGCATGTCACCTAAACATTGCTACATGTGCATGTCACCTAAACATTACTACATGTGCATGTCACCTAAACATTGCTACGGGTGCATGTCACCTAAACACTAATACATGTGCATGTCACCTAAACACTACTACATGTGCATGTCACCTAAACATTACTACATGTGCATGTCACCTAGACAATTACTACATGTGCACGTCACCTAAATATTACTACATGTGCATGTCACCTAAACATTGCTACATGCGCATGTCACCTAAACATTACTACATGCGCATGTCACCTAAACATTACTACGTGTGCATGTCACCAAAACATTACTACGTGTGCATGTCACCTAAACATTACTACGTGTGCAAGTCACCTAAACATTGCTACATGTGCAAGTCACCTAAACGTTACTACATGTGCATGTCACCTAAACAATACTACATGTGCATGTCACCTAAACATTACTACGTGTGCATGTCACCTAAACGTTGCTAAATGTGCATGTCACCTAAACATTACTACATGTGCATGTCACCTAAACAATACTACATGTGCATGTCACCTAAACATTACTACATGTGCATGTGTCGCCTAAACATTACTACATGTGCATGTCACCTAAACATTGCTACATGTGCATGTCACCTAAACATTACTACATGTGCATGTCACCTAAACATTACTACATGTGCATGTGTCACCTAAACATTACTACATGTGCATGTCACCTAAACATTGCTACATGTGTATGTCACCTAAACATTGCTACATTTGCATGTGTCACCTAAACATTACTACATGTGCATGTCACATAAACATTGCTACATGTGCAAGTCACCTAAACATTACTACATGTGCATGTCACCTAAACATTACTACATGTGCATGTCACCTAAACATTGCTACATGTGCAAGTCACCTAATCATTACTACATGTGCATGTCACCTAAACATTACTACATGGCATGTCACCTAAACATTACTACGTGTGCATGTCACCTAATCATTACTATGTGTGCATGTCACCTAAACATTACTACATGTGCATGTGTCACCTAAACATTACTACGTGTGCATGTCACCTAAACATTACTACGTGTGCATGTGTCACCTAAACATTACTACATGTTCATGTCACCTAAACATTACTACGTGTGCATGTCACCTAAACATTACTACATGTGCATGTGTCACCTAAACATTACTACATGTGCATGTCACCTAAACATTGCTACATGTGCATGTCACCTAAACATTACTACATGTGCATGTCACCTAAACATTACTACGTGTGCATGTCACCTAAACATTACTACATGTGCATGTCACCTAAACAATACTACATGTGCATGTCACCTAAACATTACTACATGTGCATGTGTCACCTAAACATTACTACATGTGCATGTCACCTAAACATTGCTACATGTGCATGTCACCTAAACATTACTACATGTGCAAGTCACCTAAACAATAGTACATGTGCAAGTCAACTAAACATTACTACATGTGCATGTGACCTAAACATTACTACATGTGCATGTGTCACCTAAACATTACTACATGTGCATGTCACCTAAACATTGCTACATGTGCATGTCACCTAAACATTGCTACATTTGCATGTGTCACCTAAACATTACTACATGTGCATGTCACCTAAGCATTGCTACATGTGCATGTCACCTAAACATTACTACATGTGCAAGTCACCTAAACATTACTACATGTGCATGTCACCTAAACATTACTACATGTGCATGTCACCTAAACATTGCTACATGTGCAAGTCACCTAATCATTACTACATGTGCATGTCACCTAAACATTACTACATGTGCATGTCACCTAAACATTACTATGTGTGCATGTCACCTAAACATTACTACATGTGCATGTCACCTAAACATTACTACGTGTGCATGTCACCTAAACATTACTACGTGTGCATGTGTCACCTAAACATTACTACATGTTCATGTCACCTAAACATTACTACGTGTGCATGTCACCTAAACATTACTACATGTGCATGTGTCACCTAAACATTACTACATGTGCATGTCACCTAAACATTGCTACATGTGCATGTCACCTAAACATTACTACATGTGCATGTCACCTAAACAATACTACATGTGCATGTCACCTAAACATTACTACATGTGCATGTCACCTAGACAATTGCTACATGTGCAAGTCACCTAAACATTACTACATGTGCATGTCACCTAAACATTGCTACATGTACATGTCACCTAAACATTACTACATGTGCATGTCACCTAAACATTACTACGTGTGCATGTCACCTAAACATTACTACATGTGCATGTCACCTAAACATTACTACATGTGCATGTCACCTAACATTACTATATGTGCATGTCACCTAAACATTACTACATGTGCATGCCACCTAAACATTACTATATGTGCATGTCACCTAAACATTACTACATGTGCATGTCACCTAAACATTACTACATGTGCATGTCACCTAAACATTACTTCATGTGCATGTCACCTAAACAATACTACATGTGCATGTCACCTAACATTACTATATGTGCATGTCACCTAAACATTACTACATGTGCATGTCACCTAAACATTACTATATGTGCATGTCACCTAAACATTACTACATGTGCATGTCACCTAAACAATACTACATGTGCATGTCACCTAAACATTACTACATGTGCATGTCACCTAAACATTACTACATGTGCATGTCACCTAAACATTAGTACGTGTGCATGTCACCTAAACAATACTACATGTGCATGTCACCTAAACAATACTACATGCGCATGTCACCTAAACATTACTACATGCGCATGTCACCTAAACATTACTACATGTGCAAGTCACCTAAACATTACTACATGTGCATGTCACCTAAACATTACTACATGTGCATGTCACCTAACATTACTATATGTGCATGTCACCTAACATTACTACATGTGCATGTCACCTAAACATTACTACATGTGCATGTCACCTAAACATTACTACATCTGCATGTCACCTAAACATTACTTCATGTGCATGTCACCTAAACAATACTACATGTGCATGTCACCTAACATTACTATATGTGCATGTCACCTAAACATTACTACATGTGCATGTCACCTAAACATTACTACATGTGCATGTCACCTAAACATTACTACATGTGCATGTCACCTAAACATTAGTACGTGTGCATGTCACCTAAACAATACTACATGTGCATGTCACCTAAACATTACTACATGCGCATGTCACCTAAACATTACTACATGTGCAAGTCACCTAAACATTGCTACGTGTGCATGTCACCTAAACATTACTACATGTGCATGTCACCTAAACATTACTACATGTGCATGTCACCTAAACATTACCACATGCGCATGTCACCTAAACATTACTACATGTGCATGTCACCTAAACATTACTTCATGTGCATGTCACCTAAACAATACTACATGTGCATGTCACCTAACATTACTACATGTGCATGTCACCTAAACATTACTACATGTGCATGTCACCTAAACATTACTACATGTGCATGTCACCTAAACAATACTACATGTGCATGTCACCTAAACATTACTACATGTGCATGTCACCTAAACATTAGTACGTGTGCATGTCACCTAAACAATACTACATGTGCATGTCACCTAAACAATACTACATGTGCATGTCACCTATACATTACTACATGCGCATGTCACCTAAACATTACTACATGTGCAAGTCACCTAAACATTGCTACGTGTGCATGTCACCTAAACATTACTACATGTGCATGTCACCTAAACATTACTACATGTGCAAGTGCAACCTACAGAAATGTGAATGATATGTTATATGATTGAAAAGTAATGAGGCCCCCTCTGTTTCTCTGTCCCATAGGCGGACGTGGCAGTGTTATGCTGGTTATTGTGACGCTCATACATCGATGTCTGACCCTGCGGATGGACTGCCGTAATCTTCTTTGTTTGGTCACAGCGAGTGGAAGATCTTTCGTATGTTTCATCATGGCGGATGAGGAAGACGTGTCTGTGAGATTACATCAGAGATGTGTGATTCAATTTTGTGTTAAACTTGGATAAAGCGGAAATTAACTCATGAAATGTTACGGCAAACATACGGTGGAGAAACAATTAGCCGTGCTGCAGTATTTCGGGCATTTCAGGGGGTAACACGCGAGTGACTGACAAAGCACATTCCGGGTTTTTTAATTGAAAAATTATTGTTTCTTTTATTATTTTTTTCTACAATTTTTCAAAGTGCCCCAAAATCACCTTTTTTCCTACTTTTGTTTTGCATTTTTCATTTAATTCATTTGGAATTAAACGAAAAAAGTGTGATTGTTATCATTTCAAAATAAAAAAAGCACAAATCAGCCATTTTACACCATTTAAAAACCATCACTACTTTCCTTATGCCCACAAACAGCTGTCTATGCGGTCCCGCTAACGAAATAATCAATTTTGGGGGGTTCAGGATTGTCTCCCCACTTTTTCGTGCACTTCTCTCACATCGCATTTGGCAGTCAATTTGCAAACCTCCGCTGTGAGTACCGCGAATATCCTTTTTTCATTGGATTGGAGAATTCTCGGGTGCGCGCATTTATGCAAAGTCGTTGAGTTTCAAAAAACAAACTCGCTACTCGCAATTCGCACCTAATTGTATTGACCCATAAGACTTCAATATCTCATGTCAACGGCATCTCCAAATAAAATGATAGGAGAAACATCTCATAGCGTGAAACAATAAAATACATAAAAATAACACAGGTAAAAATGGCTGCATAGCGCAGTTAGACTTCTAAGAAAGGCACATGCACAAGCATAGGGGGTAATATAATCCCCGGGGGTAGTTCACCTTGATAAAGACATTACTGTTGAAACGCGTTGGTGGATCTATAAGGAAGCTGCTGCCAGCAGGGACCCTAGAAAGAGCTGTTACGATTAGGAGGAAGGTGAACTACACCCGGGTATTAACACTGAATATCAACTGTACATTTTGTGACAAATTACATCTGTTCTCACATATTTATAACATACAAAGAAAACCTGGAAATCATGATTTTTTTAGTCCTGGTTGTGAAAATACGGGGGACAAAATGAATAGGGGTCCCCCGTGTTTTGCACAACCAGCATCAGGCTCTTGAGCCTGTCCTGGTTGTGAAAATGCAGGGGGACAAAATCAGTAGGGGTCCCCTCTATTTTGCACAACCAGCACCGGGCTCTTAGTAGCAGGGTTGAATGCCACAGCCGGGGGACACATTTCAAGGGGTCCTTCAGCCAAAGCATTAATCACCCCACACCATACTTGCCTACTCTCCCGGGACTGTCGGGAGCCTCCCGAAAATCGGGTGCCGCTCCCGACACCCCGCAAGACTAGGTAAGTCCCCCGGAATAGATGCCGGTTCCCCGCTAACCCCCGCGCCAGCCGCAAAAGTGGGCGGTGCGGGGGTGTGATGACGCTATTCATCGCGAATCGCGTCATCGTAGCCCCGCCCCGTCTTATAATGCCAGTAATATTGGCATTACAAAGCGGGGGGCGGGGCCACTATGACGCTATCGCGTCGGCACGCCCCCGCTCCGCCTCTTTGACCCGCCCCCATCCTCCCTGCTGGACGGACCTGCCAGCTCCCTCCCGGATTCCCCTGCCGAGATGTCGGCAAGTATGCCCCACACTAGTTAGCCCAGGCTGGGGATTCCTGGGGAAGAGGACTGAACACCGGGGACAAGGTCAGTATAGTCTGAGTATGTAATAAATGTATACTTTCTACAGTGAGAGTATTGTATTTATTTTAATATTTCCTTTAAAGGGGAACTGTAGGTACCAGCTGCCCATTAATGCCTCGCATGCTGATACTTATGGTTCTCCTAGTACCAGCATGTGGGGGAGGCTTGCTGAGACTTATAGTCCCCCTCTAAAAGACAATATTACTTTATATTTATTTACTCCGAGTCCACACCCACCACCCAATTAAATGACTTTGGGTTATATAACTGCATACTGTTATGCTACATGATAATAGCACATACATGAATATATCTAAGTTGAGAGCCAAATCACCTGGAGTTACCCCCAGAATCCTCCAAATAGCACTACAGGAACCAGCACACCCTCCTAATGCTAGTCCCATCCATACCTCTCAGAACAGTAATATAAAATATTGGCTGCTCAGATCAACTTAATAGTCCTTCAGGTGGCCTAACAGAATGCAATTATATGACCCAAAGTGGGTGCTATTGTCATGTAGTGTTAGGGACACCGGTACAGAGACGCCATGACGTGGGCCGGTGCTTAAACAAATCATTGCAAATATATGCAACAAATATCTGTGGATTTCTATTATCATGTAGTGTTCACATCTTATTACTGGTCTTTTGCAGTGTGCTGGGGGGGGGTCTTATTTTCTAGTCTAGATTAAACCCCTCTCTCCCGTGCACCTGTGAGAGACCATTAAGCTGATCTGAGAAACCACCATTTTATATAGACCAGATGACAGAGCTAAAATCACAGGTGAGCATGGGGTAATTGTTATTCTCCCTGCTGATGGGGTAATTGTTATTCTCCCTGCTGATGGGGTAATTGTTATTCTCCCTGCTGATGGGGTAATTGTTATTCTCCCTGCTGATGGGGTAATTGTTGTTGTCCCTGCTGATAAGGTAATTGTTATTCTCCCTGCTGATGGGGTAATTATTATTCTCCCTGCTGATGGGGTAATTGTTATTCTCCCTGCTGATGGGGTAATTGTTATTCTCCCTGCTGATGGGGTAATTGTTATTCTCCCTGCTGATGGGGTAATTGTTATTCTCCCTGCTGATGGGGTAATTGTTGTTGTCCCTGCTGATGGGGTAATTGTTATTCTCCCTGCTGATGGGGTAATTGTTGTTCTCCCTGCTGATGGGGTAATTGTTATTCTCCCTGCTGATGGGGTAATTGTTATTCTCCCTGCTGATGGGGTAATTGTTGTCCCTGCTGATGGGGTAATTGTTATTCTCCCTGCTGATGGGGTAATTGTTGTCCCTGCTGATGGGGTAATTGTTGTCCCTGCTGATGGGGTAATTGTTATTCTCCCTGCTGATGGGGTAATTGTTGTCCCTGCTGATGGGGTAATTGTTATTCTCCCTGCTGATGGGGTAATTGTTGTTCTCCCTGCTGATGGGGTAATTGTTGTTGTTCCTGCTGATGGCGTAATTGTTGCTGTCCCTACTGATGGGGTAATTGTTGCTGTTCCTCCTGATAGGGTAATTGTTGTTGTCCCTCATGATGGGGTAATTGTTGTTGTCCCTGCTGATAGGGTAATTGTTATTCTCCCTGCTGATGGGGTAATTGTTATTCTCCCTGCTGATGGGGTAATTGTTATTCTCCCTGCTGATAGGGTAATTGTTATTCTCCCTGCTGATGGGGTAATTGTTGTTGTCCCTGCTGATGGGGTAATTGTTGTTGTCCCTGCTGATAAGGTAATTGTTATTCTCCCTGCTGATGGGGTAATTATTATTCT
Organism: Taudactylus pleione; assembly: GCA_031769625.1. Classification (NCBI taxonomy): domain Eukaryota; kingdom Metazoa; phylum Chordata; class Amphibia; order Anura; family Myobatrachidae; genus Taudactylus; species Taudactylus pleione. The sequence continues at coordinate 35,681 of JAUIMM010002854.1, forward strand.
CCCTGCTGATGGGGTAATTGTTATTCTCCCTGCTGATGGGGTAATTGTTGTTGTCCCTGCTGATAAGGTAATTGTTATTCTCCCTGCTGATGGGGTAATTATTATTCTCCCTGCTGATGGGGTAATTATTATTCTCACTGCTGATGGGGTAATTGTTATTCTCCCTGCTGATGGGGTAATTGTTATTCTCCCTGCTGATGGGGTAATTGTTATTCTCCCTGCTGATGGGGTAATTGTTGTTGTCCCTGCTGATAAGGTAATTGTTATTCTCCCTGCTGATGGGGTAATTATTATTCTCCCTGCTGATGGGGTAATTGTTATTCTCCCTGCTGATGGGGTAATTGTTATTCTCCCTGCTGATGGGGTAATTGTTATTCTCCCTGCTGATGGGGTAATTGTTATTCTCCCTGCTGATGGGGTAATTGTTGTTGTCCCTGCTGATGGGGTAATTGTTATTCTCCCTGCTGATGGGGTAATTGTTGTTCTCCCTGCTGATGGGGTAATTGTTATTCTCCCTGCTGATGGGGTAATTGTTGTCCCTGCTGATGGGGTAATTGTTATTCTCCCTGCTGATGGGGTAATTGTTGTCCCTGCTGATGGGGTAATTGTTATTCTCCCTGCTGATGGGGTAATTGTTGTTCTCCCTGCTGATGGGGTAATTGTTGTTGTTCCTGCTGATGGCGTAATTGTTGCTGTCCCTACTGATGGGGTAATTGTTGCTGTTCCTCCTGATAGGGTAATTGTTGTTGTCCCTCATGATGGGGTAATTGTTGTTGTCCCTGCTGATAGGGTAATTGTTATTCTCCCTGCTGATGGGGTAATTGTTATTCTCCCTGCTGATGGGGTAATTGTTATTCTCCCTGCTGATGGGGTAATTGTTATTCTCCCTGCTGATGGGGTAATTGTTGTTGTCCCTGCTGATGGGGTAATTGTTATTCTCCCTGCTGATGGGGTAATTGTTGTTCTCCCTGCTGATGGGGTCATTGTTATTCTCCCTGCTGATGGGGTAATTGTTGTCCCTGCTGATGGGGTAATTGTTATTCTCCCTGCTGATGGGGTAATTGTTGTCCCTGCTGATGGGGTTATTGTTATTCTCCCTGCTGATGGGGTAATTGTTGTCCCTGCTGATGGGGTAATTGTTATTCTCCCTGCTGATGGGGTAATTGTTGTTGTCCCTGCTGATGGGGTAATTGTTGTTGTTCCTGCTGATGGGGTAATTGTTGCTGTCCCTACAGATGGGGTAATTGTTGCTGTTCCTCCTGATAGGGTAATTGTTGTTGTCCCTCATGATGGGGTAATTGTTGTTGTCCCTGCTGATAAGGTAATTGTTATTCTCCCTGCTGATGGGGTAATTGTTATTCTCCCTGCTGATGGGGTAATTGTTATTCTCCCTGCTGATGGGGTAATTGTTATTCTCCCTGCTGATGGGGTAATTGTTTTTGTCCCTGCTGATGGGGTAATTGTTATTCTCCCTGCTGATGGGGTAATTGTTGTTCTCCCTGCTGATGGGGTAATTGTTATTCTCCCTGCTGATGGGGTAATTGTTGTCCCTGCTGATGGGGTAATTGTTATTCTCCCTGCTGATGGGGTAATTGTTGTCCCTGCTGATGGGGTAATTGTTATTCTCCCTGCTGATGGGGTAATTGTTGTCCCTGCTGATGGGGTAATTGTTGTTGTTCCTGCTGATGGGGTAATTGTTGCTGTCCCTACTGATGGGGTAATTGTTGCTGTTCCTCCTGATAGGGTAATTGTTGTTGTCCCTCATGATGGGGTAATTGTTGTTGTCCCTGCTGATAGGGTAATTGTTGTTGTCCCTCATGATGGGGTAATTGTTGTTGTCCCTGCTGATGGAGTAATTGTTGTTGTCCCTGCTGATGGGGTAATTGTTGTTGTCCCTACTGATGGAGTAATTGTTATTGTCCCTACTGATGGGGTAATTGTTGCTGTTCCTCCTGATGGGGTAATTGTTGTTGTCCCTGCTGATGGAGTAATTGTTGTTGTTCCTACTGCTGGGGTAATTGTTGTTCTCCCTGCTGATGGGGTAATTGTTGTTGTCCCTGCTGATGGAGTAATTGTTGTTGTCCCTGCTGATGGAGTAATTGTTGTTGTCCCTGCTGATGGGGTAATTGTTATTCTCCCTGCAGATGGGGTAATTGTTATTCTCCCTGCTGATGGGGTAATTGTTATTCTCCCTGCTGATGGGGTAATTGTTGTTGTCCCTGCTGATGGGGTAATTGTTATTCTCCCTGCTGTAGGGGTAATTGTTGTTCTCCCTGCTGATGGGGTAATTGTTGTTGTCCCTGCTGATGGGGTAATTGTTATTCTCCCTGCTGTAGGGGTAATTGTTGTCCCTGCTGATGGGGTAATTGTTATTCTCCCTGCTGATGGGGTAATTGTTGTCCCTGCTGATGGGGTAATTGTTATTCTCCCTGCTGATGGGGTAATTGTTGTTCTCCCTGCTGATGGGGTAATTGTTGTTGTTCCTGCTGATGGGGTAATTGTTGCTGTCCCTACTGATGGGGTAATTGTTGCTGTTCCTCCTGATAGGGTAATTGTTGTTGTCCCTCATGATGGGGTAATTGTTGTTGTCCCTGCTGATGGAGTAATTGTTGTTGTCCCTGCTGATGGGGTAATTGTTGTTGTTCCTGCTGATGGGGTAATTGTTATTGTCCCTACTGATGGGGTAATTGTTGCTGTTCCTCCTGATGGGGTAATTGTTGTTGTCCCTGCTGATGGGGTAATTGTTGTTCTCCCTGCTGATGGAGTAATTGTTGTTGTCCCTGTTGATGGGGTAATTGTTGTTGTCCCTGCTGATGGAGTAATTGTTGTTGTCCCTGTTGATGGGGTAATTGTTGTTGTCCCTGCTGATGGAGTAATTGTTGTTGTCCCTGCTGATGGAGTAATTGTTGTTGTCCCTGTTGATGGGGTAATTGTTGTTGTCCCTGCTGATGGGGTAATTGTTGTTGTCCCTGCTGATGGAGTAATTGTTGTTGTCCCTGCTGATGGAGTAATTGTTGTTGTCCCTGTTGATGGGGTAATTGTTGTTGTCCCTGCTGATGGGGTAATTGTTGTTGTCCCTGCTGATAGGGTAGTTGTTGTTATCCCTGCTGATGGGGTAATTGTTGTAGTCCCTGCTGATGGAGTAATTGCTGTTGTCCCTGCTGATGGGGTAATTGTTGTTGTCCCTGCTGATGGGGTAATTGTTGTCCCTGCTGATGGGGTAATTGTTATTCTCCCTGCTGATGGGGTAATTGTTGTCCCTGCTGATGGGGTAATTGTTATTCTCCCTGCTGATGGGGTAATTGTTGTCCCTGCTGATGGGGTAATTGTTATTCTCCCTGCTGATGGGGTAATTGTTGTCCCTGCTGATGGGGTAATTGTTATTCTCCCTGCTGATGGGGTAATTGTTGTCCCTGCTGATGGGGTAATTGTTATTCTCCCTGCTGATGGGGTAATTGTTGTTCTCCCTGTTGATGGGGTAATTGTTGTTGTTCCTGCTGATGGGGTAATTGTTGCTGTCCCTACTGATGGGGTAATTGTTGTTGTTCCTCCTGATAGGGTAATTGTTGTTGTCCCTCATGATGGGGTAATTGTTGTTGTCCCTGCTGATGGAGTAATTGTTGTTGTCCCTGCTGATGGGGTAATTGTTGTTGTCCCTACTGATGGAGTAATTGTTATTGTCCCTACTGATGGGGTAATTGTTGCTGTTCCTCCTGATGGGGTAATTGTTGTTGTCCCTGCTGATGGAGTAATTGTTGTTGTTCCTACTGCTGGGGTAATTGTTGTTCTCCCTGCTGATGGGGTAATTGTTGTTGTCCCTGCTGATGGAGTAATTGTTGTTGTCCCTGCTGATGGAGTAATTGTTGTTGTCCCTGCTGATGGAGTAATTGTTGTTGTCCCTGCTGATGGAGTAATTGTTGTTGTCCCTGTTGATGGGGTAATTGTTGTCCCTGCTGATGGAGTAATTGTTGTTGTCCCTGCTGATGGAGTAATTGTTGTTGTCCCTGTTGATGGGGTAATTGTTGTTGTCCCTGCTGATGGGGTAATTGTTGTCCCTGCTGATGGAGTAATTGTTGTTGTCCCTGCTGATGGAGTAATTGTTGTTGTCCCTGTTGATGGGGTAATTGTTGTTGTCCCTGCTGATAGGGTAGTTGTTGTTGTCCCTGCTGATGGGGTTATTGTTGTAGTCCCTGCTGATTAAGTAATTGCTGTTGTCCCTGCTGATGGGGTAATTGTTGTTGTCCCTGCTGATGGGGTAATTGTTATTCTCCCTGCTGATGGGGTAATTGTTGTCCCTGCTGATGGGGTAATTGTTATTCTCCCTGCTGATGGGGTAATTGTTGTCCCTGCTGATGGGGTAATTGTTATTCTCCCTGCTGATGGGGTAATTGTTGTCCCTGCTGATGGGGTAATTGTTATTCTCCCTGCTGATGGGGTAATTGTTGTCCCTGCTGATGGGGTAATTGTTGTTGTTCCTGCTGATGGGGTAATTGTTGCTGTCCCTACTGATGGGGTAATTGTTGCTGTTCCTCCTGATAGGGTAATTGTTGTTGTCCCTCATGATGGGGTAATTGTTATTCTCCCTGCTGATGGGGTAATTGTTATTCTCCCTGCTGATGGGGTAATTGTTATTCTCCCTGCTGATGGGGTAATTGTTGTTGTCCCTGCTGATAAGGTAATTGTTATTCTCCCTGCTGATGGGGTAATTATTATTCTCCCTGCTGATGGGGTAATTGTTATTCTCCCTGCTGATGGGGTAATTGTTATTCTCCCTGCTGATGGGGTAATTGTTATTCTCCCTGCTGATGGGGTAATTGTTATTCTCCCTGCTGATGGGGTAATTGTTGTTGTCCCTGCTGATGGGGTAATTGTTATTCTCCCTGCTGATGGGGTAATTGTTGTTCTCCCTGCTGATGGGGTAATTGTTATTCTCCCTGCTGATGGGGTAATTGTTATTCTCCCTGCTGATGGGGTAATTGTTGTCCCTGCTGATGGGGTAATTGTTATTCTCCCTGCTGATGGGGTAATTGTTGTCCCTGCTGATGGGGTAATTGTTGTCCCTGCTGATGGGGTAATTGTTATTCTCCCTGCTGATGGGGTAATTGTTGTCCCTGCTGATGGGGTAATTGTTATTCTCCCTGCTGATGGGGTAATTGTTGTTCTCCCTGCTGATGGGGTAATTGTTGTTGTTCCTGCTGATGGCGTAATTGTTGCTGTCCCTACTGATGGGGTAATTGTTGCTGTTCCTCCTGATAGGGTAATTGTTGTTGTCCCTCATGATGGGGTAATTGTTGTTGTCCCTGCTGATAGGGTAATTGTTATTCTCCCTGCTGATGGGGTAATTGTTATTCTCCCTGCTGATGGGGTAATTGTTATTCTCCCTGCTGATGGGGTAATTGTTATTCTCCCTGCTGATGGGGTAATTGTTGTTGTCCCTGCTGATGGGGTAATTGTTGTTGTCCCTGCTGATAAGGTAATTGTTATTCTCCCTGCTGATGGGGTAATTATTATTCTCCCTGCTGATGGGGTAATTGTTATTCTCCCTGCTGATGGGGTAATTGTTGTTGTCCCTGCTGATAAGGTAATTGTTATTCTCCCTGCTGATGGGGTAATTATTATTCTCCCTGCTGATGGGGTAATTATTATTCTCACTGCTGATGGGGTAATTGTTATTCTCCCTGCTGATGGGGTAATTGTTATTCTCCCTGCTGATGGGGTAATTGTTATTCTCCCTGCTGATGGGGTAATTGTTGTTGTCCCTGCTGATAAGGTAATTGTTATTCTCCCTGCTGATGGGTTAATTATTATTCTCCCTGCTGATGGGGTAATTGTTATTCTCCCTGCTGATGGGGTAATTGTTATTCTCCCTGCTGATGGGGTAATTGTTATTCTCCCTGCTGATGGGGTAATTGTTATTCTCCCTGCTGATGGGGTAATTGTTGTTGTCCCTGCTGATGGGGTAATTGTTATTCTCCCTGCTGATGGGGTAATTGTTGTTCTCCCTGCTGATGGGGTAATTGTTATTCTCCCTGCTGATGGGGTAATTGTTGTCCCTGCTGATGGGGTAATTGTTATTCTCCCTGCTGATGGGGTAATTGTTGTCCCTGCTGATGGGGTAATTGTTATTCTCCCTGCTGATGGGGTAATTGTTGTTCTCCCTGCTGATGGGGTAATTGTTGTTGTTCCTGCTGATGGCGTAATTGTTGCTGTCCCTACTGATGGGGTAATTGTTGCTGTTCCTCCTGATAGGGTAATTGTTGTTGTCCCTCATGATGGGGTAATTGTTGTTGTCCCTGCTGATAGGGTAATTGTTATTCTCCCTGCTGATGGGGTAATTGTTATTCTCCCTGCTGATGGGGTAATTGTTATTCTCCCTGCTGATGGGGTAATTGTTATTCTCCCTGCTGATGGGGTAATTGTTGTTGTCCCTGCTGATGGGGTAATTGTTATTCTCCCTGCTGATGGGGTAATTGTTGTTCTCCCTGCTGATGGGGTCATTGTTATTCTCCCTGCTGATGGGGTAATTGTTGTCCCTGCTGATGGGGTAATTGTTATTCTCCCTGCTGATGGGGTAATTGTTGTCCCTGCTGATGGGGTTATTGTTATTCTCCCTGCTGATGGGGTAATTGTTGTCCCTGCTGATGGGGTAATTGTTATTCTCCCTGCTGATGGGGTAATTGTTGTTGTCCCTGCTGATGGGGTAATTGTTGTTGTTCCTGCTGATGGGGTAATTGTTGCTGTCCCTACAGATGTGGTAATTGTTGCTGTTCCTCCTGATAGGGTAATTGTTGTTGTCCCTCATGATGGGGTAATTGTTGTTGTCCCTGCTGATAAGGTAATTGTTATTCTCCCTGCTGATGGGGTAATTGTTATTCTCCCTGCTGATGGGGTAATTGTTATTCTCCCTGCTGATGGGGTAATTGTTATTCTCCCTGCTGATGGGGTAATTGTTTTTGTCCCTGCTGATGGGGTAATTGTTATTCTCCCTGCTGATGGGGTAATTGTTGTTCTCCCTGCTGATGGGGTAATTGTTATTCTCCCTGCTGATGGGGTAATTGTTGTCCCTGCTGATGGGGTAATTGTTATTCTCCCTGCTGATGGGGTAATTGTTGTCCCTGCTGATGGGGTAATTGTTATTCTCCCTGCTGATGGGGTAATTGTTGTCCCTGCTGATGGGGTAATTGTTGTTGTTCCTGCTGATGGGGTAATTGTTGCTGTCCCTACTGATGGGGTAATTGTTGCTGTTCCTCCTGATAGGGTAATTGTTGTTGTCCCTCATGATGGGGTAATTGTTGTTGTCCCTGCTGATAGGGTAATTGTTGTTGTCCCTCATGATGGGGTAATTGTTGTTGTCCCTGCTGATGGAGTAATTGTTGTTGTCCCTGCTGATGGGGTAATTGTTGTTGTCCCTACTGATGGAGTAATTGTTATTGTCCCTACTGATGGGGTAATTGTTGCTGTTCCTCCTGATGGGGTAATTGTTGTTGTCCCTGCTGATGGAGTAATTGTTGTTGTTCCTACTGCTGGGGTAATTGTTGTTCTCCCTGCTGATGGGGTAATTGTTGTTGTCCCTGCTGATGGAGTAATTGTTGTTGTCCCTGCTGATGGAGTAATTGTTGTTGTCCCTGCTGATGGGGTAATTGTTATTCTCCCTGCAGATGGGGTAATTGTTATTCTCCCTGCTGATGGGGTAATTGTTATTCTCCCTGCTGATGGGGTAATTGTTGTTGTCCCTGCTGATGGGGTAATTGTTATTCTCCCTGCTGTAGGGGTAATTGTTGTTCTCCCTGCTGATGGGGTAATTGTTGTTGTCCCTGCTGATGGGGTAATTGTTATTCTCCCTGCTGTAGGGGTAATTGTTGTCCCTGCTGATGGGGTAATTGTTATTCTCCCTGCTGATGGGGTAATTGTTGTCCCTGCTGATGGGGTAATTGTTATTCTCCCTGCTGATGGGGTAATTGTTGTTCTCCCTGCTGATGGGGTAATTGTTGTTGTTCCTGCTGATGGGGTAATTGTTGCTGTCCCTACTGATGGGGTAATTGTTGCTGTTCCTCCTGATAGGGTAATTGTTGTTGTCCCTCATGATGGGGTAATTGTTGTTGTCCCTGCTGATGGAGTAATTGTTGTTGTCCCTGCTGATGGGGTAATTGTTGTTGTTCCTGCTGATGGGGTAATTGTTATTGTCCCTACTGATGGGGTAATTGTTGCTGTTCCTCCTGATGGGGTAATTGTTGTTGTCCCTGCTGATGGGGTAATTGTTGTTCTCCCTGCTGATGGAGTAATTGTTGTTGTCCCTGTTGATGGGGTAATTGTTGTTGTCCCTGCTGATGGAGTAATTGTTGTTGTCCCTGTTGATGGGGTAATTGTTGTTGTCCCTGCTGATGGAGTAATTGTTGTTGTCCCTGCTGATGGAGTAATTGTTGTTGTCCCTGTTGATGGGGTAATTGTTGTTGTCCCTGCTGATGGGGTAATTGTTGTTGTCCCTGCTGATGGAGTAATTGTTGTTGTCCCTGCTGATGGAGTAATTGTTGTTGTCCCTGTTGATGGGGTAATTGTTGTTGTCCCTGCTGATGGGGTAATTGTTGTTGTCCCTGCTGATAGGGTAGTTGTTGTTATCCCTGCTGATGGGGTAATTGTTGTAGTCCCTGCTGATGGAGTAATTGCTGTTGTCCCTGCTGATGGGGTAATTGTTGTTGTCCCTGCTGATGGGGTAATTGTTGTCCCTGCTGATGGGGTAATTGTTATTCTCCCTGCTGATGGGGTAATTGTTGTCCCTGCTGATGGGGTAATTGTTATTCTCCCTGCTGATGGGGTAATTGTTGTCCCTGCTGATGGGGTAATTGTTATTCTCCCTGCTGATGGGGTAATTGTTGTCCCTGCTGATGGGGTAATTGTTATTCTCCCTGCTGATGGGGTAATTGTTGTCCCTGCTGATGGGGTAATTGTTATTCTCCCTGCTGATGGGGTAATTGTTGTTCTCCCTGTTGATGGGGTAATTGTTGTTGTTCCTGCTGATGGGGTAATTGTTGCTGTCCCTACTGATGGGGTAATTGTTGTTGTTCCTCCTGATAGGGTAATTGTTGTTGTCCCTCATGATGGGGTAATTGTTGTTGTCCCTGCTGATGGAGTAATTGTTGTTGTCCCTGCTGATGGGGTAATTGTTGTTGTCCCTACTGATGGAGTAATTGTTATTGTCCCTACTGATGGGGTAATTGTTGCTGTTCCTCCTGATGGGGTAATTGTTGTTGTCCCTGCTGATGGAGTAATTGTTGTTGTTCCTACTGCTGGGGTAATTGTTGTTCTCCCTGCTGATGGGGTAATTGTTGTTGTCCCTGCTGATGGAGTAATTGTTGTTGTCCCTGCTGATGGAGTAATTGTTGTTGTCCCTGCTGATGGGGTAATTGTTATTCTCCCTGCAGATGGGGTAATTGTTATTCTCCCTGCTGATGGGGTAATTGTTATTCTCCCTGCTGATGGGGTAATTGTTGTTGTCCCTGCTGATGGGGTAATTGTTATTCTCCCTGCTGTAGGGGTAATTGTTGTTCTCCCTGCTGATGGGGTAATTGTTGTTGTCCCTGCTGATGGGGTAATTGTTATTCTCCCTGCTGTAGGGGTAATTGTTGTCCCTGCTGATGGGGTAATTGTTATTCTCCCTGCTGATGGGGTAATTGTTGTCCCTGCTGATGGGGTAATTGTTATTCTCCCTGCTGATGGGGTAATTGTTGTTCTCCCTGCTGATGGGGTAATTGTTGTTGTTCCTGCTGATGGGGTAATTGTTGCTGTCCCTACTGATGGGGTAATTGTTGCTGTTCCTCCTGATAGGGTAATTGTTGTTGTCCCTCATGATGGGGTAATTGTTGTTGTCCCTGCTGATGGAGTAATTGTTGTTGTCCCTGCTGATGGGGTAATTGTTGTTGTTCCTGCTGATGGGGTAATTGTTATTGTCCCTACTGATGGGGTAATTGTTGCTGTTCCTCCTGATGGGGTAATTGTTGTTGTCCCTGCTGATGGGGTAATTGTTGTTCTCCCTGCTGATGGAGTAATTGTTGTTGTCCCTGTTGATGGGGTAATTGTTGTTGTCCCTGCTGATGGAGTAATTGTTGTTGTCCCTGTTGATGGGGTAATTGTTGTTGTCCCTGCTGATGGAGTAATTGTTGTTGTCCCTGCTGATGGAGTAATTGTTGTTGTCCCTGTTGATGGGGTAATTGTTGTTGTCCCTGCTGATGGGGTAATTGTTGTTGTCCCTGCTGATGGAGTAATTGTTGTTGTCCCTGCTGATGGAGTAATTGTTGTTGTCCCTGTTGATGGGGTAATTGTTGTTGTCCCTGCTGATGGGGTAATTGTTGTTGTCCCTGCTGATAGGGTAGTTGTTGTTATCCCTGCTGATGGGGTAATTGTTGTAGTCCCTGCTGATGGAGTAATTGCTGTTGTCCCTGCTGATGGGGTAATTGTTGTTGTCCCTGCTGATGGGGTAATTGTTGTCCCTGCTGATGGGGTAATTGTTATTCTCCCTGCTGATGGGGTAATTGTTGTCCCTGCTGATGGGGTAATTGTTATTCTCCCTGCTGATGGGGTAATTGTTGTCCCTGCTGATGGGGTAATTGTTATTCTCCCTGCTGATGGGGTAATTGTTGTCCCTGCTGATGGGGTAATTGTTATTCTCCCTGCTGATGGGGTAATTGTTGTCCCTGCTGATGGGGTAATTGTTATTCTCCCTGCTGATGGGGTAATTGTTGTTCTCCCTGTTGATGGGGTAATTGTTGTTGTTCCTGCTGATGGGGTAATTGTTGCTGTCCCTACTGATGGGGTAATTGTTGTTGTTCCTCCTGATAGGGTAATTGTTGTTGTCCCTCATGATGGGGTAATTGTTGTTGTCCCTGCTGATGGAGTAATTGTTGTTGTCCCTGCTGATGGGGTAATTGTTGTTGTCCCTACTGATGGAGTAATTGTTATTGTCCCTACTGATGGGGTAATTGTTGCTGTTCCTCCTGATGGGGTAATTGTTGTTGTCCCTGCTGATGGAGTAATTGTTGTTGTTCCTACTGCTGGGGTAATTGTTGTTCTCCCTGCTGATGGGGTAATTGTTGTTGTCCCTGCTGATGGAGTAATTGTTGTTGTCCCTGCTGATGGAGTAATTGTTGTTGTCCCTGCTGATGGAGTAATTGTTGTTGTCCCTGCTGATGGAGTAATTGTTGTTGTCCCTGTTGATGGGGTAATTGTTGTCCCTGCTGATGGAGTAATTGTTGTTGTCCCTGCTGATGGAGTAATTGTTGTTGTCCCTGTTGATGGGGTAATTGTTGTTGTCCCTGCTGATGGGGTAATTGTTGTCCCTGCTGATGGAGTAATTGTTGTTGTCCCTGCTGATGGAGTAATTGTTGTTGTCCCTGTTGATGGGGTAATTGTTGTTGTCCCTGCTGATAGGGTAGTTGTTGTTGTCCCTGCTGATGGGGTTATTGTTGTAGTCCCTGCTGATTAAGTAATTGCTGTTGTCCCTGCTGATGGGGTAATTGTTGTTGTCCCTGCTGATGGGGTAATTGTTATTCTCCCTGCTGATGGGGTAATTGTTGTCCCTGCTGATGGGGTAATTGTTATTCTCCCTGCTGATGGGGTAATTGTTGTCCCTGCTGATGGGGTAATTGTTATTCTCCCTGCTGATGGGGTAATTGTTGTCCCTGCTGATGGGGTAATTGTTATTCTCCCTGCTGATGGGGTAATTGTTGTCCCTGCTGATGGGGTAATTGTTGTTGTTCCTGCTGATGGGGTAATTGTTGCTGTCCCTACTGATGGGGTAATTGTTGCTGTTCCTCCTGATAGGGTAATTGTTGTTGTCCCTCATGATGGGGTAATTGTTATTCTCCCTGCTGATGGGGTAATTGTTATTCTCCCTGCTGATGGGGTAATTGTTATTCTCCCTGCTGATGGGGTAATTGTTGTTGTCCCTGCTGATAAGGTAATTGTTATTCTCCCTGCTGATGGGGTAATTATTATTCTCCCTGCTGATGGGGTAATTGTTATTCTCCCTGCTGATGGGGTAATTGTTATTCTCCCTGCTGATGGGGTAATTGTTATTCTCCCTGCTGATGGGGTAATTGTTATTCTCCCTGCTGATGGGGTAATTGTTGTTGTCCCTGCTGATGGGGTAATTGTTATTCTCCCTGCTGATGGGGTAATTGTTGTTCTCCCTGCTGATGGGGTAATTGTTATTCTCCCTGCTGATGGGGTAATTGTTATTCTCCCTGCTGATGGGGTAATTGTTGTCCCTGCTGATGGGGTAATTGTTATTCTCCCTGCTGATGGGGTAATTGTTGTCCCTGCTGATGGGGTAATTGTTGTCCCTGCTGATGGGGTAATTGTTATTCTCCCTGCTGATGGGGTAATTGTTGTCCCTGCTGATGGGGTAATTGTTATTCTCCCTGCTGATGGGGTAATTGTTGTTCTCCCTGCTGATGGGGTAATTGTTGTTGTTCCTGCTGATGGCGTAATTGTTGCTGTCCCTACTGATGGGGTAATTGTTGCTGTTCCTCCTGATAGGGTAATTGTTGTTGTCCCTCATGATGGGGTAATTGTTGTTGTCCCTGCTGATAGGGTAATTGTTATTCTCCCTGCTGATGGGGTAATTGTTATTCTCCCTGCTGATGGGGTAATTGTTATTCTCCCTGCTGATGGGGTAATTGTTATTCTCCCTGCTGATGGGGTAATTGTTGTTGTCCCTGCTGATGGGGTAATTGTTGTTGTCCCTGCTGATAAGGTAATTGTTATTCTCCCTGCTGATGGGGTAATTATTATTCTCCCTGCTGATGGGGTAATTGTTATTCTCCCTGCTGATGGGGTAATTGTTGTTGTCCCTGCTGATAAGGTAATTGTTATTCTCCCTGCTGATGGGGTAATTATTATTCTCCCTGCTGATGGGGTAATTATTATTCTCACTGCTGATGGGGTAATTGTTATTCTCCCTGCTGATGGGGTAATTGTTATTCTCCCTGCTGATGGGGTAATTGTTATTCTCCCTGCTGATGGGGTAATTGTTGTTGTCCCTGCTGATAAGGTAATTGTTATTCTCCCTGCTGATGGGGTAATTATTATTCTCCCTGCTGATGGGGTAATTGTTATTCTCCCTGCTGATGGGGTAATTGTTATTCTCCCTGCTGATGGGGTAATTGTTATTCTCCCTGCTGATGGGGTAATTGTTATTCTCCCTGCTGATGGGGTAATTGTTGTTGTCCCTGCTGATGGGGTAATTGTTATTCTCCCTGCTGATGGGGTAATTGTTGTTCTCCCTGCTGATGGGGTAATTGTTATTCTCCCTGCTGATGGGGTAATTGTTGTCCCTGCTGATGGGGTAATTGTTATTCTCCCTGCTGATGGGGTAATTGTTGTCCCTGCTGATGGGGTAATTGTTATTCTCCCTGCTGATGGGGTAATTGTTGTTCTCCCTGCTGATGGGGTAATTGTTGTTGTTCCTGCTGATGGCGTAATTGTTGCTGTCCCTACTGATGGGGTAATTGTTGCTGTTCCTCCTGATAGGGTAATTGTTGTTGTCCCTCATGATGGGGTAATTGTTGTTGTCCCTGCTGATAGGGTAATTGTTATTCTCCCTGCTGATGGGGTAATTGTTATTCTCCCTGCTGATGGGGTAATTGTTATTCTCCCTGCTGATGGGGTAATTGTTATTCTCCCTGCTGATGGGGTAATTGTTGTTGTCCCTGCTGATGGGGTAATTGTTATTCTCCCTGCTGATGGGGTAATTGTTGTTCTCCCTGCTGATGGGGTCATTGTTATTCTCCCTGCTGATGGGGTAATTGTTGTCCCTGCTGATGGGGTAATTGTTATTCTCCCTGCTGATGGGGTAATTGTTGTCCCTGCTGATGGGGTTATTGTTATTCTCCCTGCTGATGGGGTAATTGTTGTCCCTGCTGATGGGGTAATTGTTATTCTCCCTGCTGATGGGGTAATTGTTGTTGTCCCTGCTGATGGGGTAATTGTTGTTGTTCCTGCTGATGGGGTAATTGTTGCTGTCCCTACAGATGGGGTAATTGTTGCTGTTCCTCCTGATAGGGTAATTGTTGTTGTCCCTCATGATGGGGTAATTGTTGTTGTCCCTGCTGATAAGGTAATTGTTATTCTCCCTGCTGATGGGGTAATTGTTATTCTCCCTGCTGATGGGGTAATTGTTATTCTCCCTGCTGATGGGGTAATTGTTATTCTCCCTGCTGATGGGGTAATTGTTTTTGTCCCTGCTGATGGGGTAATTGTTATTCTCCCTGCTGATGGGGTAATTGTTGTTCTCCCTGCTGATGGGGTAATTGTTATTCTCCCTGCTGATGGGGTAATTGTTGTCCCTGCTGATGGGGTAATTGTTATTCTCCCTGCTGATGGGGTAATTGTTGTCCCTGCTGATGGGGTAATTGTTATTCTCCCTGCTGATGGGGTAATTGTTGTCCCTGCTGATGGGGTAATTGTTGTTGTTCCTGCTGATGGGGTAATTGTTGCTGTCCCTACTGATGGGGTAATTGTTGCTGTTCCTCCTGATAGGGTAATTGTTGTTGTCCCTCATGATGGGGTAATTGTTGTTGTCCCTGCTGATAGGGTAATTGTTGTTGTCCCTCATGATGGGGTAATTGTTGTTGTCCCTGCTGATGGAGTAATTGTTGTGGTCCCTGCTGATGGGGTAATTGTTGTTGTCCCTACTGATGGAGTAATTGTTATTGTCCCTACTGATGGGGTAATTGTTGCTGTTCCTCCTGATGGGGTAATTGTTGTTGTCCCTGCTGATGGAGTAATTGTTGTTGTTCCTACTGCTGGGGTAATTGTTGTTCTCCCTGCTGATGGGGTAATTGTTGTTGTCCCTGCTGATGGAGTAATTGTTGTTGTCCCTGCTGATGGAGTAATTGTTGTTGTCCCTGCTGATGGGGTAATTGTTATTCTCCCTGCAGATGGGGTAATTGTTATTCTCCCTGCTGATGGGGTAATTGTTATTCTCCCTGCTGATGGGGTAATTGTTGTTGTCCCTGCTGATGGGGTAATTGTTATTCTCCCTGCTGTAGGGGTAATTGTTGTTCTCCCTGCTGATGGGGTAATTGTTGTTGTCCCTGCTGATGGGGTAATTGTTATTCTCCCTGCTGTAGGGGTAATTGTTGTCCCTGCTGATGGGGTAATTGTTATTCTCCCTGCTGATGGGGTAATTGTTGTCCCTGCTGATGGGGTAATTGTTATTCTCCCTGCTGATGGGGTAATTGTTGTTCTCCCTGCTGATGGGGTAATTGTTGTTGTTCCTGCTGATGGGGTAATTGTTGCTGTCCCTACTGATGGGGTAATTGTTGCTGTTCCTCCTGATAGGGTAATTGTTGTTGTCCCTCATGATGGGGTAATTGTTGTTGTCCCTGCTGATGGAGTAATTGTTGTTGTCCCTGCTGATGGGGTAATTGTTGTTGTTCCTGCTGATGGGGTAATTGTTATTGTCCCTACTGATGGGGTAATTGTTGCTGTTCCTCCTGATGGGGTAATTGTTGTTGTCCCTGCTGATGGGGTAATTGTTGTTCTCCCTGCTGATGGAGTAATTGTTGTTGTCCCTGTTGATGGGGTAATTGTTGTTGTCCCTGCTGATGGAGTAATTGTTGTTGTCCCTGTTGATGGGGTAATTGTTGTTGTCCCTGCTGATGGAGTAATTGTTGTTGTCCCTGCTGATGGAGTAATTGTTGTTGTCCCTGTTGATGGGGTAATTGTTGTTGTCCCTGCTGATGGGGTAATTGTTGTTGTCCCTGCTGATGGAGTAATTGTTGTTGTCCCTGCTGATGGAGTAATTGTTGTTGTCCCTGTTGATGGGGTAATTGTTGTTGTCCCTGCTGATGGGGTAATTGTTGTTGTCCCTGCTGATAGGGTAGTTGTTGTTATCCCTGCTGATGGGGTAATTGTTGTAGTCCCTGCTGATGGAGTAATTGCTGTTGTCCCTGCTGATGGGGTAATTGTTGTTGTCCCTGCTGATGGGGTAATTGTTGTCCCTGCTGATGGGGTAATTGTTATTCTCCCTGCTGATGGGGTAATTGTTGTCCCTGCTGATGGGGTAATTGTTATTCTCCCTGCTGATGGGGTAATTGTTGTCCCTGCTGATGGGGTAATTGTTATTCTCCCTGCTGATGGGGTAATTGTTGTCCCTGCTGATGGGGTAATTGTTATTCTCCCTGCTGATGGGGTAATTGTTGTCCCTGCTGATGGGGTAATTGTTGTTCTCCCTGTTGATGGGGTAATTGTTGTTGTTCCTGCTGATGGGGTAATTGTTGCTGTCCCTACTGATGGGGTAATTGTTGTTGTTCCTCCTGATAGGGTAATTGTTGTTGTCCCTCATGATGGGGTAATTGTTGTTGTCCCTGCTGATGGAGTAATTGTTGTTGTCCCTGCTGATGGGGTAATTGTTGTTGTCCCTACTGATGGAGTAATTGTTATTGTCCCTACTGATGGGGTAATTGTTGCTGTTCCTCCTGATGGGGTAATTGTTGTTGTCCCTGCTGATGGAGTAATTGTTGTTGTTCCTACTGCTGGGGTAATTGTTGTTCTCCCTGCTGATGGGGTAATTGTTGTTGTCCCTGCTGATGGAGTAATTGTTGTTGTCCCTGCTGATGGAGTAATTGTTGTTGTCCCTGCTGATGGAGTAATTGTTGTTGTCCCTGCTGATGGAGTAATTGTTGTTGTCCCTGTTGATGGGGTAATTGTTGTCCCTGCTGATGGAGTAATTGTTGTTGTCCCTGCTGATGGAGTAATTGTTGTTGTCCCTGTTGATGGGGTAATTGTTGTTGTCCCTGCTGATGGGGTAATTGTTGTCCCTGCTGATGGAGTAATTGTTGTTGTCCCTGCTGATGGAGTAATTGTTGTTGTCCCTGTTGATGGGGTAATTGTTGTTGTCCCTGCTGATAGGGTAGTTGTTGTTGTCCCTGCTGATGGGGTTATTGTTGTAGTCCCTGCTGATTAAGTAATTGCTGTTGTCCCTGCTGATGGGGTAATTGTTGTTGTCCCTGCTGATGGGGTAATTGTTATTCTCCCTGCTGATGGGGTAATTGTTGTCCCTGCTGATGGGGTAATTGTTATTCTCCCTGCTGATGGGGTAATTGTTGTCCCTGCTGATGGGGTAATTGTTATTCTCCCTGCTGATGGGGTAATTGTTGTCCCTGCTGATGGGGTAATTGTTATTCTCCCTGCTGATGGGGTAATTGTTGTCCCTGCTGATGGGGTAATTGTTGTTGTTCCTGCTGATGGGGTAATTGTTGCTGTCCCTACTGATGGGGTAATTGTTGCTGTTCCTCCTGATAGGGTAATTGTTGTTGTCCCTCATGATGGGGTAATTGTTGTTGTCCCTGCTGATGGAGTAATTGTTGTTGTCCCTGCTGATGGAGTAATTGTTGTTGTCCCTGCTGATGGGGTAATTGTTGTTGTCCCTGCTGATGGAGTAATTGTTATTGTCCCTACTGATGGGGTAATTGTTGCTGTTCCTCCTGATGGGGTAATTGTTGTTGTTCCTGCTGATGGGGTAATTGTTGTTCTCCCTGCTGATGGGGTAATTGTTATTCTCCCTGCTGATGGGGTAATTGTTGTTCTCCCTGCTGATGGGGTAATTGTTGTCCCTGCTGATGGAGTAATTGTTGTTGTCCCTGTTGATGGGGTAATTGTTGTTGTCCCTGCTGATGGAGTAATTGTTGTTGTCCCTGTTGATGGGGTAATTGTTGTTGTCCCTGCTGATGGGGTAATTGTTGTCCCTGCTGATGGAGTAATTGTTGTTGTCCCTGTTGATGGGGTAATTGTTGTTGTCCCTGCTGATGGGGTAATTGTTGTTGTCCCTGCTGATAGGGTAATTGTTGTAGTCCCTGCTGATGGGGTAATTGCTGTTGTCCCTGCTGATGAGGTAATTTTATGTTGTCCCTGCTGATGGGGTAATTGTTGTTGTCCCTGCTGATGGGGTAATTGTTGTTGTCCCTGCTGATGGGGTAATTGTTGTTGTCCCTGCCGATGGAGTAATTGTTGCTGTCCCTGCCGTTGGAGTAATTGTTGTTGTCCCTGCTGATGGGGTAATTGTTGTTGTCTCTGCCGATGGGGTAATTGTTGTTGTCCCTGCCGATGGGGTAATTGTTGTTGTCCCTGCCGATGGAGTAATTGTTGTTGTCCCTGCTGATGGGGTAATTGTTGTTGTTCCTGCTGATGGAGTAATTGTTGTTGTCCCTACTGTTGGGGTAATTCTTGTTGTCCCTGCTGATGGGGTAATTCTTGTTGTCCCTGCTGATGGTGATGATGGTCACCAGCCATTAGTGCTGGAAGTATTAGACAGAGGGGATAGTACAGCAGGATCCATCCTGGAGCACTCTCTCTCTCTGTGCTCCCAGCAGAAATGATGCCTTTCACATCTGTGTAATCTTCAGGTCCAGGAATGTCGGCATCTGATGGCTCGTGCAGAAGTATCAGCAATGCCTAGTACACAAATGTATCTGCTTTATATGCTGACACTCAGGGCCGGCGCTAATCTGTGGTGTGCCCAGCGCTGTCCTGTGCTGCCGCCACTTCCCTCCTCCGCTCACTCACAGCTGAGCTTAAATATAGCCCATAGTGCTGGGAGGGAGGTGGGCGTTTCCTGCGCCCTCCGGAAACAGTAGCGCTCCAGGCGACGGACCGGCTTGCCCGTGCCTGCAGCCGCTACTGCTGACACTAAGTAGTGCCTACACCTTTACTTTGAAGCACCCATACTAGCACCATCCTTGCTGCACACACAGTGATTGTAGAAAGGACACAGGTTCCGGGTGATCTGAATACACCTGTTTAAGCCTATATTGGAGCTATCTGACACCTATCCCCAGTGCAGCACATTACTGACTAATACATCATCCACATCTGTACATAGATCTGCTCAGGCCAATGCTGAGGTAGAACTGCATTTACACGTGGCAGCAAAGACAGGGACAGAGGCCATATCCTAAGGTGCATATTTATAAAACAAAATATTTGTCAGATATCCCCAGAAAATGGCTACCCACAAATATTACTATAGTACACAGCGCCTCCTTATTGTACTCAGCTTTCCCGTACTGTACTCAGCACCTCCTTATTGTACTCAGCTTTCCCTTCCTGTACTCAGCACCTCCTTATTGTACTCAGCTTTCCCGTACTGTACTCAGCACCTCCTTATTGTACTCAGCTTTACCTTACTGTACTCAGCACCTCCTTATTGTACTCAGCTTTCCCTTACTGTACTCAGCACCTCCTTATTGTACTCAGCTTTCCCTTACTGTACTCAGCACCTCCTTATTTTACTCAGCTTTCCCATACTGTACTCAGCACCTCCTTATTGTACTCACCTTTCCCTTACTGTACTCAGCGCCTCCTTATTGTACTCAGCTTTCCCTTACTGTACTCAGCACCTCCTTATTGTACTCAGCTTTCCCTTCCTGTACTCAGCACCTCCTTATTGTACTCAGCTTTCCCGTACTGTACTCAGCACCTCCTTATTGTACTCAGCTTTCCCTTCCTGTACTCAGCACCTCCTTATTGTACTCAGCTTTACCGTACTGTACTCAGCACCTCCTTATTGTACTCAGCTTTCCCTTACTGTACTCAGCACCTGCTTGTTGTACTCAGGTTTCCCTTACTGTGCTCAGCACCTCCTTATTGTACTCAGCTTTCCCTTACTGTACTCAGCACCTCCTTATTGTACTCAGCTTTCCCTTACTGTACTCAGTGCCTCCTTATTGTACTCAGCTTTCCCTTCCTGTACTCAGTGCCTCCTTATTGTACTCAGCTTTCCCTTCCTGTACTCAGCACCTCCTTATTGTACTCAGCTTTCCCTTACTGTACTCAGCACCTCCTTATTGTACTCAGCTTTCCCTTACTGTACTCAGAACCTGCTTATTGTACTCAGCTTTCCCTTCCTGTACTCAGCGCCTCCCTATTGTACTCAGCTTTCCCTTACTGTACTCAGCGCCTCCTTATTGTACTCAGCTTTCCCTTCCTGTATTCAGCACCTCCTTGTTGTACTCAGCTTTCCCTTGCTGTACTCAGCGCCTCCTTATTGTACTCAGCTTTCCCTTACTGTACTCAGCACCTCCTTATTTTAATCAGCTTTCCCTTGCTGTACTCAGCACCTCCTTATTGTACTCAGCTTTCCCTTACTGTACTCAGCGCCTCCTTATTGTACTCAGCTTTCCCTTCCTGTATTCAGCGCCTCCTTATTGTACTCAGCTTTCCCTTCCTGTACTCAGCGCCTCCTTATTGTACTCAGCTTTCCCTTCCTGTACTCAGCACCTCCTTATTGTACTCGGCTTTCCCTTCCCGTACTCAGCACCTCCTTATTGTACTCAGCTTTCCCTTACTGTACTCAGCACCTCCTTATTGTACTCAGCTTTCCCTTACTCTACTCAGCACCTCCTTATTGTACTCAGCTTTCCCTTACTGTACTCAGCGCCTCCTTATTGTACTCAGCTTTCCCTTACTCTACTCAGCACCTCCTTATTGTACTCAGCTTTCCCTTACTGTACTCAGCGCCTCCTTATTGTACACAGCGCCTTCTTACTGTACTCAGCTTTCCCTTACTGTACTCAACGCCTCCTTATTGTACTCAGCTTTCCCTTACTGTACTCAGCACCTACTTATTGTTCTCCGCTTTCCCTTCCTGTACTCAGCGCCTCCATATTGTACTCAGCTTTCCCTTCCTGTACTCAGCGCCTCCGTATTGTACTCAGCTATCCCTTCCTGTACTCAGCACCTCCTTATTGTACTCAGCTTTCCCTTCCTGTACTCAGCACCTACTTATTGTACTTAGCTTTCCCTTCCTGTACTCAGCACCTCCTTATTGTACTCAGCTTTCCCTTCCTGTACTCAGCACCTCCTTATTGTACTCAGCTTTCCCTTCCTGTACTCAGCGCCTCCTTATTGTACTCAGCTTTCCCTTACTGTACTCAGCACCTCCTTATTGTACTCAGCTTTCCCTTCCTGTACTCAGCACCTCCTTATTGTACTAAGCTTTCCCTTACTGTACTCAGCACCTCCTTATTATACTCAGATTTCCCTTACTGTACTCAGCACCTCCTTATTGTACTCAGATTTCCCTTACTGTACTCAGAGCCTCCTTATTGTACTCAGCTTTCCCTTACTGTACTCAGCACCTACTTATTGTACTCCGCTTTCCCTTCCTGTACTCAGCGCCTCCTTATTGTACTCTCCTTTCCCTTCCTGTACTCAGCGCCTCCTTATTGTACTCAGCTATCCCTTCCTGTTCTCAGCACCTCCTTATTGTACTCAGCTTTCCCTTCCTGTACTCAGCACCTCCTTATTGTACTCAGCTTTCCCTTCCTGTACTCAGCACCTCCTTATTGTACTCAGCTTTCCCTTACTGTTCTCAGCACCTCCTTATTGTACTCAGCTTTCCCTTCCTGTACTCAGCGCCTCCTTATTGTACTCAGCTTTCCCTTACTGTACTCAGCGCCTCCTTATTGTACTCAGCTTTCCCTTCCTGTTCTCAGCACCTCCTTATTGTACTCAGCTTTCCCTTACTGTACTCAGCACCTCCTTATTGTACTCAGATTTCCATTACTGTACTCAGCACCTCCTTATTGTACTCAGCTTTCTCTTAATGTACTCAGTGCCTCCTTATTGTACTCAGCTTTCCCTTACTGTACTCAGCGCCTCCTTACTGAACTTAGCTTTCCCTTACTGTACTCAGCACCTCCTTATTGTACTCAGATTTCCCTTACTGTACTCAGAGCCTCCTTATTGTACTCTCCTTTCCCTTCCTGTACTCAGCGCCTCCTTATTGTACTCTCCTTTCCCTTCCTGTACTCAGCGCCTCCTTATTGTACTCAGCTATCCCTTCCTGTTCTCAGCACCTCCTTATTGTACTCAGCTTTCCCTTCCTGTACTCAGCACCTCCTTATTGTACTCAGCTTTTCCTTACTGTACTCAGCGCCTCCTTATTGTACTCAGCTTTCCCTTCCTGTACTCAGCGCCTCCTTATTGTACTCAGCTTTCCCTTCCTGTACTCAGCACCTCCTTATTGTACTCGGCTTTCCCTTACTGTACTCAGCGCCTCCTTATTGTACTCAGCTTTCCCTTACTGTACTCAGCACCTCCTTATTGTACTCAGCTTTCCCTTACTCTACTCAGCACCTCCTTATTGTACTCAGCTTTCCCTTACTGTACTCAGCGCCTCCTTATTGTACTCAGCTTTCCCTTACTCTACTCAGCACCTCCTTATTGTACTCAGCTTTCCCTTACTGTACTCAGCGCCTCCTTATTGTACACAGCGCCTTCTTACTGTACTCAGCTTTCCCTTACTGTACTCAATGCCTCCTTATTGTACTCAGCTTTCCCTTACTGTACTCAGCACCTACTTATTGTTCTCCGCTTTCCCTTCCTGTACTCAGCGCCTCCATATTGTACTCAGCTTTCCCTTCCTGTACTCAGCGCCTCCGTATTGTACTCAGCTATCCCTTCCTGTACTCAGCACCTCCTTATTGTACTCAGCTTTCCCTTCCTGTACTCAGCACCTACTTATTGTACTTAGCTTTCCCTTCCTGTACTCAGCACCTCCTTATTGTACTCAGCTTTCCCTTCCTGTACTCAGCACCTCCTTATTGTACTCAGCTTTCCCTTCCTGTACTCAGCGCCTCCTTATTGTACTCAGCTTTCCCTTACTGTACTCAGCACCTCCTTATTGTACTCAGCTTTCCCTTCCTGTACTCAGCACCTCCTTATTGTACTAAGCTTTCCCTTACTGTACTCAGCACCTCCTTATTATACTCAGATTTCCCTTACTGTACTCAGTGCCTCCTTATTGTACTCAGCTTTCCCTTACTGTACTCAGCACCTCCTTATTGTACTCAGCTTTCCCTTCCTGTACTCAGCACCTACTTATTGTACTCCGCTTTCCCTTCCTGTACTCAGCGCCTCCTTATTGTACTCTCCTTTCCCTTCCTGTACTCAGCACCTCCTTATTGTACTCAGCTATCCCTTCCTGTTCTCAGCACCTCCTTATTGTACTCAGCTTTCCCTTCCTGTACTCAGCACCTCCTTATTGTACTCAGCTTTCCCTTACTGTTCTCAGCACCTCCTTATTGTACTCAGCTTTCCCTTCCTGTACTCAGCGCCTCCTTATTGTACTCAGCTTTCCCTTACTGTACTCAGCGCCTCCTTATTGTACTCAGCTTTCCCTTCCTGTTCTCAGCACCTCCTTATTGTACTCAGCTTTCCCTTACTGTACTCAGCACCTCCTTATTGTACTCAGATTTCCATTACTGTACTCAGCACCTCCTTATTGTACTCAGCTTTCTCTTAATGTACTCAGTGCCTCCTTATTGTACTCAGCTTTCCCTTACTGTACTCAGCGCCTCCTTACTGAACTTAGCTTTCCCTTACTGTACTCAGCACCTCCTTATTGTACTCAGCTATCCCTTCCTGTACTCAGCGCCTCCTTATTGTACTCAGCTTTCCCTTCCTGTACTCAGCACCTCCTTATTATACTCAGCTTTCCCTTCCTGTACTCAGCGCCTCCTTATTGTACTCAGCTTTCCCTTACTTTACTCAGCACCTCCTTATTGTACTCAGCTTTCCCTTCCTGTACTCAGTGCCTCCTTATTGTACTCAGCTTTCCCTTACTGTACTCAGCACCTCCTTATTGTACTCAGCTTTCCCTTCCTGTACTCAGCACCTCCTTATTGTACTCAGCTTTCCCTTCCTGTACTCAGCACCTCCTTATTGTACTCAGCTTTCCCTTACTGTACTCAGCACCTCCTTATTGTACTCAGCTTTCCCTTACTGTACTCAGCGCCTCCTTATTGTACTCAGCTTTCTCTTACTGTACTCAGCACCTCCTTATTGTACTCAGCTTTCCCTTACTGTACTCAGCACCTCCTTACTGTACTTTTTACCCCCTTACTGCACTCAGCACCCCCTTACTGTACTTTTTACCCCCTTACTGCACTTTTTACCCCCTTACTGCACTCAGCAGCCCCTTACTGTAATCATTGCTTCCTTACTGTACTTACTGTACTTACTGTACTTACTGTAGTCAGCAGCCTCTTGTTATACTCAGCTACTCTTACTGGACTTAACTTTCCCTTGCTATACTTAGCACCTTGTTACTGTTCTAAGTGCCCCCTTATTGTGCTCCGCATCCCCTTACTGCACTTAGCACCTCCTTACTGTATTAAGTGCCCCCTTATTGTACTCAGCTTTCCCTTCCTGTACTCAGCACCTCCTTATTGTACTCAGCTTTCCCTTACTGTACTCAGCACCTCCTTATTGTACTCAGCTTTCGATTACTGTACTCAGCACCTCCTTATTGTACTCAGCTTTCCCTTACTGTACTCAGCACCTCCTTATTGTACTCAGCTTTCCCTTACTGTACTCAGCACCTCATTATTGTACTCAGCTTTCCCTTACTGTACTCAGCACCTCCTTATTGTACTCAGCTTTCCCTTACTGTACTCAGCACCTCCTTATTGTACTCAGCTTTCCCTTACTGTACTCAGCACCTCCTTATTGTAAGCTTTCTCTTACTGTACTCAGCACCTCCTTATTGTACTCAGCTTTCCCGTACTGTACTCAGCACCTCCTTATTGTACTCAGCTTTCTCTTACTGTACTCAGCACCTCCTTATTGTACTCAGCTTTCTCTTACTGTTCTCAGCACCTCATTATTGTACTCAGCTTTCCCTTACTGTACTCAGCGCCTCCTTATTGTACTCAGCTTCCCCTTACAGTACTCAGCGCCTCCTTATTGTACTCAGCTTTCCCTTCCTGTACTCAGCACCTCCTTATTGTACTCAGCTTTCCCTTACTGTACTAAGCACCTCCTTATTGTACTCAGCTTTCCCTTACTGTACTCAGCACCTCCTTATTGTACTCAGCTTTCCCTTACTGTACTCTGCGCCTCCTTATTGTACTCAGCTTTCCCTTACTGTACTCAGCACCTCCTTATTGTACTCAGCTTTCCCTTACTGTACTCAGCACCTCCTTATTGTACTCAGCTTTACCTTACTGTACTCAGCGCCTCCTTATTGTACTCAGCTTTCCAATACTGTACTCAGCACCTCCTTATTGTACTCAGCTTTCCCTTCCTGTACTCAGCGCCTCCTTATTGTACTCAGCTTTCCCTTCCTGTACTCAGCGCCTCCTTATTCTACTCAGCTTTCCCTTACTGTACTCAGCACCTCCTTATTGTACTCAGCTTTTCCTTACTGTACTCAGCACCTCCTTATTGTACTCAGCTTTCCCTTCCTGTAGTCAGCACCTCCTTATTGTACTCAGCTTTCCCTTACTGTACTCAGCGCCTCCTTATTGTACTCAGCTTTCCCTTACTGTACTCAGCGCCTCCTTATTGTACTCAGCTTTCCCTTCATGTACTCAGCGCCTCCTTATTGTACTCAGCTTTCCCTTACTGTACTCAGTGCCTCCTTATTGTACTCAGCTTTCCCTTACTGTACTCACCTCCTCCTTATTGTACTCAGCTTTCCCTTACTGTACTCAGCACCTCCTTATTGTACTCAGCTTTCCCTTCCTGTACTCAGCACCTCCTTACTGTACTCAGCTTTCCATTACTGTACTCAGCGCCTCCTTATTGTACTCAGCTTTCCCTTCCTGTACTCAGCGCCTCCTTATTGTACTCAGCTTTCCCTTACTGTACTCAGCACCTCCTTATTTTACTCAGCTTTCCCTTACTGTACTCAGCGCCTCCTTATTGTACTCAGCTTTCCCTTCCTGTACTCAGCACCTCCTTATTGTACTCAGCTTTCCCTTACTGTACTCAGCATCTCCTTATTGTACTCAGCTTTCCCTTACTGTACTGAGCACCTCCTTATTGTACTCAGCTTTCCCTTATTGTACTCAGCACCTCCTTATTGTACTCAGTTTTCCCTTACTGTACTCAGCACCTCCTTATTGTACTCAGCTTTCCCTTGCTGTACTCAGCGCCTCCTTATTGTACTCAGCTTTCCCTTACTGTACTCAGCACCTCCTTATTGTACTCAGCTTTCCCTTATTGTACTCAGCACCTCCTTATTGTATTCAGCTTTCCCTTACTGTACTCAGCGCCTCCTTATTGTACTCAGCTTTCCCTTACTGTACTCAGCGCCTCCTTACTGTACTCAGCTTTCCCTTACTGTACTCAGCGCCTCCTTATTGTACTCAGCTTTCCCTTACTGTACTCAGCGCCTCCTTACTGTACTCAGCTTTCACTTACTGTACTCAGCGCCTCCTTACTGTACTCAACTTTCCCTTACTGTACTCAGCGCCTCCTTACTGTACTCAGCACCTCCTTACTGTACTCAGCTTTCCCTTACTGTACTCAGCGCCTCCTTATTGTACTCAGCTTTCCCTTACTGTACTCAGCGCCTCCTTATTGTACTCAGCTTTCTCTTACTGTACTCAGCACCTCATTATTGTACTCAGCTTTCCCTTACTGTACTCAGCACCTCCTTATTGTACTCAGCTTTCCCTTCCTGTACTCAGCGCCTCCTTATTGTACTCAGCTTTCCCTTACTGTACTCAGCACCTCCTTATTGTACTCAGCTTTCCCTTCCTGTACTCAGCGCCTCCTTATTGTACTCAGCTTTCCCTTCCGGTACTCAGCACCTCCTTATTGTTCGCAGCTTTCCCTTACTGTACTCAGCACCTCCATATTGTTCTCAGCTTTCCCTTACTGTACTCAGCACCTCCATATTGTACTCAGCTTTCCCTTACTGTACTCAGCGCCTCCTTACTGTACTCAGCTTTCCCTTACTGTACTCAGCACCTCCTTATTGTACTCAGCTTTCCCTTACTGTACTCAGCGCCTCCTTATTGTACTCAGCTTTCCCTTACTGTACTCAGTGCCTACTTATTGTACTCAGCTTTCCCTTACTGTACTCAGCACCTCCTTATTGTACTTAGATTTCCCTTACTGTACTCAGCGCCTCTTTATTGTACTCAGCTTTCCCTTACTGTACTCAGCGCCTCCTTATTGTTCTCAGCTTTCCCTTACTGTACTCTGCACCTCCTTATTGTACTCAGCTTTCCCTTACTGTACTCAGCGCCTCCTTATTGCACTCAGCTTTCCCTTACTGTACTCAGCGCCTCCTTATTGTACTCAGCTTTCCCTTACTGTACTCAGCGCCTCCTTATTGTACTCAGCTTTCCCTTACTGTACTCAGCAAGTCCTTATTGTACTCATCTTTCCCTTACTGTACTCAGTGCCTCCTTATTGTACTCAGCTTTCCCTTACTGTACTCAGCACCTCCTTATTGTACTCAGCTTTCCCTTCCTGTACTCAGCACCTCCTTATTGTACTCAGCTTTCCCTTACTGTACTCAGCAGCTCCTTATTGTACACTGGTTTCCCTTACTGTACTCAGCACCTCCTTATTGTACTCAGCTTTCCCTTACTGTACTCAGCACCTCCTTATTGTACTCAGCTTTCCCTTCATGTACTCAGCGCCTCCTTATTGTACTCAGCTTTCCCTTACTGTACTCTGCGCCTCCTTATTGTACTCAGCTTTCCCTTACTGTACTCAGCACCTCCTTATTGTACTCAGCTTTCCCTTACTGTACTCAGCGCCTCCTTATTGTACTCAGCTTTCCCTTACTGTACTCTGCGCCTCCTTATTGTACTCAGCTTTCCCTTATTGTACTCAGCTTTCCCTTACTGTACTCAGCACCTCCTTATTGTACTCAGCTTTCCCTTCCTGTACTCAGCGCCTCCTTATTGTACTCAGCTTTCCCTTCCTGTACTCGGCGCCTCCTTATTGTACTCAGCTTTCCCTTACTGTACTCAGCACCTCCGTATTGTACTCAGCTTTCCCTTCCTGTACTCAGCGCCTCCTTATTGTACTCAGCTTTCCCTTCCTGTACTCAGCGCCTCCTTATTGTACTCAGCTTTCCCTTACTGTACTCAGCACCTCCGTATTGTACTCAGCTTTCCCTTACTATACTCAGCACCTCCTTATTGTACTCAGCTTTCTCTTACTGTACTCAGCACCTCCTTATTGTACTCAGCTTTCCCTTACTGTACTCAGCCCCACCTTACTGTACTTTTTACCCCCTTACTGCACTCAGCACCCCCTTACTGTACTTTTTACCCCCTTACTGCACTTTTTACCCCCTTACTGCACTCAGCAGCCCCTTACTGTAAACAGTGCTTCCTTACTGTACTTACTGTACTTACTGTAGTCAGCAGCCTCTTGTTATACTCAGCTACCCTTACTGGACTTAACTTTCCCTTGCTATACTTAGCACCTCCTTACTGTTCTAATTGCCCCCTTATTGTGCTCCGCATCCCCTTACTGCACTTAGCACCTCCTTACTGTACTAAGTGCCCCCTTATTTTACTCAGCTTTCCCTTCCTGTACTCAGCACCTCCTTATTGTACTCAGCTTTCCATTACTGTACTCAGCACCTCCTTATTGTACTCAGCTTTCCCTTACTGTACTCAGCAAGTCCTTATTGTACTCATCTTTCCCTTACTGTACTCAGTGCCTCCTTATTGTACTCAGCTTTCCCTTACTGTACTCAGCACCTCCTTATTGTACTCAGCTTTCCCTTCCTGTACTCAGCACCTCCTTATTGTACTCAGCTTTCCCTTACTGTACTCAGCAGCTCCTTATTGTACACTGGTTTCCCTTACTGTACTCAGCACCTCCTTATTGTACTCAGCTTTCCCTTACTGTACTCAGCACCTCCTTATTGTACTCAGCTTTCCCTTGCTGTACTCAGCACCTCCTTATTGTACTCAGCTTTCCCTTACTGTTCTCAGCACCTCCTTATTGTACTCAGCTTTCCCTTACTGTACTCAGCACCTCCTTATTGTACTCAGCTTTCCCTTACTGTACTCAGCGCCTCCTTATTGTACTCAGCTTTCCCTTACTGTACTCAGCGCCTCCTTATTGTACTCAGCTTTCCCTTCATGTACTCAGTGCCTCCTTATTGTACTCAGCTTTCCCTTACTGTACTCTGCGCCTCCTTATTGTACTCAGCTTTCCCTTACTGTACTCAGCACCTCCTTATTGTACTCAGCTTTCCCTTACTGTACTCAGTGCCTCCTTATTGTACTTTTTTTTCCCTTACTGTACTCTGCGCCTCCTTATTGTACTCAGCTTTCCCTTACTGTACTCAGCACCTCCTTATTGTACTCAGCTTTCCCTTACTGTACTCAGCACCTCCTTATTGTACTCAGCTTTCCCTTCCTGTACTCAGCGCCTCCTTATTGTACTCAGCTTTCCCTTCCTGTACTCAGCGCCTCCTTATTGTACTCAGCTTTCCCTTACTGTACTCAGCACCTCCGTATTGTACTCAGCTTTCCCTTCCTGTACTCAGCGCCTCCTTATTGTACTCAGCTTTCCCTTCCTGTACTCAGCGCCTCCTTATTGTACTCAGCTTTCCCTTACTGTACTCAGCACCTCCGTATTGTACTCAGCTTTCCCTTACTATACTCAGCACCTCCTTATTGTACTCAGCTTTCTCTTACTGTACTCAGCACCTCCTTATTGTACTCAGCTTTCCCTTACTGTACTCAGCCCCACCTTACTGTACTTTTTACCCCCTTACTGCACTCAGCACCCCCTTACTGTACTTTTTACCCCCTTACTGCACTTTTTACCCCCTTACTGCACTCAGCAGCCCCTTACTGTAATCAGTGCTTCCTTACTGTACTTACTGTACTTACTGTAGTCAGCAGCCTCTTGTTATACTCAGCTACCCTTACTGGACTTAACTTTCCCTTGCTATACTTAGCACCTCCTTACTGTTCTAATTGCCCCCTTATTGTGCTCCGCATCCCCTTACTGCACTTAGCACCTCCTTACTGTACTAAGTGCCCCCTTATTTTACTCAGCTTTCCCTTCCTGTACTCAGCACCTCCTTATTGTACTCAGCTTTCCATTACTGTACTCAGCACCTCCTTATTGTACTCAGCTTTCCCTTACTGTACTCAGCACCTCCATATTGTACTCAGCTTTCCCTTACTGTACTCAGCACCTCATTATTGTACTCAGCTTTCCCTTACTGTACTCAGCACCTCCTTATTGTACTCAGCTTTCCTTTACTGTACTCAGCACCTCCTTATTGTACTCAGCTTTCCCTTACTGTACTCAGCACCTCCTTATTGTAAGCTTTCTCTTACTGTACTCAGCACCTCCTTATTGTACTCAGCTTTCCCTTACTGTACTCAGCACCTCCTTATTGTACTCAGCTTTCTATTACTGTACTCAGCACTTTATTATTGTACTCAGCTTTCCCTTACTGTACTCAGCGCCTCCTTATTGTACTCAGCTTTCCCTTACAATACTCAGCTCCTCCTTATTGTACTCAGCTTTCCCTTCCTGTACTCAGCACCTCCTTATTGTACTCAGCTTTCCCTTACTGTACTCAGCACCTCCTTATTGTACTCAGCTTTCCCTTACTGTACTCAGCACCTCCTTATTGTACTCAGCTTTCCCTTACTGTACTCTGCGCCTCCTTATTGTACTCAGCTTTCCCTTACTGTACTCAGCACCTCCTTATTGTACTCAGCTTTCCCTTACTGTACTCAGCACCTCCTTATTGTACTCAGCTTTCCCTTACTGTACTCAGCACCTCCTTATTGTACTCAGCTTTCCCTTACTGTACTCAGCACCTCCTTATTGTACTCAGCTTTCCCTTCCTGTACTCAGCGCCTCCTTATTGTACTCAGCTTTGCCTTCCTGTACTCAGCGCCTCCTTATTGTACTCAGCTTTCCCTTACTGTACTCAGCACCTCCTTATTGTGCTCAGCTTTCCCTTACTGTACTCAGCGCCTCCTTATTGTACTCAG
This sequence comes from Taudactylus pleione, assembly GCA_031769625.1. Classification (NCBI taxonomy): domain Eukaryota; kingdom Metazoa; phylum Chordata; class Amphibia; order Anura; family Myobatrachidae; genus Taudactylus; species Taudactylus pleione. Next base: position 66,466 of record JAUIMM010002854.1, read on the forward strand.
CTTTCCCTTCCTGTACTCAGCGCCTCCTTATTGTACTCAGCTTTCCCTTACTCTACTCAGCGCCTTCTTATTGTACTCAGCTTTCCCTTACTCTACTCAGCGCCTCCTTATTGTACTCAGCTTTCCCTTACTCTACTCAGCACCTCCTTATTGTACTCAGCTTTCCCTTACTCTACTCAGTGCCTCCTTATTGTACTCAGCTTTCCCTTACTGTACTCAGCACCTCCTTATTGTACTCAGCTTTCCCTTACTGTTCTCAGCGCCTCCTTATTGTACTCAGCTTTCCCTTCCTGTACTCAGCCTCTCCTTACTGTACTTTTTACCCCCTTACTGCACTTTTTACCCCCTTACTGCACTCAGCGCTTCCTTACTGTACTTACTGTACTTACTGTACTTACTGTTGTCAGCAGCCTCTTGTTATACTCAGCTACCCTTACTGGACTTAACTTTCCCTTGCTGTACTTAGCACCTCCTTACTGTTCTAAGTGCCCCCTTATTGTGCTCAGCATCCCCTTACTGCACTTTGCACCTCCTTACTGTACTCATCACCCCCTTATTTTACTCGGCATCCTATTAATGTACTCAGCACCTTCTTGCTGTACCTTTCACCATACTTGCCTACTTTTGAAAAAGCATTTCAGGGAGATTGTGAAAGCAGCACCTATGAGCGCGTGTTACAGTGGGCGTGTACTGATAAATCTGAGAGGCGTGTCCTACATGTGATGGGCGTGTACTGATAAATCTGAGAGGCGTGTCATACATGTGATGGGCGTGTACTGATAACTCTGAGAGGCGTGTCCTAAACCTGACTTACATCCAAATGTAAACCAGCCCAAAAGCAGTTAGTAAGATCTGTTTGTTGCTGAAAACACTAATACTTTTCAGAAATTCATAGGGATCATTGTGCCTTATAATAACCAATGCAAGGAAATGACACTAATGATCCCATTTGAATGTATATTAGGGGTGTGCACCGGCCACTTTTCGTGTTCTGTGTTTTGGTTTTGGATCTGGATCTTTCTTCGTGTTTTGGATCTGGATTGGTTTTGCCAAAACCACCCTTCCGTGTTTTGGGTTCTGGGTTTTGTGTTTTGGATCTGTATTTTTTTGAAAAAAAGCATAAAAATAGCTAAAATCACAGAATGTGTTGGTTTTTCTGCTCCTATGCTATTATTAACCTCAAAAACCTTAATTTCCACTCATTTCCAGTCTATTCTGAACACCTCACACCTCACAATAGTGTTTTTATGTCCAAAAGGTTGCACCGAGGTAGCTGGATGACTATGCTAAGAGATACGAGTGGGCGGCACAAACACGTGGTCCATCTAGGAGTGGCACTGCAGTGGCAGACAGGATGGCAGTTTGAAAAACTAGGCCCCAAACTATACATAATGCAAAGAAAAAAAAGAGGTGCAAGATGGAATTGTCCTTGGGCCCTCCCACTCACCCTTATGTTGTATAAACAGGACATGCACACTTTAACAAACCAATCATTTCAGCGCCAGGGTCTGCCACACGACTGTGGCTGAAATGATTGGTTCGTTTGGGCCCCCACAAAACAAGCTGGCAATTAATCTGTCCCTGCACAAACTGGCTCTACGGAGGCATGATGTCGTCCTCATCCTCCTCATCCACCGATTCCTCACCCTCTTCAGTGTTGTGTACATCCTCATCCTCACAGAGTATTAATTTGTCCCCGCTGGAATCCACAACCACAGGTCCCTCTGTACGTTCTGGAGGCTGGTCTCCCTGGAAGAGTTGATAATTCATTTTATGAACATCATCTTCTCCACATTTTGTGGAAGCAACCTCCTACGCCTTTCGCTGACAAGGTTCCCGGCTGCACTAAACACTCTTTCGGAGTACACACTGGAGGGGGGGCAACTCAGGTAAAATAGAGCCAGTTTGTACAGGGACCTCCAAATTGCTTCTTTTTCCTGCCAGTACAGGTACGGACTGTCTGACATGCCTACTTGGATGCTGTCACCGATGTAATCCTTTAACAGACAGATGCACGCTTGTCGCTGCTGCTTTGAGGATGCAAGTGCGGCTACAGCCCACACAATTCACAAAGACAGAAAAAAGAAGAAGAATATTTTTATTGTTTGTGTAGCACACTTTGAGGGTGTCACCACCCTTTAACAGACAGATGCACGCTTGTCGCTGCTGCTTTGAGGATGCAAGTGCGGCTACAGCCCACACAATTCACAAAGACAGAAAAAAAAGAAGAATATTTTTATTGTTTGTGTAGCACACTTTGAGGGTGTCACCACCCTTTAACAGACAGATGCACGCTTATCGCTGCTGCTTTGAGGATGCATGTGCGGCTACATCGCACACAAGTCACAAACACATTAAAAAAATAGTTTTTTATTTTTTGGAGCACTTTGAGAGTTACACCACCCTTTAACAGACAGACGCACGCTTGTCGCTGCTGCTTTGAGGATGCAAGTACGGCTACAGCCCACACAATTCACAAAGACAGAAAAAAAAAGAACAATATTTTTAGTGTTTGTGTAGCACACTTTGAGGGTGTCACCACCCTTTAACAGACAGATGCACGCTTGTCGCTGCTGCTTTAAGGATGCAGGTGCGGCTACAGCCCACACATTTCACAAAGACAGAAAAAAAAGAAGAATATTTTTATTGTTTGTGGAGCGCACTTTGAGGGTTACACCACCCTTTAACAGACAGACGCACGCTTGTCGCTGCTGCTTTGAGGATGCAAGTGCGGCTACAGCCCACACAATTCACAAAGACAGAAAAAAGAAGAAGAATATTTTTATTGTTTGTGGAGCGCACTTTGAGGGTTACACCATCCTTTAACAGACAGACGCACGCTTGTCGCTGCTGCTTTGAGGATGCAGGTGGAATCTAGACGGGATTTGGAACCGGGGACTCACTGCCTCCATCAATTGTCTAAATCCCACTGCACTAATGGCGGATACCGGATGCACGTCTAACACCAACATAGCAGTCAAGGCCTCAGTTATTCGTTTTGCTTCAGGATGACTGCTGTCGTACTTCATCCTCATCGCTAGGGACTGTTGGAGGGTCAATTGTTTAGTAAAAGTAGTGATGTTCCTACTTCCTCTCTGGGATGATGAACAACTCCCAGCAGCAGCAACAGCACTAGGAGGAAGTGGTTCTTGATCTTTCCCTATTTTATTTTTATCGGAGAAAGTTTGGTCCTCCATTTATGTTATATTGATATATACGTGCGGCTAAAGCGCACACAAACACAGAAAATATTTTTTTATTTTTGCTGGAGAGTAGTGCACTTTGTGGGTTACACCACCCTTTAAGAAATGAGCCAGCTGGCTCTTTACTTATGGGACACAGGCGCACGCTTGGCGCTGCTCCTCTGTTGATGCACGTGCAGCCACAGCGCACACAATTCACAAACACAGAAAATAATTAATTTTTTGGTTTGGAGTGTACTTTGGGGGTTACAGCACCCTTTAACGGTCAAGCCAGCCGGCCCTTTACATATGACACAGGCGCACGCTTGGCACTACTTTGTTGATGCACGTGCGGCTACTGCGCACACAATTCACAAACACAGAAAATATATATTTTTTTGGTTTGGAGTGTACTTTGGGGGTTACAGCACCCTTTAACGGTCAAGCCAGCCGGCCCTTTACTTATGACACAGGCGCACGCTTGGCACTACTTTGTTGATGCACGTGCGGCTACTGCGCACACAATTCACAAACACACAAAAAATATTATTTTTTTAGCACTTGGGGGGAGCACCCCTGATGGACAGAGCACCCCCTGGACAACACTACTGCACCCCTTTAGGACTGGGACACTGCACAGGACTTTGGAGTGGACACAGCCCCTATGGAGAACTGACTGCACAACACAGTCCAGCCAGCCCTTATGGACTTTGAAGTAGTGGACACAGCCCCTATTAACAACAGCAGCACAGCACAACACAGCCAGCCCCTATGGACTTTGAAGTAGTGGACAACAGCAGCACAGCGCAGCACAGCACTTTACAACACTACTCTGCACTACACTACAATACACTACACAGCCCAGCCAGCCCTAACTCCCACCCTCCCTCTTCACTGTCCACAGCCGAGTGAGAAAATGGCGCCGACGCGGGTACCTTTTATAGGATCCAAAACCCGTGAGACTCGGAAGGTGGGATGATGACGTTATGCCTCGATTTCAGATCCGAGTCAGGCGGGAAAAGTCGAGCCTGACTCGGATCTGCCTCGGATCGGGGGGGCTCGGGGGGGTTCGGATTTCAGAAATCCGAACCGCTCACCCCTAATGTATATATCTCTGTTTTTTAATATAACAGCTTCATAATGGGGGTAAGGATGAAATGAGGGAGATTGCTTGGCTCTTCAGGGAGACAGGGAGATTGCTACTATTTCAGGGAGTCTCCCTGACAATGAGGGAGAGTTGGCAAGTATGCCTTTCACCCTCTTATTGTACACAGGATCCCATTACTGCACTCAGCACCCCCTTACTGTACTCAGCGCCTCCATGCTGTACTCAGCACCCCATTATGGACTCAGACCCCCTTACTGTACTCAGCGCCTCCATGCTGTACTCAGCACCCCATTACGGACTCAGACCCCCTTACTGTACTCAGCACCCCATTACGGACTCAGACCCCATTATTGTATTAATCTTTCCCTTACTGTACTAAATGCCTCCATACTGTACTCAGTTTCCCCTTACTGTATTTAGTACCTCCTTACTGCACTCAGCACCCCCTGATTGTACTCAGTGCCCCCTGATTGTACTCAGTGCCCCCCTTAGTGTACTCAGCACTCCCTTACTTCACTCAACACCCCATTAATATACTCAGCACCCATTGCTGCACTCAGCATCTCCTTAGTGTATGCAGCACCCTCTTATTTTACTCTGTATCCCCTCTTTGGACCCAGCACCCCCTTATTGTAGTCAGCACCCTCTTATTGGTCTTAGCTTCCAATTACTATACTCATCACCCCCTTACTGCACTAAGCTCCCCCTTATTGTACTGAGCACCATCTTAACTGCACTCAGCACCCCCTTACTGTACTCAGTACCTCCTTACTGTAATCAGCACCCCCTTTCTGTACTCAGTACCTCCTTACTGTAATCAGCACCCCCTTTCTGTACTCAGTACCTCCTTTCTGTACTCAGCACCCCCTTTCTGTACTCAGTACCTCCTTTCTGTACTCAGCACCCCTTACTGCACTCAGCACCTCATTATTGTACTCAGCACCCCTTGCTGTAGTCAGCATCTCCTTACTATACTCAGAATCCCCTATACTATACTTATATTTCTATACTCACCCCCTTTCTGTACTCAGTACCCCATCACTGTATTTATCACCTCCTTACTGTAATCAGTGCTCCCTTACTGTATTTAGCACCCCCTGATTGTACTCAGTTTGGCCCATAGTATATTCAGCACCCCATTATTATAGTTAGCAACCTCTTATTAGACTAAGCCCCCTTACTGTACTCAGCTTTCCCTTACTGTAGTCAGCATCCTCTTACTGTACTCAGCACCCCCTTACTGTAGTCAGCATCCTCTTACTGTACTCAGCACCCCCTTACTGTACTCAGGATCCCTCTTACTGTACTCAGCATCCCCTTATTGTACTCAGCACCCTCTTACTGTACTCAGCACCCCCTTACTGTACTCAACACCCCCTCACTGTACTCAGCACCCTCCTACTGCACTCAGCACCCTCTTACTGTACTCAGCACCCCCTTACTGTACTCAACACCCCCTCACAGTACTCAGCACCCTCCTACTGCACTCAGCACCCCCTTACTGTACTTTTTACCCCCTTATTATACTCAGCATCCCCTTACTGCACTCAGCACCCTTTACTGTACTTTTTACCCCCTTATTGTACTCAGCGGCCCCTTACTGTACTCAGCACCCCCTTACTGTACATAGTATCTCCTTACTGTAATCAGTGACTGTACATAGTATCTCCTTACTGTAATCAGTGACTGTACTTAGTATTTCCTTACTGTAATCAGTGACTGTACATAGTATCTCCTTACTGTAATCAGTGACTGTATATAACACCCCCTGATTGTATTCAGCACCCCCTTACTGTACTTAGTATCTCCTTACTGTAATCAGTGACTGTACTTAGTATTTCCTTACTGTAATCAGTGACTGTACATAGTACCTCCTTACTGTAATCAGTGACTGTACTTAGTATCTCCTTACTGTAATCAGTGACTACATAGTATCTCCTTTCTGTAATCAGTGACTGTACATAGTATCTCCTTACTGTAATCAGAGACTGTACATAGTACCTCCTTTCTGTAATCAGTGACTGTACATAGTATCTCCTTACTGTAATCAGTGACTGTACATAGTACCTCCTTACTGTAATCAGTGACTGTACATAGTATCTCCTTTCTGTAATCAGTGACTGGACTTAGTATCTCCTTACTGTAATCAGTGACTGTACATAGTATCTCCTTTCTGTAATCAGTGACTGTACATAGTACCTCCTTACTGTAATCAGTGACTGTACTTAGTATTTCCTTACTGTAATCAGTGACTGTACATAGTACCTCCTTACTGTAATCAGTGACTGTACTTAGTATCTCCTTACTGTAATCAATGACTGTACATAGTATCGCCGTACTGTAATCAGTGACTGTACTTAGTATCTCCTTACTGTAATCAGTGACTGTACATAGTATCTCCTTACTGTAATCAGTGACTGTACTTAGTATCTCCTTACTGTAATCAGTGACTGTATATAACACCCCTTGATTGTATTCAGCACCCCCTTACTGTACTTAGTATCTCCTTGCTGTAATCAGTGACTGTACATAGTATTTCCTTACTGTAATCAGTGACTGTACATAGTATCTCCTTATTGTAGTCAGTGACTGTACATAGTACCTCCTTACTGTAATCAGTGACTGTACATAGTATCTCCTTACTGTAATCAGTGACTGTACTTAGTATCTCCTTACTGTAATCAGTGACTGTACATAGTACCTCCTTACTGTAATCAGTGACTGTACATAGTATCTCCTTACTGTAATCAGTGACTGTATATAACACCCCCTGATTGTATTCAGCACCCCCTTACTGTACTTAGTATCTCCTTACTGTAATCAGTGACTGTACATAGTATCTCCTTATTGTAGTCAGTGACTGTACATAGTATCTCCTTACTGTAATCCGTGACTGTACATAGTATCTCCTTACTGTAATCAGTGACTGTACTTAGTACCTCCTTACTGTAATCAGTGACTGTACATAGTATCTCCTTACTGTAATCAGTGACTGTACATAGTACCTCCTTACTGTAATCAGTGACTGTACATAGTATCTCCTTACTGTAATCAGTGACTGTACTTAGTATTTCCTTACTGTAATCAGTGACTGTACATAGTACCTCCTTACTGTAATCAGTGACTGTACATAGTATCTCCTTACTGTAATCAGTGACTGTACTTAGTACCTCCTTACTGTAATCAGTGACTGTACATAGTATCTCCTTACTGTAATCAGTGACTGTATATAACACCCCCTGATTGTATTCAGCACCCCCTTACTGTACTTAGTATCTCCTTACTGTAATCAGTGACTGTACATAGTATCTCCTTACTGTAATCAGTGACTGTACATAGTATCTCCTTACTGTAATCTGTGACTGTACTTAGTACCTCCATACTGTAATCAGTGACTGTACATAGTATCTCCTTACTGTAATCAGTGACTGTACATAGTACCTCCTTACTGTAATCAGTGACTGTACATAGTATCTCCTTACTGTAATCAGTGACTGTACATAGTACCTCCTTACTGTAATCAGTGACTGTACTTAGTATTTCCTTACTGTAATCAGTGACTGTACATAGTATCTCCTTACTGTAATCAGTGACTGTACATAGTTTCTCCTTACTGTAGTCAGTGACTGTACATAGTACCTCCTTACTGTAATCAGTGACTGTACATAGTACCTCCTTACTGTAATCAGTGACTGTACATAGTATCTCCTTACTGTAATCAGTGACTGTACATAGTACCTCCTTACTGTAATCAGTGACTGTACTTAGTATCTCCTTACTGTAATCAATGACTGTACACAGTATCGCCGTACTGTAATCAGTGACTGTACTTAGTATCTCCTTACTGTAATCAGTGACTGTACATAGTATCTCCTTACTGTAATCAGTGACTGTACTTAGTATCTCCTTACTGTAATCAGTGACTGTATATAACACCCCTTGATTGTATTCAGCACCCCCTTACTGTACTTAGTATCTCCTTGCTGTAATCAGTGACTGTACATAGTATTTCCTTATTGTAATCAGTGACTGTACATAGTATCTCCTTATTGTAGTCAGTGACTGTACATAGTACCTCCTTACTGTAATCAGTGACTGTACATAGTATCTCCTTACTGTAATCAGTGACTGTACATAGTACCTCCTTACTGTAATCAGTGACTGTACATAGTATCTCCTTACTGTAATCAGTGACTGTATATAACACCCCCTGATTGTATTCAGCACCCCCTTACTGTACTTAGTATCTCCTTACTGTAATCAGTGACTGTACATAGTATCTCCTTATTGTAGTCAGTGACTGTACATAGTATCTCCTTACTGTAATCCGTGACTGTACATAGTATCTCCTTACTGTAATCAGTGACTGTACTTAGTACCTCCTTACTGTAATCAGTGACTGTACATAGTATCTCCTTACTGTAATCAGTGACTGTACATAGTACCTCCTTACTGTAATCAGTGACTGTACATAGTATCTCCTTACTGTAATCAGTGACTGTACTTAGTATTTCCTTACTGTAATCAGTGACTGTACATAGTACCTCCTTACTGTAATCAGTGACTGTACATAGTATCTCCTTACTGTAATCAGTGACTGTACTTAGTATTTCCTTACTGTAATCAGTGACTGTACATAGTACCTCCTTACTGTAATCAGTGACTGTACATAGTACCTCCTTACTGTAATCTGTGACTGTACATAGTATCTCCTTACTGTAATCAGTGACTGTACTTAGTATTTCCTTACTGTAATCAGTGACATTACTTAGTACCTCCTTACTGTAATCAGTGACTGTACATAGTACCTCCTTACTGTAATCAGTGACTGTACATAGTATCTCCTTACTGTAATCAGGGACTGTACATAGTATCTCCTTATTGTAATCAGTGACTGTACTTAGTATCTCCTTACTGTAATCAGTGACTGTACTTAGTACCTCCTTACTGTAATCAGAGACTGTACTTAGTACCTCCTTACTGTAATCAGTGACTGTACTTAGTACCTCCTTACTGTAATCAGTGAATGTACATAGTATCTCCTTACTGTAATCAGAGACTGTACATAGTATCTCCTTACTGTAATCAGAGACTGTACTTAGTATCTCCTTACTGTAATCAGTGACTGTACTTAGTACCTCCTTACTGTAATCAGTGACTGTACATAGTATCTCCTTACTGTAATCAGTGACTGTACATAGTATCTCCTTACTGTAATCAGTGACTGTACTTAGTATCTCCTTACTGTAATCAGTGACTGTACATAGTACCTCCTTACTGTAATCAGTGACTGTACATAGTATCTCCTTACTGTAATCAGTGACTGTATATAACACCCCCTGATTGTATTCAGCACCCCCTTACTGTACTTAGTATCTCCTTACTGTAATCAGTGACTGTACATAGTATCTCCTTATTGTAGTCAGTGACTGTACATAATTTCTCCTTACTGTAATCCGTGACTGTACATAGTATCTCCTTACTGTAATCAGTGACTGTACTTAGTACCTCCTTACTGTAATCAGTGACTGTACATAGTATCTCCTTACTGTAATCAGTGACTGTACATAGTACCTCCTTACTGTAATCAGTGACTGTACATAGTATCTCCTTACTGTAATCAGTGACTGTACTTAGTATTTCCTTACTGTAATCAGTGACTGTACATAGTACCTCCTTACTGTAATCAGTGACTGTACATAGTATCTCCTTACTGTAATCAGTGACTGTACTTAGTACCTCCTTACTGTAATCAGTGACTGTACATAGTATCTCCTTACTGTAATCAGTGACTGTATATAACACCCCCTGATTGTATTCAGCACCCCCTTACTGTACTTAGTATCTCCTTACTGTAATCAGTGACTGTACATAGTATCTCCTTACTGTAATCAGTGACTGTACATAGTATCTCCTTACTGTAATCTGTGACTGTACTTAGTACCTCCATACTGTAATCAGTGACTGTACATAGTATCTCCTTACTGTAATCAGTGACTGTACATAGTACCTCCTTACTGTAATCAGTGACTGTACATAGTATCTCCTTACTGTAATCAGTGACTGTACATAGTACCTCCTTACTGTAATCAGTGACTGTACTTAGTATTTCCTTACTGTAATCAGTGACTGTACATAGTATCTCCTTACTGTAATCAGTGACTGTACATAGTTTCTCCTTACTGTAGTCAGTGACTGTACATAGTACCTCCTTACTGTAATCAGTGACTGTACATAGTACCTCCTTACTGTAATCAGTGACTGTACATAGTATCTCCTTACTGTAATCAGTGACTGTACATAGTACCTCCTTACTGTAATCAGTGACTGTACTTAGTATCTCCTTACTGTAATCAATGACTGTACATAGTATCGCCGTACTGTAATCAGTGACTGTACTTAGTATCTCCTTACTGTAATCAGTGACTGTACATAGTATCTCCTTACTGTAATCAGTGACTGTACTTAGTATCTCCTTACTGTAATCAGTGACTGTATATAACACCCCTTGATTGTATTCAGCACCCCCTTACTGTACTTAGTATCTCCTTGCTGTAATCAGTGACTGTACATAGTATTTCCTTATTGTAATCAGTGACTGTACATAGTATCTCCTTATTGTAGTCAGTGACTGTACATAGTACCTCCTTACTGTAATCAGTGACTGTACATAGTATCTCCTTACTGTAATCAGTGACTGTACATAGTACCTCCTTACTGTAATCAGTGACTGTACATAGTATCTCCTTACTGTAATCAGTGACTGTATATAACACCCCCTGATTGTATTCAGCACCCCCTTACTGTACTTAGTATCTCCTTACTGTAATCAGTGACTGTACATAGTATCTCCTTATTGTAGTCAGTGACTGTACATAGTATCTCCTTACTGTAATCCGTGACTGTACATAGTATCTCCTTACTGTAATCAGTGACTGTACTTAGTACCTCCTTACTGTAATCAGTGACTGTACATAGTATCTCCTTACTGTAATCAGTGACTGTACATAGTACCTCCTTACTGTAATCAGTGACTGTACATAGTATCTCCTTACTGTAATCAGTGACTGTACTTAGTATTTCCTTACTGTAATCAGTGACTGTACATAGTACCTCCTTACTGTAATCAGTGACTGTACATAGTATCTCCTTACTGTAATCAGTGACTGTACTTAGTATTTCCTTACTGTAATCAGTGACTGTACATAGTACCTCCTTACTGTAATCAGTGACTGTACATAGTACCTCCTTACTGTAATCTGTGACTGTACATAGTATCTCCTTACTGTAATCAGTGACTGTACTTAGTATTTCCTTACTGTAATCAGTGACATTACTTAGTACCTCCTTACTGTAATCAGTGACTGTACATAGTACCTCCTTACTGTAATCAGTGACTTTACATAGTATCTCCTTACTGTAATCAGGGACTGTACATAGTATCTCCTTATTGTAATCAGTGACTGTACTTAGTATCTCCTTACTGTAATCAGTGACTGTACTTAGTACCTCCTTACTGTAATCAGAGACTGTACTTAGTACCTCCTTACTGTAATCAGTGACTGTACATAGTTTCTCCTTACTGTAGTCAGTGACTGTACATAGTACCTCCTTACTGTAATCAGTGACTGTACATAGTACCTCCTTACTGTAATCAGTGACTGTACATAGTATCTCCTTACTGTAATCAGTGACTGTACATAGTACCTCCTTACTGTAATCAGTGACTGTACTTAGTATCTCCTTACTGTAATCAATGACTGTACATAGTATCGCCATACTGTAATCAGTGACTGTACTTAGTATCTCCTTACTGTAATCAGTGACTGTACATAGTATCTCCTTACTGTAATCAGTGACTGTACTTAGTATCTCCTTACTGTAATCAGTGACTGTATATAACACCCCTTGATTGTATTCAGCACCCCCTTACTGTACTTAGTATCTCCTTGCTGTAATCAGTGACTGTACATAGTATTTCCTTATTGTAATCAGTGACTGTACATAGTATCTCCTTATTGTAGTCAGTGACTGTACATAGTACCTCCTTACTGTAATCAGTGACTGTACATAGTATCTCCTTACTGTAATCAGTGACTGTACATAGTACCTCCTTACTGTAATCAGTGACTGTACATAGTATCTCCTTACTGTAATCAGTGACTGTATATAACACCCCCTGATTGTATTCAGCACCCCCTTACTGTACTTAGTATCTCCTTACTGTAATCAGTGACTGTACATAGTATCTCCTTATTGTAGTCAGTGACTGTACATAGTATCTCCTTACTGTAATCCGTGACTGTACATAGTATCTCCTTACTGTAATCAGTGACTGTACTTAGTACCTCCTTACTGTAATCAGTGACTGTACATAGTACCTCCTTACTGTAATCAGTGACTGTACATAGTATCTCCTTACTGTAATCAGTGACTGTACTTAGTATTTCCTTACTGTAATCAGTGACTGTACATAGTACCTCCTTACTGTAATCAGTGACTGTACATAGTATCTCCTTACTGTAATCAGTGACTGTACTTAGTATTTCCTTACTGTAATCAGTGACTGTACATAGTACCTCCTTACTGTAATCAGTGACTGTACATAGTACCTCCTTACTGTAATCTGTGACTGTACATAGTATCTCCTTACTGTAATCAGTGACTGTACTTAGTATTTCCTTACTGTAATCAGTGACATTACTTAGTACCTCCTTACTGTAATCAGTGACTGTACATAGTACCTCCTTACTGTAATCAGTGACTGTACATAGTATCTCCTTACTGTAATCAGGGACTGTACATAGTATCTCCTTATTGTAATCAGTGACTGTACTTAGTATCTCCTTACTGTAATCAGTGACTGTACTTAGTACCTCCTTACTGTAATCAGAGACTGTACTTAGTACCTCCTTACTGTAATCAGTGACTGTACTTAGTACCTCCTTACTGTAATCAGTGAATGTACATAGTATCTCCTTACTGTAATCAGAGACTGTACATAGTATCTCCTTACTGTAATCAGAGACTGTACTTAGTATCTCCTTACTGTAATCAGTGACTGTACTTAGTACCTCCTTACTGTAATCAGTGACTGTACATAGTATCTCCTTACTGTAATCAGTGACTGTACATAGTACCTCCTTACTGTAATCAGTGACTGTACATAGTATCTCCTTACTGTAATCAGTGACTGTACTTAGTATCTCCTTACTGTAATCAGTGACTGTACATAGTACCTCCTTACTGTAATCAGTGACTGTACATAGTATCTCCTTACTGTAATCAGTGACTGTATATAACACCCCCTGATTGTATTCAGCACCCCCTTACTGTACTTAGTATCTCCTTACTGTAATCAGTGACTGTACATAGTATCTCCTTATTGTAGTCAGTGACTGTACATAGTATCTCCTTACTGTAATCCGTGACTGTACATAGTATCTCCTTACTGTAATCAGTGACTGTACTTAGTACCTCCTTACTGTAATCAGTGACTGTACATAGTATCTCCTTACTGTAATCAGTGACTGTACATAGTACCTCCTTACTGTAATCAGTGACTGTACATAGTATCTCCTTACTGTAATCAGTGACTGTACTTAGTATTTCCTTACTGTAATCAGTGACTGTACATAGTACCTCCTTACTGTAATCAGTGACTGTACATAGTATCTCCTTACTGTAATCAGTGACTGTATTTAGTACCTCCTTACTGTAATCAGTGACTGTACATAGTATCTCCTTACTGTAATCAGTGACTGTATATAACACCCCCTGATTGTATTCAGCACCCCCTTACTGTACTTAGTATCTCCTTACTGTAATCAGTGACTGTACATAGTATCTCCTTACTGTAATCAGTGACTGTACATAGTATCTCCTTACTGTAATCTGTGACTGTACTTAGTACCTCCATACTGTAATCAGTGACTGTACATAGTATCTCCTTACTGTAATCAGTGACTGTACATAGTACCTCCTTACTGTAATCAGTGACTGTACATAGTATCTCCTTACTGTAATCAGTGACTGTACATAGTACCTCCTTACTGTAATCAGTGACTGTACTTAGTATTTCCTTACTGTAATCAGTGACTGTACATAGTATCTCCTTACTGTAATCAGTGACTGTACATAGTTTCTCCTTACTGTAGTCAGTGACTGTACATAGTACCTCCTTACTGTAATCAGTGACTGTACATAGTACCTCCTTACTGTAATCAGTGACTGTACATAGTATCTCCTTACTGTAATCAGTGACTGTACATAGTACCTCCTTACTGTAATCAGTGACTGTACTTAGTATCTCCTTACTGTAATCAATGACTGTACATAGTATCGCCGTACTGTAATCAGTGACTGTACTTAGTATCTCCTTACTGTAATCAGTGACTGTACATAGTATCTCCTTACTGTAATCAGTGACTGTACTTAGTATCTCCTTACTGTAATCAGTGACTGTATATAACACCCCTTGATTGTATTCAGCACCCCCTTACTGTACTTAGTATCTCCTTGCTGTAATCAGTGACTGTACATAGTATTTCCTTATTGTAATCAGTGACTGTACATAGTATCTCCTTATTGTAGTCAGTGACTGTACATAGTACCTCCTTACTGTAATCAGTGACTGTACATAGTATCTCCTTACTGTAATCAGTGACTGTACATAGTACCTCCTTACTGTAATCAGTGACTGTACATAGTATCTCCTTACTGTAATCAGTGACTGTATATAACACCCCCTGATTGTATTCAGCACCCCCTTACTGTACTTAGTATCTCCTTACTGTAATCAGTGACTGTACATAGTATCTCCTTATTGTAGTCAGTGACTGTACATAGTATCTCCTTACTGTAATCCGTGACTGTACATAGTATCTCCTTACTGTAATCAGTGACTGTACTTAGTACCTCCTTACTGTAATCAGTGACTGTACATAGTATCTCCTTACTGTAATCAGTGACTGTACATAGTACCTCCTTACTGTAATCAGTGACTGTACATAGTATCTCCTTACTGTAATCAGTGACTGTACTTAGTATTTCCTTACTGTAATCAGTGACTGTACATAGTACCTCCTTACTGTAATCAGTGACTGTACATAGTATCTCCTTACTGTAATCAGTGACTGTACTTAGTATTTCCTTACTGTAATCAGTGACTGTACATAGTACCTCCTTACTGTAATCAGTGACTGTACATAGTACCTCCTTACTGTAATCTGTGACTGTACATAGTATCTCCTTACTGTAATCAGTGACTGTACTTAGTATTTCCTTACTGTAATCAGTGACATTACTTAGTACCTCCTTACTGTAATCAGTGACTGTACATAGTACCTCCTTACTGTAATCAGTGACTTTACATAGTATCTCCTTACTGTAATCAGGGACTGTACATAGTATCTCCTTATTGTAATCAGTGACTGTACTTAGTATCTCCTTACTGTAATCAGTGACTGTACTTAGTACCTCCTTACTGTAATCAGAGACTGTACTTAGTACCTCCTTACTGTAATCAGTGACTGTACTTAGTACCTCCTTACTGTAATCAGTGAATGTACATAGTATCTCCTTACTGTAATCAGAGACTGTACATAGTATCTCCTTACTGTAATCAGAGACTGTACTTAGTATCTCCTTACTGTAATCAGTGACTGTACTTAGTACCTCCTTACTGTAATCAGTGACTGTACATAGTATCTCCTTACTGTAATCAGTGACTGTACATAGTATCTCCTTACTGTAATCAGTGACTGTACTTAGTACCTCCTTACTGTAATCAGTGACTGTACATAGTAACTCCTTACTGTAATCAGTGACTGTACATAGTATCTCCTTACTGTAATCAGTGACTGTACATAGTATCTCCTTACTGTAATCAGTGACTGTATATAACACCCCCTGATTGTATTCAGCACCCCCTTACTGTACTTAGTATCTCCTTACTGTAATCAGTGACTGTACATAGTATCTCCTTACTGTAATCAGTGACTGTACATAGTATCTCCTTACTGTAATCTGTGACTGTACTTAGTACCTCCATACTGTAATCAGTGACTGTACATAGTACCTCCTTACTGTAATCAGTGACTGTACATAGTATCTCCTTACTGTAATCAGTGACTGTACATAGTACCTCCTTACTGTAATCAGTGACTGTACTTAGTATTTCCTTACTGTAATCAGTGACTGTACATAGTATCTCCTTACTGTAATCAGTGACTGTACATAGTATCTCCTTACTGTAGTCAGTGACTGTACATAGTACCTCCTTACTGTAATCAGTGACTGTACATAGTACCTCCTTACTGTAATCAGTGACTGTACATAGTATCTCCTTACTGTAATCAGTGACTGTACATAGTACCTCCTTACTGTAATCAGTGACTGTACTTAGTATCTCCTTACTGTAATCAATGACTGTACATAGTATCGCCGTACTGTAATCAGTGACTGTACTTAGTATCTCCTTACTGTAATCAGTGACTGTACATAGTATCTCCTTACTGTAATCAGTGACTGTACTTAGTATCTCCTTACTGTAATCAGTGACTGTATATAACACCCCTTGATTGTATTCAGCACCCCCTTACTGTACTTAGTATCTCCTTGCTGTAATCAGTGACTGTACATAGTATTTCCTTACTGTAATCAGTGACTGTACATAGTATCTCCTTATTGTAGTCAGTGACTGTACATAGTACCTCCTTACTGTAATCAGTGACTGTACATAGTATCTCCTTACTGTAATCAGTGACTGTACTTAGTATCTCCTTACTGTAATCAGTGACTGTACATAGTATCTCCTTACTGTAATCAGTGACTGTACTTAGTATCTCCTTACTGTAATCAGTGACTGTACATAGTACCTCCTTACTGTAATCAGTGACTGTACATAGTATCTCCTTACTGTAATCAGTGACTGTATATAACACCCCCTGATTGTATTCAGCATCCTCTTACTGCACTAAACACCCCCATATTATTATCATTTATTTATATGCGCCACAAGTGCTCCGCAGCGCCTTACACAGTACATAAACAAATAGGTGACCAGTGATTTACAGTACAGCACAATACAATACAGGACAAGGACATGGATAATATACATTGCTACATTAGCGACCATAACACCCAGATAAGCAGCCAAGTGTTAGGTGCCCTGGTGGGGAGTAAGAAGTAGATGATAGTAAAGTAAGGAGAAGCACAAGAGGGTAGAGGGCCCTGCTCCTAAGAGCTTACATTCTAAAGGGGAGGGGCAGACAAACAGCGGTGACACAGATGGGGTAGGGAGCGCCACCCAATTTTCGTAAACCTCCCAGGTGTACCAGGAGAGTAGGGAGTGACTGTATGTGGCTCTCTATGTTCTGACCCAGATCTCTGAAGTCTCCCCATCATCACACCCCAGAACCTCTCACGTGGGAGGCTGGGGAGAGTAGGTGCCAGGACAGGAAGATGGCCGAGCGCAGGCTGCCTCTCCTGTGTGTGCCTCACACCCGGCTGCTGTTTGTTGTTACAGACTGGGCTGCTGAAAGGTAGACAGCGGTTCCTGTTACACGTCTTTAATTCTCTTCATTCTCTCCAAGCCCCCGGGCTGTGACACCTCTGACACGTCTGTCATCGAGCTTGGCCTCAGTCAGAGGCTGGCGGAGGCCTGACTCACTGCTCTGTTATTGGGTTACAGCGCCTGCTTTCACTAAAACACCAGGCCCCTCTGGTAAAATGTAACCTGATGAGTCAGGGACCCCACCTCAGCCAGCCGGAGCCCCACTCCGTACAGCGAGCGTACACGCACCTCTCCATAGGAATAGAATCACCTCACAGGATAACGTCTGTCCTGTAATTACGGAAACATTATTTTCTTAAACTAGAATCAGAAATCGCCAGGATAATTGCAGCATTTCATGGGGATCTATTTATTTATTAAATATGTGAACATATTCTTTTAGTTGTTCAACAATAGCAATAAAAATATTTTACTCTCATTGGTCTTAAAATTTAAGTAATTTAAAAAAAAAAAGCATAAAAATGTCTAGACCACCCGCAGAACCCCCCTTACATATTCCATATTCCACTGCGCATTTATACAGCTCAAATCTTACTGCTCTCTCCGTCTGTGACATCACAACACACTTATGTGTCTGATGAAAGACCCTCTGTAGGCGACACACGGCGCAGGCCACCATTTTGTGTGCTGCACCAACATCTGTGAAAATGCAGCTAATTCATTCACCAAGACATGTCAGCGAGGCACGAGGCACTTCTTTTGTGGAATGATAGTCTGTATGTGTGTTTAAGCTGGCTGCCTTGACTATATGCCTGCGATGAGTAACACTTTGACTTCACCATGTCGACAATCATAATGTCACCACCGCAATATTTTCTCATCTTATATTGGGGCATATTTATATTATAAATGCATTTGCGGTGTAATATTTTTGCAACTGTTCACAATGTGGCATTTCAATATACGGCTTGTAAAGTGCCGGGACAGAGCTTGCGAGAAAGCCCTGCATCCGGCTTCCCCCAGTGCCCCCTCCGGCTTTCCCTCAGTGCCGCCTCCGGCTTCCCCCAGTGCCGCCTCCGGTTTTCCCCCAGTGCCACCTCCGGCTTTCTCCAGTGCCGCCTCCGGCTTTCCCCCAGTGCCGCCTCCGGCTTTCCCCCAGTGCCTCCTCCGGCTTTCACCAGTGCCGCCTCCGGCTTCCCCCAGTGCCGCCTCCGGCTTTCCCCCACTGCCGCCTCAGACTTTCTCCAGTGCCGCCTCCGGATTTCTCCCAGTGCCGCCTCCGGCTTTTCCCCAGTGCCTCCTCCGGCTTTCTCCAGTGCCGCCTCCGGCTTTCCCCCAGTGCCTCCTCTGGCTTTCTCCAGTGCCGCCTCAGGCTTTCCCCCAGTGCCACCTCCGGCTTTCCCCCAGTGCCGCCTCCGGCTTTTCCCCAGTGCCTCCTCCGGCTTTCCTCCAGTGCCGCCACCGGCTTCCCCCAGTGCCGCCTCCGGCTTTCCCCAGTGCCTCCTCCGGCTTTCTCCAGTGCCGCCTCCGGCTTTCCCCCAGTGCCGCCTCCGGATTTCCCCCAGTTCCGCCTTCGGCTTTTCCCCAGTGCCTCCTCCGGCTTTCTCCAGTGTCGCCTCCGGCTTTCCCCCAGTGCCTCCTCCGGCAGCTCCATATCTGTAACGCGTGGGACAGGGCGTACAGCTGTATGCAGACCCACCTGCTTTCTTCATTTCCATTCACCTAAGTATGTCTTTTTTTACACTGTATTTTATTTTTCTATCCATTTCAGGACATCTGGAAAGATCCCTCTCTTCAATATATATAAGCATGGTACATTTGGAAATACAGCATTTCCCATTAACGATATGGGAAATGCCGTGACTATACGGAGCTGCTGTGGCTTTTATGTCACGGAAAAGACTTCTGCAAAATCTCCTCCAAAAAGACTAAATCAGCACCATAGCGTTAATACCAGGAAACCTCTACATACGTACTGCGTTAGTTACACGCAGGGCTTCGTTATATATGAGTCTCTCTGCCTGTAGTTCCCCCTTACTGATACAATACATAGAGCACTCCCTGTAATTCCCCCTTACTGATACAATACATAGGGCACTCCCTGTAGTTACCCCCTTACTGATACAATACATAGGGCACTCCCTGTAGTTCCCCCCTTACTGATACAATACATAGGGCACTCCCTGTAATTCCCCCTTACTGATACAATACATAGGGCACTCCCTGTAGTTCCCCCCTTACTGATACAATACATAGGGCACTCCCTGTAGTTCCCCCCTTACTGATACAATACATAGGGCACTCCCTGTAATTCCCCCTTACTGATACAATACATAGGGCACTCCCTGTAATTCCCCCTTACTGATACAATACATAGGGCACTCCCTGTAGTTCCCCCCTTACTGATACAATACATAGGGCACTCCCTGTAGTTCCCCCCTTACTGATACAATACATAGGGCACTCCCTGTAATTCCCCCTTACTGATACTATACATAGGGCACTCCCTGTAGTTCCCCCCTTACTGATACAATACATAGGGCACTCCCTGTAGTTCCTTCTTACTGATACAATACATAGGGCACTGGCGTGACTGGTCTGCACTCTGTAGTTACATCTGATCATTAATGCCCATCTCTCACACTTAGATTAGGGAGTTTGTGGTACCTGTGGGTGAATGTAAAGGTAAAAATTGCTCATTATTTGTGACATCATTGCGCCGATTTATAAAGACAAGAGTTTCTGGGCCTGATTCAGACATGTACAAAATGGCGAACACACATTTGCACAAAAACGTGCGCAGGAGCATATAAACATGCAAATGAAGATCGGCGTACCCTAGGGATCTGCGCAGGAGAACGCAGATGCCACACATGTCCAAATCCCCACCAAAATAGCGTGCATGCACACTTACACATGTCAGCGATGAAAAGCGCAAATGTATATATCGGTGTTACCACAAAACAACCCGTTTACCTAGGGCCGGTTCTGGAGTTTGTGTAGCTCAGGACAAAAGTATCCTTTGGCGCCCTGAGCTCAGGGGACGTCACCTGCTTGAGAGACATGGCCATAGCTTAGCTGCGCAAATAAAAAGATAAAGAAAATACTAATTGCCGCGGCCACGCATGGTGCCCGGAGAGGGGACGTCGTTATGTCTAATTTCTTACCTTGTGAAGGCAGGCAGGTCCCTCCTCCTTGCTGCTGCTGCTCCAAGTCTGTCCTGTTCTCAGCGTGGCCGATCCCAGAATGCCATGCTCAACGACATTACGCGACGGCACCAGAATTCTGGGAGACAGGGAGGGAACAACGCACAGCTGCAGTCTGCACAATTTGGAAATATGACACCGCCGCAGTTTATAACCACAATGGTGGCACCGGCGGGCAAGGACAGCAGATTAGACGGCGGGGTGACTACGGCCACGCCCACAGGCCGCAGCGCCCCGACTGATATCCCTGCTTGTCCGCCCCTAGAACCGCCACTGTGTTTCCATCTGTATATTTATTATGACACTTCCACTGGTTGTCATTTCAATTGTTTAATTAGCTACACCACATAAATCGTCTAATATATGAAAGAGAGAGAACATTGCCTGGGAAACCTCGTACCTAACACATTCTGTACTTTATACAGCATCTGCAAAATAACTTTATAATACATAGTGGATATCAAAGGTACAAATACTTCTAAATAATAAGAGACAAAGGCCCGTATTCAGGGCCTGATTCAGAGCCGGACGCTATTTGCGCTCGCTTGTTCAGAAAAAAGGGCCGGCTATTTAAATTGAGCGCTCGCTCTTTGCGGTCTGTTGACGCCTCTATGTCTGAGCGAGCGAACGAAACATGCGCCCGCTATTTTGTAAAGACGCCCCCTGGCCGCTCGCATCATATGTCATCTCCGCTATTTATTTGATTAATCGAGTACATCGAAAAGCGTCTGAACTGCTCGCAGTGCTTATGGTTGGATTTTCCTACCGCAATCATGCGAACAGTTCAGGCTAAGAGACAACCAAGTGACGTGGCCGATGACGCTGCTTAGTTAATTATGCACACCCTTAAAATGCCCGTTTTGACCGTTTGGCACGCCTGCGTTCGGATCTCCACTCCCCGTTTTCAAGCACCTTCCCCTGTTACCACCCACAAACGCCTCATTCTGTCACTCAAATTAGCAGGCACTCGCTATTTGGTGAGCGATCGATTTCCGATTGCACTGACTGGTTGGCGCATGCGCATTACGACCCATATGCATGCGCAGTTGTGCGAACGAGCGGCTCTGAATCAGGCCCTCAATTTGGAGCGAAAAGCCGTTTTCGCGTTTTCGGCTAAACTTTTTTGTGGGTGACGTCATTTTCGCCTGTTTTGGTTTTACCCCATATTCAATTTGAAGGACTTTTCACCTAGGCAGAGAGTCAATGCAATGTACTAGGCAAAAAAGTTTCGCCTATGAAGAGCAGGCGGAAAAAAGTGCAGAAATGGGGTTTTGGGGTGCAATGTTTCGGGAACCCCCTTGCAGCCTTCAGACAGTCCCCCAAAGGTAAACTGTGTAAAAAAAATAAAAAAAAACACTTAAGGACCCCCCAAAAAATGACTTTGAAAAAGGGGGCAAAAAAAAAAAAGTTGGGGTGCAAAGTTAAAACTAGCGAACTTGACTCTGGGGGGTCCCCAAGTACGCCCCAGGTGTTTTTTTGATTGCAGGTGCTTGCGGCAGGTGAATTTTTCACGATTTTTACTACTACACTTTAGCTACTTTTATTGTTGTCATCAGCAAAGTTTGACAGACGAAATTACATTGCACTTTAAAAAAAAAAAAAAAAAAAAATATATGCTGACCCCCATTTTCAAGTACCCCAAATTTGCTGGGATTAGTTATTTCCAGAAAAAAATACTCCTGAATACTATTCTGCACCACGTATAGAAAATCGCTATTTAGCAGCTATTGAGGCCGTTTAAAAACCCCAAATACCTTAAGCAAGCCAAATCAGGGGGTACCGTAGTGAACCCCCATGTCAGAGCAACTTTTGGTGGGTCTCAGACTGTTTTCCCCAAATCTGACAGCACTTTCCGCCTGTTTCAGTTTCTCCGGGTGCCGTTTTCGCGTACATATTGAATACGGGGTAAAGCCTGCACGCGTGCGATACTTTTCCGCCTGCCAAAGAGGCGAAGTAGTTGGAAAGTGCGGGCCACAAAAAGTATCGCGTCTCGGCTCATATTGAATATGGCTCAAAGAGTATCCATAGGTCAGGAACAGTAATAACAATGTAACAATGTAATAGTCAGTGCATGTCCGATAAGAGAGGAATAACAAGGTGACATTACATATTGGAATAAGCAGTTGAAAAGCAAAAACCTACCTAGGATAATAAAGGGAAGGGGGGCAGCTGTGAGCAAAAGGAGGGGTCCGCAGGGGAGCAGCTAAAACCACACAGGAGACCCAACAAAGTTCCTAATAATGACATACCATTCAAAAGTAGTCTGGTCTCATATCGGCCCGTATGTTGGGGAAAGCGGCCTCTAGTCTATGGAGGAGATACAATAATTTATCTTTATACATAGTAAGCATTGGTGGGCTGGCATCATAGGTGTATTTATAATATGTGCAGGGTGTGCAGTGCCCCCCATCACACACCCTGCACCCAGAGTATACTTACCGTGCTCCAGAATGCAGGTCCTCCTCTGAGGCACCAGTGACAGCTTCAGGAAGATGGTGCCACACAGTGAAAATTAGAGGTAAAACATGAATTGATTGAATTGATAAACATACATATAGATAGAAAATGTGAACAAATAGTGTATAAAAAAGCAGAGTCCACTATTTCAATTTCCCAGTATTAGGAAAGCAATGTACGATGTTGAACCGGAGCAAAATTATATGAAATATGTATATTCAATATATCTAATAACCTACATATAAATGCTACTTGTTGGCCCAAAAGCTAAATTAATAAAGGAATTCACTAATATTGGCTAATATAATAACTATTGAAAGTCAAGTTTTAGTGCATTGATTTTGTGCATGTGCGCCCACCTCTAACATCCCCCAGCCTCTTTTGTTTAATATGATTCCAACACTGCAATAGGCATTTTTTAGCAACTGTATATTTTTATTGCCTTTTGTAACGCAGGCTGTAGGCGGCGAGACCCCCTAGACAGCCCAGTCTGATGTAGGACGGAGGTAATTCAGGTGGCGTCTCAGGTGGCGTCTCAGGTGGCGTCTCAGTGCAAAAGCTTTAACTTGTACCTATTGTCAGGGGGGGGGGGGGCAATCCCATAAGCAATGATGTAATGAGGCATTAGGACAAGACCAATTGAGGTTAGATGGGGGGGGGGGGGTTGGATGGATGGACCAATAGAGCAACATTTGGAAAAGGACAGATACCCTTGATAAGACAATGTAAAGTGCATTTCTTTATACAGGGTGGACGACGAGGTCTTCTTAGCACAGAGCAGTGTAGACAGCAGTCACATGAGGGAATTGGGGTGTGCACTGGGTCATAGCAGATCTCCTTTCACCCTCATAAAAAGCCATCTGCAGTAGCCTATAGAATAACATATGGCTTTAGGTACCACTTGTGTGTTCTGTAGGACAGTATCTCATGGATTAGAGATACCCTGAGGAGACAGAGAAGTGAGGACTGAGGGACTGATTAATTACAGATCACAACAGCGTACCCAGATCGGCCAACGGTGCGTACTGCGCATGCGCGAGTTAGCATTGTGATCGCTCTGCGATCACGCACGCAGAAAGAAAGCATTGCAGAGTGAGTGACTGGACGTCAGCGTTTGGGGGTGGTGACAGGGGAGTGGTCAGATAAACGTTTGAACGCCGTTGTGATACCCCCAATTCTGGGAGTATCACTAATAAGATGCCCGGTTTATGTGGGATAGAGGTGTCTAATATTTATTTGGGTGTGCATGATGCCCCAGGGCTGTGATGTGTATTATTTATGTATTGGACACTGGCATCTGTATGCCTTATATTATGCCCACTGGACTATCTCTATTCCCCTTTTACCCCCCCCTTCCTTAGGATTATGAACTGTCCCCAGCCATTGGCTGTTAATGGTGGGGTGGTGCAGGGTCTGGATTGCCCCACTGGACTTGAGGGGGAGCCCGGCTCACCCTCCTACAGTGATATATGGCCATTGTGACTGTAATGTAGCACGCGCACCTGGCGGGTGCAGAGCCAGCGCATGTCAAGGACCCGGACAGAGGGTCTCATTCAGACCCGCTCGCAAGTGCTTGCACTCCGGGGCTCACTACAAAAGGGGCGGCTGTCGATGGTGATCGACAGCTTGCCCCGTTTTGTAGGCGGGGTGGGGTGGGGGGGGTGGCTGAGCCAAACGGAGGCGTTCCCGACGGAACGCCTGCCATTTGGGGGTGGCCCCACTGACATCACTCGTGCTTCAGCTTCAGGCTCTATTAGAACCAAAAGCTCACTAGGGCTTGCAGCAGATGAGACCCTACCACTAGGGTCTCGTCGCAAGCCCCGATGGTCGCGATGGTTTTGACCAACCTGGCCGCTCCCTAAAGCTGTGGGTGGTCACCCACAGCCTAGCGAGTGGCCAGGAGGCTGGCTCTTTTCAGAGATGCGGCCGCCCTCATTCAGAGCGAGTGCTCGCATTTTGCGAGCGGCTCTGAATGAGGTCCAGAGCCTTTAAGAGGAGCTGCCCAGCTGACTGGCAGAGAGTCCTGAGGCAGCGTGATACAGCGCAGGGTACGCGCACTCACCGGACAGCTGTGAGATTGTCAGCGGGAGCCGCGGGTGCCGCTTACAGGGTGAGAGGCTGGACTGACCGGAGCGTGGCTGTGAGGAGAAACGGCCATCAGGGAGGGGGCGGTATCACCGGAGCTTGTCAGGAAGCTGTTGCTGCATGGGAGAGGAAGCAGCATAGACGGGACTGCCCTGAAGCCTTTCCCCTCTGCAGTGTGTCGAAGCTGGATAATTGGCTGTGACAGAATCTGTTAAAATTTAAATCTGCACAACGCCATATTGCGAATGGCAATGGCCGCCAAGCGCCATTTTAGCGAAACTCACACATAAGTACATACGGCGATGCTATTATTTAGCGTTGTGCGATTCCCATGCAATAGAACAATGTTAAAAGTCCTCATTATATAAATACAATTTAGGGGTGTGCACCGGCCACTTTTCGTGTTTTGTGTTTTGGTTTTGGATCTGGATCTTTCTTCGTGTTTTGGATCTGGATTGGTTTTGCCAAAACCACCCTTCCGTGTTTTGGGTTCTGGGTTTTGTGTTTTGGATCTGTATTTTTTTTTAAAAAAGCATAAAAACAGCTAAAATCACAGAATTTGTGGGTTTTTCTGCTCCTATGCTATTATTACCTCAATAACCTTAATTTCCACCCATTTCCAGTCTATTTTGAACACCTCACACCTCACAAGTGTTTTTATGTCCAAAAGGTTGCACCGAGGTAGCTGGATGACTATGCTAAGCGACACGAGTGGGCGGCACAAACACGTGACCCATCTAGGAGTGACACTGCAGTGGCAGACAGGATGGCAGTTTGAAAAACTAGGCCCCAAACAGTACATAATGCAAAGAAAAAAAAGAAGTGCAAGATGGAATTGTCCTTGGGCCCTCCCACCCACCCTTATGTTGTATAAACAGGACATGCACACTTTAACAAACCAATCACTTCAGCGCTAGGGTCTGCCACACGACTGTGGCTGAAATGATTGGTTCGTTTGGGCCCCCACAAAACAAGCTGGCAATTATTCTGTCCCTGCACAAACTGGCTCTACGGAGGCAAGATGTCGTCCTCATCCTCCTCATCCACCGATTCCTCACACTCTTCAGTCTTGTGTACATCCTCATCCTCACAGAGTATTAACTCGTCCCTGCTCGAATCCACCACCACAGGTCTCTCTGTATGTTCTGGAGGCTGGTCTCCCTGGAAGAGTTGATAATTCATTTTGATGAACATCATCTTCTCCACATTTTGTGGGAGCAATCTCCTACGCCTTTCGCTGACAAGGTTCCCGGCTGCACTAAACACTCTTTCAGAGTACACACTGGAGGGGGGGCAACTCAGGTAAAATAGAGCCAGTTTGTACAGGGGCCTCCAAATTGCCTCTTTTTCCTGCCAGTACAGGTACGGACTGTCTGCCATGCCTACTTGGATGCTGACACCGATGTAATCCTCCACCATTCTGTCAATGGTGACAGTATCATATACAGTGACAGTAGACATGTCAGAAATTGTTGCCAGGTCCTTCAGTCTGGACCAGATGTCCAAACTTGGTCCTGCCTGCCCTGCATCACCGCCAGCGGGTTGCTTAGGATACCTAAGTTTTTTCCTGGCAGCCCCAGTTGCAGGAGAAAATGCAGAAGGAGCTGTTGACATGTCACATTCCGCTTCAGCTGACAGTGTTTTCACCAGCAGGTCTTTGCACCTCTGCAGGCTTGTGTCGGCCGGAAAGAGAGACACCACATAGGCTTTAAACCTAGGATCGAGCACGGTGGCCAAAATGTAGTGGTCTGATTTCAACAGATTGACCACCCTGGAACCCTGGCAAAGCGAATGAAGGGCTTCATCCACAAGTCCCACATGCCGAGCGGAATTGCTCTGTCTTAGCTCCTCCTTCACTTTCTCCAGCTGCTTCTGCAAAAGCCTGATGAGGGGAATGACCTGACTCAAGCTGGCAGTGTCTGAACTGACTTCACGTGTGGCAAGTTAGAAGGGCTGGAGAACCTTGCACAACATGGAAATCATTCTCCACTGCGCTTGAGTCAGGTTCATAACCCCTCCTTTGCCTATGTCATACGTGGATGTATAGGCTTGATTGGTCTTTTGCTGCTCCTCCATCCTCTGAAGCATATAGAGGGTTCAGTTCCACCGTGTCACAACCTCTTGCTTCAGGTGATGGCGGGGCAGGTTCAAGAGTGTTTGCTGGCGCTCCAGTCTTCGGCACGCAGTCGCTGAATGGTGGAAGTGGCCCGAAATTTTTCGGGCCACCCAAAGCATCTCCTGCACGCCCATGTCGCTTTTCAGAAAATTCTGCACCACCAAATTTGTGTGAGCAAAACATGGGACATGCTGGAATTTGCCCAAATGTAATGCCCGCACAATATTGGTGGCATTGTCAGATATCACAAATCCCCAGGAGAGTCTAAGTGGGGTAAGCCACTGGGCAATGATTTCCCTCAGTTTCTCTAATAGGTTGTCGGCGGTGTGCCTCTTACTGAAACCGGTGATACACAGCGTAGCCTGCCTTTTTATTTATTTATTTATTAACAGTTTCTTATATAGCGCAGCATATTCCGTTGCGCTTTATAATTGTCAACATTGATAGAACAAAACTGGGTAATAACAGACAGATATATAGGTAGGAAGGCCCTGCTCGCAAGCTTACAATCTATAGGGAAATAGGCATTGATACACAAGGATAGGTGCTATATATTGCATCTTGGTCCAGCCACAATGCACAGTTTCTCGGTTGGCTGCATGATCCAGTCACACAGGAATGTCGGCCAAATGTCATGAGGATGTGAGAGAAAGATGATGTGTGAGATTGTGTGTGGACTGTAAAAGGGGATGTAATTAGATATGGAAACTATGAAGATTGTGTGGGCGGTTCTGGGATCTAATAAGCTTGCCTGAAGAGGTGAGTTTTCAGGGAACGCTTGAAGGATTGGAGACTAGAGGAAAGTCTTATTGTGCATGGTAAGGCATTTCATAGAGTGGGTGCAGCCCGAAGAAAGCCCTGTAACCGTGAATGGGAGCAAGTAATGCATAGGGATGAGAGACGCAGATCTTGTGCTGAGCGGAGAAGTCGGGTAGGGCGATATTTTGAGATGAATGAAGAGATGTATGTTGGTGTGGTTTGGTTAATAGCCTTATGTGTAAGTAAGAGTATTTTGTATTGAATACGGTAGAAAACCGGCAACCAATGGAGGGACTGACAGAGCGGGGCAGCAGACGAGGAACGTTTGGCAAGGAAGATAAGCCTTGCAGCTGCATTCATAATTGATTGTAATGGTGATAGCCTGTTTTTGGGAAGACCAGTAAGGATACTATTGCAATAGTCAAGGCAGGAAATAATAAATGCATGGATTAGAGTTTTTGCAGTGTCTTGTGTGAGATATGGTCGAATTTTGGATGTTTTTTAGATGTATGTAACATGATTTAGAGACAGATTGAATGTGGGGAACAAAGGACAGTTCAGAGTCAAGGATGACACCAAGGCAGCGAGTTGTGGGGCAGGGTGGATTGTCGACTTATCAACTGTGATAGAGAGATCAGGTTGGTAACTGTTGTTGGCTGGTGGAAATATAATTAATTCTGTTTTAGAAATATTAAGTTTCAGGTGGCGAGATGACATCCAAGATGAAATGGCAGAAAGACATTCAATGACACGGACCAGTACAGTTGGTGATAAATCTGGAGAAGATAGGTAGATTTGAGTATCATCCGCATACAGATGGTACTGAAATCCAAAAGAGCTCATTAGTTTGCCAAGAGAGGAGGTATAGATTGAGAATAACAGAGGTCCTAACACAGAGCCTTGAGGTACTCCAACTGATAGAGGTAGCGAAGAGGAA
Organism: Taudactylus pleione; assembly: GCA_031769625.1. Lineage (NCBI taxonomy): Eukaryota > Metazoa > Chordata > Amphibia > Anura > Myobatrachidae > Taudactylus > Taudactylus pleione. The sequence goes on from JAUIMM010002854.1 coordinate 95,832, forward strand.
GCAGAATCAGAAAAATGAACAGTGAAAGAGCGATCAGATAGGTAGGAAGAGAACCAAGAAAGAGCAGTGTCCTTAAAACCCAGGGATTGTAGTGTTTGTATGAGAAGAGAGTGGTCAACAGTGTCAAAAGCAGCAGAGAGATCTAGAAGAATTAGGAGTGAGTAATGGCCTTTAGCCTTGGCAGTGACCAGATCATTTACTACCTTAGTCAGTGCTGTCTCTGTGGAGTGTTGGGAACGGAAGCCGGACTGAAGTGGGTCCAATAGGTTGTGTGAGTTAAGAAAGTGTGTGAGGTGGGTGTAGGCAAGTCTCTCAAGTATTTGGAGGGGCATGGGAGCTGGGAGATAGGACGGTAATTTGAGAGAGTGTTGGGGTCAGAGGTTTTTTTTTTCAGAATAGGAGTAATCACTGCATGCTTGAACAGTGATGGAAAGATGCCAGTAGAGAGAGAGAGATTACAGATTTTAGTTAGGGTTGGGATAAGCACAGGAGACAGAGCTTTACTGATTTGTGAGGGTATAGGATCTAGAGGAGAGGTAATAGAGTAGGAGGATGAGAAGAGGGAAGATACTTCATCTTCATTTGTGAGATCAAATGAAGAGAATGTGCCAGAGGATACAGGTAGTGAATTGAGCAGGTCACTAGCTGAGGAAGAGCATACCATTTCATTTCGGATCTCATCAATCTTGTCCCTAAAATAGGAAGCAAAATCTTGTGCACAGATAGTAGCAGGTGGTTTGGGTGAGGGAGGGGTAAGAAGCAGTTTAAATGTATTAAAAAGTTGCTAGGGCTTAGAGGCTTGAGCAGAGATAAGAGATTGGAAATATGTTTGTTTGGCAGTGTCCAGAGCAGTACGATAAGAGTTGTAGATAGTCTTATATGTGAGGAAGTCACTTGGAGTATGAGACTTTCGCCACTGACATCCTACTTTACGTGAGAGTTTTTGTAGATGCCTTGTAAAGTTACAATGCCACGGTTGACGTCTAAGTTTACGTGGTGTGTGATGGGTAGCTGGAGCTACTTCATCGAGGGCTTTTTCTGCCTTGGAACGAGCTGGCGTTTCTGAGATGCTGCTACTGGTGACGCTGCTGTTGTTGCTGCGTAAGGTGATACATCTACCCAGTGGACTGTCAGTCATATAGTCCTTAGTCTGCCCTGTTCCACTTGTCCACATGTTCGTGGTTAAGTGGACATTGGGTACAACCGCATTTTTCAGGACACTTTTTCTGACGTTTCTGTACAGTCTCGGTATCGCCTGCCTAGTGAAGTGGAATCTAGATGGGATTTGGAACCAGGGACACACTACCTCCATCAATTGTTTAAATCCCACTGCACTAATGGCGGATACCGGACACACGTCTAACACCAACATAGCAGTCAAGGCGTCAGTTATACATTTTGCTTCAGGATAACTGCTGTCGTACTTCATCCTCCTCGCTAAGAACTGTTGGAGGGTCAATTGTTTAGTAAAAGTAGTGGTGTTCCTACTTCCTCTCTCGGATGATGAACAGCTCCCAGCAGCAACAGCAGCAGCGGCAGCAGTAGGCGTAGCAATGCAGGATCCTCCAGAGGAATCCCGGATAGGAGAGTCAGTCATGCCAGTAACATGGCCTGCAGGACTACTTCCGATCCTGATTAAGGAGGAAATTGATGAGGAGGGAGTTGATGGTGTGGTTTGCAGGTGCTTGGATACAACAGGACAAAGGGATTTAGGTGTCCCTGGACTGCTTACGGTCTTAGCCAAAGTTTCTGAACTTGACAGTAACTTTTTATTAACGCACTGCAGGTGACGTATAAGGGAGGATGTTCCTAGGTGGTTAACGTCCCTACCCCTACTTATTTCACCTTTACATATTGTACATATGGCAAAACAGTTGTTGTCTGGATTTGGATAGAAATATTGCCAGACCAAAGAGGTGGAAAGTTTGGTCTTCTGCCCAGGCATGACCTTGATGGGCTTTTTCATCCCACGGACAACAACTGTCTCCCCCGGAGCCTGATTTAAACAAACCACATCACCATCAGAATCCTCCTCGCCAACTTCCTCCTCAGCGCCAGCTACACCAGTATCCTCATCCTGTTGTACTTCAACAGTGACATCTTAAATTTGCATATCAGCAAGTGGACTGTGGGTGCTCCTTTCAGCACTTGCAGGGGGTGTGCAAATGGTGGATAGAGCCACCTCTTCCTGTCCAGTGCTGGGAAGGTCAGGCATCGCAACCGCCACCACACTTGGACTCTCCTTGGGGATTTGTGATATCTCCTTAGAACGCACAGTTCTTCGCTGTGCTTTTGCCAGCTTAACTCGTTTGATTTTTTTAGCGGGATGAGGGCTTCCATCGTCATGTGAAGCTGAACCACTAGTCATGAACATAGGGAAAGACCTTAGCCGTTCCTTGCCACTCCGTGTCGTAAATGGCATATTGGCAAGTTTACGTTTCTCCTCAGATGATTTAAATGTTTTTTTAAGGTCATTTTCCTGAACTTTGTCATTTGGGATTGTATATGCCCTCTACTATGACATTGGGCATCGTCCTTGGCAGACGACGTTGATGGCATGTTATCGTCTAAGTCATGACTAGTGGCAGCAGCTTCAGCACTAGGAGGAAGTGGTTCTTGATCTTTCCCTATTTTATTTTTATCGGAGAAAGTTTGGTCCTCCATTTATGTTATATTGTTATATACGTGCAGCAAAGACGCACACAAACACAGAAAATAATATTTTATTTTTGTTGGAGACTAGTGCACTTTGTGGGCCAGCCAGCTCTTTACTTATGGGACACAGGCGCATGCTTGGTGCTGCTCCTTTGTTGATGCACGTGCAGCCACAGTGCACACAATTCACAAAGACAGAAAAAAAAAGAATTTTTTATTTTTTGTGGAGCGCACTTTCAGGGTTACACCACCCTTTAACAGACAGACGCACGCTTGGCGCTGCTGCTTTGAGGATGCACGTACAGTGCAGGCAATTCACAAACACAGAAGAAAATGTTTTATTTTTGTTGGAGTGCACTTTGGGGGTTACACCACCCTTTAACAGACAGACGCACGCTTGGCGCTGCTGCTTTGAGGATGCACGTACAGTGCACACAATACACAAACACAGAAAAGAAAATATTTTTTGGAGTGCACTTTGGAGGTTACAGCACCCTTTAATGGTCAAGCCAGCCGGCCCTTTACTTATGACACAGGCGCACGCTTGACGCTACTTTGTTGATGCACGTTGCATCTACTGTGCACACAATTCACAAACACATAAAAATATATATTTTTATTTTTTTTGGAGTACACTTTGGGGGTTACAGCACCCTTTAACAGACGAGCCAGCTGGCCCTTTACTTATGACAGAGGCACACGCTTGGCGCTACGTTGTTGATGCACATGCGGTCACAGTGCACACAATTCACAAACACAGAAAATAATTTTTTATTTTGTTTGGAGTGCACTTTGGGGGTTACAGCACCCTTTAATGGTCAAGCCAGCCGGTCCTTTACTTATGACACAGACGCACGCTTGACGCTACTTTGTTGATGCACATGCGGCTACTGTGCACACAATTCACAAACACAAAAAAATATATATTTTTTTTTTTTGGAGTGCACTTTGGGGGTTACAGCACCCTTTAACAGACAAGCCAGCCGGCCCTTTACTTATGACACAGGCACACGCTTGGCGCTACTTTGTTGATGCATGTGCGGCCACAGTGCACACAATTCACAAACACAGAAAATAATGTTTTATTTTGTTTGTGCACTTTGGGGGTTACAGCACCCTTTAACGGTCAAGCCAGCTGGCTCTTTACTTATGACACAGGCGCACGCTTGACGCTACTTTGTTGATGCATGTGCGGCTACTGTGCACACAATTCACAAACACATAAAAATATATATTTTTATTTTTTTTGGAGTGCACTTTGGGGGTTACAGCACCCTTTAACAGACGAGCCAGCCGGCCCTTTACTTATGACACAGTCACAAGCTTGGCGCTACTTTGTTGATGCACGTGCGGCCGCAGTGCACACAATTCACAAACAGAAAATAATTTTTTATTTTGTTTGGAGTGCACTTTGGGGGTTACAGCACCCTTTAATGGTCAAGCCAGCCCGCCCTTTACTTATGACACAGGCGCATGCTTGACGCTACTTTGTTGATGCACGTGCGGCTACTGTGCACACAATTCACAAACACAAAAAAATATATATTTTTTTTTTTTTGAGGGTACTTTGGGGGTTACAGCACCCTTTAACAGACAAGCCAGCTGGCCCTTTACTTATGACACAGGCACACGCTTGGCGCTACTTTGTTGATGCACGTGCGGCCACAGTGCACACAATTCACAAACAGAAAGTAATTTTTTTTTTGTTTGGAGTGCACTTTGGGGGTTACAGCACCCTTTAATGGTCAAGCCAGCTGGTCCTTTACTTATGACACAGGTGCACGCTTGACGCTACTTTGTTGATGCACGTGCAGCTACTGTGCACACAATTCACAAACACAAAAAAATATATTTTTATTTTTTTTGGAGTGCACTTTGGGGGTTACAGCACCCTTTAACAGACAAGCCAGCCGGCCCTTTACTTATGACACAGGCACACGCTTGACGCTACTTTGTTGATGCACGTGCGGCCACAGTGCACACAATTCACAAACACAGAAAATAATTTTTTATTTTGTTTGGAGTGCACTTTGGGGGTTACAGCACCCTTTAATGGTCAAGCCAGCTGGCTCTTTACTTATGACACAGGCACACGCTTGACGCTACTTTGTTGATGCATGTGCGGCTACTGTGCACACAATTCACAAACACATAAAAATATTAAATTTTATTTTTTTTGGAGTGCACTTTGGGGGTTACAGCACCCTTTAACAGATGAGCCAGCTGGCCTTTACTTATGACACAGGCACACGCTTGGCGCTACTTTGTTGATGCACGTGCGGCCGCAGTGCACACAATTCACAAACAGAAATTTTTTTATTTTGTTTGGAGTGCACTTTGGGGGTTACAGCACCCTTTAACGGTCAAGCCAGCCGGCCCTTTACTTATGACACAGGCGCATGCTTGACACTACTTTGTTGATGCATGTGCGGCTACTGTGCATACAATTCACAAACACATAAAAATATATATTTTTATTTTTTTTGGAGTGCACTTTGGGGGTTACAGCACCCTTTAACAGACGAGCCAGCCGGCCCTTTACTTATGACACAGGCACACGCTTGGCGCTACTTTGTTGATGCACGTGCGGCTGCAGTGCACACAATTCGCAAACAGAAAATAATTTTTTATTTTGTTTGGAGTGCACTTTGGGGGTTACAGCACCCTTTAACGGTCAAGCCAGCTGGCCCTTTACTTATGACACAGGCGCATGCTTGACGCTACTTTGTTGATGCACGTGCGGCTACTGTGCACACAATTCACAAACACAAAAAAAATATATATTTTTTTTTTTGAGTGTACTTTGGGGGTTACAGCACCCTTTAACAGACAAGCCAGCCGGCCCTTTACTTATGACACAGGCACACGCTTGGCGCTACTTTGTTGATGCACGTGTGGCCACAGTGCACACAATTCACAAACAGAAAATAATTTTTTATTTTGTTTGGAGTGCACTTTGGGGGTTACAGCACCCTTTAACAGACAAGCCAGCCGGCCCTTTACTTATGACACAGGTGCACGCTTGACGCTACTTTGTTGATGCACGTGCGGCTTCTGTGCACACAATTCACAAACAAAAAAAAAATTATTTTTTTGGAGTGCACTTTGGGGGAGCACCCCTGATGCACAGAACACCCCCTGGACAACACTACAGCACCCCTCTAGGACTACAGCCTTTATGGGACACTGCACAACACAGTCCAGCCAGCCCCTATAGACTTTGGAGTGGACACAGCCCCTATGACTGCAACTGACTGCACAACACAGCCCAGCCAGCCCCTATGACAGCAGCACAACCCAGCCCAGCCAGCCCCTATGGACAACAGCAGCACAACCCAGCCCAGCCAGCCCCTATGGACAACAGAACAACACAGCCCAGCCAGCCCCTATGACAGCAGCACAACCCAGCCCAGCCAGCCCCTATGGACAACAGCAGCACTACACAGCCCAGTCAGCCCCTATGGACAACAGAAGCACAACACAGCCCAGCCAGCCCCTATGGACAACAGCACAACACAGCCCAGCCAGCCCCTATGACAGCAGCACAACACAGCCCAGCCAGCCCCTATGGACAACAGCAGCACAACACAGCCCAATCAGCCCCTATGGACAACAGCAGCACAACGCAACCCAGCCAGCCCCTATGACAGCAGCACAACACAGCTCAGCCAGCCCCAATGGACATCAGCACAACACAGCCCAATCAGCCCCTATGGACAACAGCAGCACAACGCAACCCAGCCAGCCCCTATGACAGCAGCACAACACAGCTCAGCCAGCCCCAATGGACATCAGCACAACACAGCCCAATGAGCCCCTATGGACAACAGCAGCACAACGCAACCCAGCCAGCCCCTATGACAGCAGCACAACACAGCCCAATCAGCCCCTATGGGCAACAGCAGCACAACGCAACCCAGCCAGCCCCTATGGACAACAGCAGCACAACACAGCCCAGCCAGCCCTAGCTCCCACCCTCCTTCTTCACTGTCCACAGCCGGAGTGAGAAATGGTGCCGACGCGGGTACCTTACATAGGATCCAAAACCCGCGAGACCCGGAAGGCGGGATGATGACGTTTTGCCTCGATTTCAGATCCGAGTCAGGCGGGAAAAGTCGAGCCTGACTCATATACGACTCGGATTGGGGGAGCTCGGGGGGGTTCAGATTTCAGAAATCCGAACCCGCTCATCCCTAAAATACATACATTTACTAAAACATATAATATGAACAATCCTGCAAAACACGTACCACGGTGTACTCCACAAACACATAGTCACACAATGCTAACTAGCTTATTTTCTTAAATATCCTTACACTTACACACTGCACACTTGCATAAAAAGGTTCCCTAGCATTAAGGTTAATATTCAAGGTTTTATTCATTATTAAGTATGTAATAAAGCGACTGTCCACTTTATCGTCCATTTTTAACGCAAAAAAAGGATGAACAATAACGACGACGCGCGTTCCCGCGGGTCGTTCATCATCATCGTTCATTGGGTTAACATGCAGGCCAACCCGACGATGTCGTCAGGTTGCTGCAAGTTATGGAATGGGGGAGAGAGCCCGGCGCTGAACGATATCGTTAATGATATCGTTCAGCGGGTGTGCTCAATGTCATGAATGACATTGAGCACACCCTGCCGGGGACACACTAGACGATATCGCTCAGGGTGCATATCGTCTAGTGTGTACGCACCATTAGGTATTAAAATGTATTCTGTAATGCAGCCAGTTTAGACTTGTTTTTCAGCCGGAAAATGGATACAAAGAGCTGTTGAAGGCTGGACTGTGATCATACAAACTGACCTATGAGCTGTATTGTAACAGAAGAACCAGGAAGAAGAACCAATGGGATTATGTCAACTTGTTCTATTGTATTACCTATCTGTGTAAGGGTACATATACAGACACTCTATTTCCAGTAGTTAGTCTGCTTGTTCTTTCTTCTGACGGAGGCTTCAGCTTTGAAGCCGGAAATCTGTACCTTGTGATTGTATAATTTGTTTGCGCTACTTGTATTTAGATCACAGCATGTAACTATCTGCTTTTTGGTGAATAATATCTTTTTGTGCTTTGGAACCACAAACAAAGTCTGGAAAGCAATTATTTCTGGTGCGACTTATAACGCTAAATAGTGACATTTAGGGTGTATAGATAGGTAGGAATCAATAGTTGGGGGCTCGTAGAGTGAAATCACGCTATCATTCATATGGTAACACATGGTTAAAAATCTCTCAGCAAAGGGTGGAGGCGCCAAACGCAGGAAAGAACGCATTGTGCTTTCGAATACCTGCTACCACTTTGTTGCTGAGAGACCGCTACCCGTTATTGTGTGAGTTCAAGGAGCGCTGATTAGAATCCAGGGACAAGGAAGGAAAAAGTTTGTTTTCCTTCATTGATAAAATTTCATGTTAAAAGGGGAAGTTGCACAATAGCATAAGGGTAATAATACGTTTTGTGTAGCGGTCGCATTATTGTGTATGCGACTAGCGTATACGTATTTCCTGTATTGCTGCTGCGTATTTAAACAAAGCCATTGAGATTGCATTGTGATATTGATAGCGTGATAGCATTGTTATAAATATCTTAGGCCCTCATTCAGAGCCGCTCGTTAGCGGCAGTACGCTCGTTCCGAGCGATGTTCGCACATCTGCGCATGCGTACGGTTTTTAGTACGCATGCGCGAACAAGTCTGTGCGGCCAAAAATCGTTTGTACGCTATATAGCGAGTGCCTGCTATTTTGAGTGACAGAATGAGGCGTATGTGGGTGGTAACAGGGGAAGGTGCTTGAAAATGGGGAGTGGAGAACCGAACGCAGGCGTGCTTAAAGGTCAAAACGGGCGTTTTATGGGTGTGCATAATTAATACAGCAGCGTCATTGACCACGTCACTGGGTTATTTTATAGCCAGAACTGCTCGCAAATTTGTGGTAGCAAACACCAACCACAAGAATAGCGAGCAGTTCATACGCTGGTCGATGTACTCGATTAATCTAATAAATAGCGGACATGATGTATGGTGCGAGCGGCCAGGGGGCGTTTTTAACAAATAAACGAGCGTATGTTTTGCTCGCTCGTTCAGACTTAGAGGTGTGAACAGACTGCAATTTGCGAACGGATCATTTGAATAGCCACCCCTTGTTTTTGAACGAACGACCGCAAATAGCGAACGGCTCTGAATCAGGCCCTTAGTCAGTGTTGCCATATCTGGGAAAACATTTATTTTTCTGCGCAGGAAAAAGGTGTGTAACAGTGAACGTGTGTTGGTAGGGGTAACATGTTCCCTAGCTAGGGTATTGTAGGACACTTAGGGGCTAGGCGCCTGGTGTCGGTCTAGTGGCTCGGTAGTAGATACCGCAGTCTATACACATAAGCAGGTGTAGTTGTTGTTTTGTGTTAGGTATCGGCTCTCAGTGTGATCGCAGCATCCAGTGATCAGTTAGGGTTATTGGGCATTGTGATTGAACCACACAGTTGTGGCATATTGTGATTGTGAACTGAGCAGAGGGTGGACGAAATCACTGAAAAGGGCAAGTGTTATTGGAATACCTAAATTCTAGCAGTGCAAAGAACTCGAAAAGGGCTTAGGTGCGAGGAAACAGCCTGGTTATTCTTCCATAGGTGTGTGGGCGCATCCTGTTAATATCGTCCACAGGTAAGTGAAAGTAGCCTTGACATTCTTTCACTGATTTAAATCTCTATTGGAAAGTTTAGTGTTATTTTCCCAAGATGGGAGCCAAGCAAACGGTAGAGATGTTAGATGATGTGCTGCTCTTGGAAGCGCCGATTGGTTCGGCGCGGCATATAATTCATACTAAGTACGGTACGTACGCAACTATGTGCTGTGATGTATGGTTTAAGATGATGAGAATGATTGTGAAATCGTTTCCCAGAATTGGCAGCTTTGATAAGGAGGTATTAACAATGTCCGAGATAGCATCTGTATGGTGCGCTCTCGAAAGAAAAAGATAAAGTTTAACGATTGTTTAAAGTTAGGGCAGCACGAGGGAGATACATGGCTTAGGGGTGTGCATGCGACGCAAATCAGCAGCACTAAACAGTGTTGTGTGCGCACAGCAAAATAACGCGCACGCACAGCAAGGTAGCATTGCGGAAGATAATGTCAGTGGTTCACACGCACCACCACCGCTCTATGCGGATGGGGGTGAAGGTACAGTTGATGTAAAAACTCATAAAAATGTAACATGTAACCTGTACCCTCTCTTGAGTAATTATAAGGAAAATGTTTATGATGCGGATGATGAACCTGTTGTTATGTCTGCCATTTCCCATGGTGTACAAATGTTAGATGTTCCATTACAACGAGCACAGGAGGTGGCCCCATTCTCATCAGTGGTAGTACAGGAAGTGTTAACATCCGCTGTACCCGTAATGGAAGTTGTTAATCCTGTACGTAGTAGTAATAGACTGAATCTTCAGCCAGGTAACAAATACAAAGGTAACAGTGTGGCTGGACTCCATTCCGTCCGGACAATAACTGTTCCCAAAGGGAATCCGGATGCGAATGGTGTGGTGCCCACAAGAGATGTAGTGATGCATTGTCCTTGGACAAGAGCGGAACTAAATTCCATAATGACAGACTTCCCTGACCCTAAGAAGGAATTAGCAAAATGCCAAATATTTGTGAAAAATTTGGGTAATGCTCACTAGCCAACCAATAAAGATTGGCGAGTGGTGTTAAGTGTGTGTCTTCCACACAATACCGACGTGAAAAAGTTTATCACGGATTGAGTATTGGAGGGAGATGATCCCTTAACAGATGAGGATAACCAAGGTAACATTACCCGCATAATAACTCAATTGGGTGTATATTTTCCGGTAGTAGTTAACTGGAGTAAAATTTTCACCATAAAACAAAAAGAGAGTGAATCTGCAGAGGATTACTGTACCCGAACTCTGCAGGCTATCCCCCAGTACAATGGGATAGAAGATATTAAAGATAGCACTCATCACAGGGAAATGGTCATCACGGTACTTATGGATGGTCTTAAAGACAATCTAAAGACCCGAGTCCAGACCTCTCTACCTGGCTGGAGGGGAGTTACTGTAGACGCACTCAGGGAATCCGCTATTGAGCACGATAAAAACATCCTCAAGAAGAGAGAGACCCAGAGTGAGAAGCTAATGGCTGTTAGTATTCAAGCTCTAGAAGGAATGACTATAACACCACAGCCACCAGACACACATACACCTGCGCAGCTAAATGCCCTCACCAATCCTGTGCAGCCACAAGGACAGCCCTACCCCACATCACACACAGCTACAAAATCCATACTATCCACAACCACCATATTACCCTCAAAATCCCTATCCACACTCAGAATCTTTCTCTACCGCTCAACCCACACAACAACCTTTTCCCCCACTCCACTCATGAAGGTGCTTTAACTGCAACCAAGTGGGACATGTAATTAGGAACTGTAAGGTGAAGAAGGAAACCCCCTAAACAGGGAGTACCTACATATCCACATAAGGGATATACACAGAGTGCAGGAAATTTCCCACAGTCACCAACTCCAATTGTGGCCTTAAATGCTGTATTGGAGAGTGAGAGTCAACGCTAGGGGTCAGATCATACCTGTAGTCTACAGATAGTCAGGTTAACTGGAAGTACTAGGGAAGAACCGGTGATGATGGTTGATGTAGCTGGTACTAAATATCCTTTTCTTGTAGACACAGGGGCGACCAGGTCAGTGATAAAATCTCCAGCTAATTTGCAGGTGACCAACGAGACAGTACCAGCAATGGGAGTAACGGGTAAAGTGCAACATTATCCTCTAACCAAATCCACAGAGGTCACTATCGGGCCGTTGCATACCAGGCATTCCTTTCTCCTGGCAGCAGTGGCTCCTACTAACATACTGGGAAGGGATTTGTTATGTAAGGGATGTGTCATATATTGTACCCCTGATGGTATATTCTTAGATATCCCAGAGAGAGTTGTGCACGAGGTGAGGGATATATTGGACACTCCCCAAAGGATAATGTATCACTCTACTGGTTCCGGTAAAAATCCATCTCAGGTAGAACAAATGTTATCCCAAATACCAGGTTCACTTTGGACTAAAGATGGACAGGACACTGGATTGATGGCAAACGTAACTCCCGTAATGGTAAATCTAAAAAGCGTTAGGCAAGCTCCAAAAATTCCCCAGTTCCCATTAAAACAGGAGGTAGAGATAGGGGTTTATCCCATAATTGAGTGATTATTACAACAGGGAATTTTAGTCCGTACAGTGAGAGTAGCCGATAGTCCCATCTTTCCTGTGAAGAAAAGCAGTTGGAGGGGTTATAGGCTGGTACAAGACCTTAGAAGGGTTAATAAGGTATTAGAGAGCCAATTTCCCGTAGTGCCGAATCCAGCTGTCATTCTCATGCAGATCCCACCAAATGCAACCCATTTTACTGTCATTGACCTCTGTTCTGCTTTCTTCTCTGTACCTCTTCATCCTGACTGTCAGTACCTATTTGCTTTTACATACAGGGGTGTACAATACCCATGGACACGACTGTTTACAATCTTTTCAACCTGCCAATGGATCTGTTTTAATACAATATGTGGACGATTTATTGTTGTGTTCTGATTCATTTATCATGTTTAAATGATACTAAACTTTTATTGCTTCATCTCTCGCAAACAGGACACAAGGTTGCTAAGGACAAACTACAGCCATGCCAGTCCAGGGTTAAATACTTGGGAAATTGCCTAACCCAGGGGTTACGACATCTGACCACTGACAGAATCCAAGCCATACAGACCATGACACTGCCACAGAACCAACAGCAAATCCGTACCTTCTTGGAAATGTGTGTATACTGCAGAATGTGGATCCCAGGTTTTTCTATTTTGGCCTTGCCATTACAGAACTTAGGCCCTCATTCAGAGTTGGTCTTAAGATGCAAGCGGTCGCTCTGAATGAGTGCAGCCTCCTGGTTGCTAGCTAAGCTGTGGGTTACCACCCACAGCTTAGCAACTGACCAGGGTGATGGTCACGATGGTCAAGACCATCATGACCATCAGGGCTTGTGACGAGACCCTAAGGTTGGGTTTCGGCAAGCACAAGCCCCAGGTAGCTCCCTGCTCTGATCGAGCAGGAAGCTCTCCACTGACATCAACTGCTGATGTCAGTGGGGCCACCCCCAAATGGCAAGCGTTCCATCGGGAATGCCTGCATTTGGCCGGCCACCCCCCCTGCCCACCTCCCAAACAGGGCGAGCTGTCATTCAACATCGACAGCTCACCCCCTTTAGTCGCTAGCCAGCTCCGACATGCACATGCCCAGTGGGTCAACATCGACCTGGTTGCGAGTGCTCAGCACTAGCGACCGGGTCTAAATGAGACCCTTAGTCTCTTCCACAAAGCCTGATCATGTCATACATGCAGAGGAAACAGAGCAGGCTTTCCTTAACCTTAAGGATAGTCTGACAAGGCAACCTTCATTGGGAATACCTGATTATGAAAAACCTTTAGATTTTTACTGTACGAAAGTTAATGGTTGCGCAGCAGGTGTCCTCACACAAAAACATGGTGATGCCAGTAGGCCCGTAGCATACAACAGTGCACATTTGGACACTGTGGCAAGATCACTGCCAACATGTTTAAGAAGTGTAGCAGCAACTTCTCTATTGGTCAGTAAGAGTGAGGATGTAGTATTAGGCTATGATATAATTGTTTATACACCCCATGCTGTATCTGCTTTGCTGAATTTTGCCCAAACCAGACATATCTCCTCAGCTAGCTTCACAAAATGGGAACTAGCCCTAATAGCACCTGCAAACATTACCATTAAACGGTGCCGTACGTTAAATCCAGCAATGTATTTACCATATGTGCAACAGGATGCACAAAGGTTGGAGAGAGTTGAGTCGCTGGCGGAAGGTGAGTTCTGCAGGTATATTGATGCACATGATTGTATGGAATATCTGAATCAGACCTTTACTGCAAGACCTGACATACATGATACACCTTTAGAAAATGTAGATGTGACATTTTACACGGATGGGAGTTGTCATAGACAAACTGACACTGGAGAGTTATGTACAGGTTCTGCTGTGGTAAATGACGAAGACATAATAGAAGCCAAACCTCTTGGTCCACCTCATTCAGCCCAAGTGGTGGAGCTGGTGGCACTAAGAAGAGCGTGTGAATTAGCAGAAGGTAAATCTGCTAATATCTACACTGACTTTAGGGTGGTACATGATTTCGGTGCTCTATGGCGTCTGAGAAATTTTATGACAGCAGCAGGCACATCAATCGCACATTCCAGACATATAAAAGGACTACTGACAGAGATCCAATTGCCAAAGGCAGTGGCGGTAATTAAGTGTAAAGCCCAAACATGTGAGGATGATCCAGTGTCACTGGGCAACAACAGGGCAGATGAAGCTGCCAAATGGGCAGCAGGTTTAAAACTGAACGTGCCAATTAACCAAATGATGTTTCAAATGATTGACATGCTGAAATTAATTGAGATACAAAATTTGTGTTCCATTCTGGAAAAGGCAGTCTGGAGGTCCAAGGGATGTGGGCAAGAATCCTCTGGACTCTGGAGAGACGGACAAGGTAAGCCAGTGGCCCCCAAGGCGTACTACCAAAGCCTGGCTGAGGCAGCGCATGGTCTGACTCACTTGGGAAAGCAAGGTATGTGTAAATTGGTGAGAGCATACTGGTGTGCACCAGGTTTTTCTTCCCAAGCGGAAAAGAGAGCAATGTCCTGTTTGACCTGCTTGAAGAAAAACATTGGGAAAACAATCCCTACCGAACCATCCCACATTCCTCCAACCGACGGACCTTTTCAGGTAATACAAATTGATTTCATCCAATTACCACCCTGCAGGAATCTCAAGTATGTGTTAGTGTGCACTGATGTGTTTTCTAATTGGGTTGAGGTATACCCAGCTACCACTAATACTGCTGCGTTTACTGCTAAGAAAATAGTTCAGGAGTTTGTATGAAGATACGGTATCCCTAGAATTATTGAAGTTGATAGGGGTACTCATTTCACAGGTGATGTCTTCCAAAACATGTGTAAGTTGATGGGTATTAATAGTAGACTTTATACCCCCTACCGACCGAAAGCCTGTGCCAAGGTGGAGAGGATGAACGGTACTACTAAAAATAAATTAAGTAAGATCATGGCGGAAACTGGACTGGGTTGGCCAGAAGCACTACCACTTGTCCTTCATAGTATCAGGACAACTCCTAGACCTCTCAATCTGTCCCACTTTGAAATACTGTTTGGTAGACAACCTCATTTGATTATAAGTCCGCAGGAAGGCTTGAAAAGTAACAATGAGGTAACTGTAAGGTATCTTATAACAATGAGTAAACAGTTAAAACAGCAACAGATTGTTGTCACATTATATGCCTGAAACAAACTGTCATGATGTTGAACCTGGACAATTTGTTATGATCAGAAATTTCTTGCATTCAGGTTGTTTGACAGATCGGTGGGAAGGTCTGTATCAGGTGTTACTGACGAGTACAACTTCATCGAAAGTGGTGGAGAGAGATACCTGGGTCCATTCCACTAACTGTAAGAAGGTCAACCAACCGGTGGAGAGATAACGTAGACCTGTCAATTGCCAGCCTGTTCCGGGAAGGTTAAAGGTTACAGTGAGATACCTGAGCTAAAGAAATTTGTAGATCATTGTTTTCAGCAATGGATTGGTCTGCTGTGGTTATCTTTGTGTTTTCTCCCAGAGTTCTCATTATCTTGAGTTGTTTCGGGATCTCTGGTTTCTGTGATGGACAGAGGACGGAGAGGGGAGCTGATGGTGATATCAATGGAGTGGAGTTGGGAAAAGGAGTGCTAAACCAACCGGGGGAGTATCTGACCAAACCCAGTACAGTAATTGTTAAGAGATCTGCTATGTTGGAAACTCGGACACAGTGTGAAGGTCTACCGTCTGAGGATTATTGTATTTGTGAGTTTTGCTGGTCCTTAGTTGATGAGAATTGCATCCAGCAGTGCCAACCTAAGTATAACCAGTATTGGGGTGGGTATCCTTTAGAGGATTATCATACTATGGTGGACAAAGTTTTAAACCAGACTGTTGGGTGTGTTCTCATGTACCTCAGGGATAGCATAATGTATGGTTAGTGCCATTTCCATTAAATGTCTCTGAGGTCTTAGATGTACAACAAGGGAAGACGCTGGATGGAAATTTTCTAAACACCAAACCACCTCATTTTAAACTCCACCAGTACCAAGTAGATAAATCACTTTTATGTTTGAACATCACCAACACCAATAAACCAGGAAGTTGGGGGGTGACTGGGAATAACCAGACGATGACCTTCTCACAAGAGCTGATTATGAGCCTATCAATTTTGAACTGTTACTCACAATTAGGTTAAATGGGAGACACTTCCGGCATTGGTATACATTAAGTAACATCAAATAAATGGTTGGCAGAGTACCAGAAGGGTACTGTGCCAGGGTTATACAACCAGAAACGTGTGTTAGCCAGATGGGAGAACCTGAGATAGGATCATTTGTTAGGGAAATGTGTTGGATGATTATGATGCATTCTATTCCTTATGTTCTCCCCGATGATGTATATTTGTATGGGGAAGGAAAGCGTATAAGTGGCTCTCTCCGAGTTCCGAAGGTTTGTGTTACCTGGGAAGAGTACTCCCAGATGTTATGACCCTTACACATGGTGAAATGCTTGGTATTCATAAAAACACACCATCACCATATCTTCACACACAGTATGAACACAGAGACAAAAGGAATATGATACCTGGTGATGTACATAAAGCCACACAGTTAATTAGTGAAACAAATGGCTTTCAAGTTTTAGTCGCATTGGATCCCACCAGGATCGCTCGGGGTACACTAAATTTCGGATCTATGCAAGACCTTGCTAAATTAATAGATAATATCACCGAGATGTATGATGACACATTTAGGTGTACAGGTAAGGAGTTACAGGCCTACCAGAAAGAACTGGTGCAACACAGAGATTTGTTTTAATTATTTAACAGCTGTCACTGGAGGGTATTGCGTAACTTTGGCCACCCAATTTGGTGTAAAGTGTTGCACTTACATTACAAACGATACAAGCAATCCCAAGGAGGTGATAGACCGGAAGATGGACGAAATTCTGCAGCTGAAATGGGAATTTCGGAAGAACTATAATGCTTCAGTGGCTGAAGTAGAGGAGAAGGTAGAGGAATGGGTTTCATGGTTGAACCCAGTGAAATGGTTCTCCGGTCTAGGAGATTTGGTCCAGGAAATGATAGGTAAACTCCTGATCCTCATACTGGGTATCATCATAGTAATTGGCATATGTGTCAGGTGTGTTCCTACTGTGTTGAAATGTGGAAAATGTAAAGATAAGGTAAACCGAAAGAATGAAATTATGATGGTGGTCAGTAGTAACAATATGAATACTGAGGTAAATGTAGGACTGCATTACAACCCTGAACTAGAAGGTACCATCATATAATGTATAAGATTTAGATATGCATGAAATGTATTATTAAATGTTATTTTTAAACATCTTAAATAATGTAAGTCCCTATCCCCTTCAAGACTTCCTTTATAGGATTGGTGCATCCCCACATCTTTCCCATGATCTCCCAAGATCCGCGGTGTGCATATAAGGGTAGTTTTATGTCCCTCCTAGAGACACATTATTGATGGTTTAAGAACCACTTTGTGCCATCCCATAATATAACATGAAATAATATGTCATAATGTAAGCCTAAATTAATTGTAAAATCAGAGTGTGATAGCATGTTGTTTGCTATCAAAGGGTGGACTGTCAAAGCTGGATAATTGGCTGAGACAGAATCAGTTAAAATTAAAATCTGCATGATGCCATTTTGCGAATGGAAACAAGACGCCATTTTGCAAATGGTCGCCCAGCGCATTTTAGCGAAACGCACACATTATAAGTACATATGGCGATGCTTTTATTTAGTGTCGTGTGATTCCCATGCAATAGAACAATGTTAAAAGTCCTCATTATATAAATACATACATTTACTAAAACATATAAAATGACCAACCCTGCAAAACACGTACCACGGTGTACTCCACAAACACGTAGTCGCACAACGCTATCTAGCGTATTTTCTTAAATATCCTTACACTTACACACTGCACACTTACATAAAAAGGTTCCCTAGCATTAAGGTTAATATTCAAGGATTTATTCATTATTAAGTATGTAATAAAGCGACTGTATTTAAGATCTCAGGTTTAGTACATGATAAACAGACAGTGTTTGGTGCTATTCTAAACTACTGTTTATTTGCAGACTTCCGGTTCTATCGGTGAGAAAATCGCAACGTGCGTCTGCAAATTATGGATTATAGAGAGTTAGGCATTAAAATGTACTCTGTAATGCAGCTAGTTTAGACTTGTTCTTCAGCGGGAAAATGGATACAAAGAGCTGTTGAAGGCTGGACTGTGATCATACAAACTGACCTATGAACTGTATTGTAACAGAAGAACCAGGAAGAAGAACCAATGGGATTATGCCAATTTGTTCTATTGTATTACCTATCTCTGTAAGAGTACATATACGGATGCTGTATTTCCAGTAGTTAGTTTGCTTGTTCTTCCTTCTGACGGAGGCTTCACCTTTGATGCCGGAAATCTGGATCCAGAGCGCCTGCGTATGTATCGACTGTACCTTGTGATTGTATAATTTGTTTTCGCTAATTGTATTTAGATTACAGCGTGTAACTATCTGCTTTTTGGTGAATAATATCTTTTTGTGCTTTGGAACCACAATCAACGTCTGGAAAGCAATTATTTCTTGTTCGACTTATAATGCTAAATAGCGACATTTAGAGTGTATAGATAGGTAGGAAACAATAGGTGACTGACAGCGGGGGCTGGATTGGAGGAAAGGACGCTATCCCAGGTGCTGCAAGCGCTGATCAGCTGGACTACAAGTAGCAGGTCTTTTAGATGCACAGTGTTTTGCACCACATGGAACTGACAGAAACTGCAGGCAGATGTAGACAAGCAAAGGGCTAATTACCTTGGAGCTCATAGTAGTGTCTGCAACACTAAGAGATTAACTACAATACAGCCATTCAATGAGGATAGAGCCTGATGGAGTTAATTTATTCCTCATCTACTTTAAAGCAACAGGATTATCCCTTCTCCTATACCCAGATACTCATCTTGAATTAACAGTTAATAAGGAACTGTGGGCCTGATTCAGAGCAGGACGCTCTTTAAGAGCGCTTGCTCTGAATCAGGGCGTGGTTTTTTTTGTTGATGCGGCCAGGTGATGGTCGCGATGGTCAACACCATCGCGACCATCGGGCTTGCGACGAGACCCTTGTGGCAGGGTCTCATTGCCTCAAGCCCCAGTGGAATTCCTGCAGGAACGCCTCCATTTGCCCAGCCACCCCCGCTCCCCACCTACAAAACGGGGCGAGCTGTCGATCAACATCAACAGCCGCCCTTTTGTAGTGAGTCCCAGAGCGAGAAAATTTCTCTCTCACTGCGGGGCTTGCACATGCGCGCGGTGTGGGCCGAGCGTGTGCAGTACCCCACCATCGACCAGCGTTGCGAGCGCTATGCACTCACGAGGGGGTCTGAATCAGGCCCAGTGCTGTTTCGTCCAGACCAATTAACCTTAACTTCTGTTGTATTATACGGACTTAAACTCTCTGCTAACACCCATGACTAGAACCACCAGAGTATACTCATTGTAGGCAAAGGCAGTCTGCTTCAGGGTCAGCTACAGGCTATCTTAAAGAGGTTCCAAGCCCGGGCTTGCAGCATTCAAGGGCCAGCGACGGTATTACCATCAGGGGTGCCGAGAGGGGGGGGGGCGGGTACAGATTACCGTGGCCCGGGCTTCCTAAGGGGCCCGGCGGGGGCCCGGCGCCGCTCCCCCTCCCTCCCTCCCTCCCTCCCTCACAGCAGCCCAGCACACAGCGTGTGCTGAGCTGCAGTGGAGACTGCTCGTGGCTGCTGAGCAGCAGCCACAGCAGTCTCCTATGCCTGTGGGGGGGAGCGATCACACTTATCGCGCCCCCCTGGCTTTGAGCAGGGCTGAGGGGGCCCCCCTCCCCAGCGCTCAGCGCTGCAAATCTTTTTTTTTTCAGGACGGGGGCGTGGCCACGCCTCCCACGATTAGGCCACGCCCCCTATTACCCGGGCCCGCCGCAGCTCTCAGCGGGCCTGATTACCATCAATGGCAGTGTAGCATCCACAGATAACTTCAGATATCCTAGCAACATAGCCTTAAGGCCTTGGTTTTTGAAAAGTGCACCAACGCAAGGAGTTCTGTCCAAACATTCAGATACTAAATGTTCACTAGGTTGCAAATATTGTTTTATACAAATGGTTAATTGTATTATCATATGCGGTGTGGGTAAAATAGTGTATTGCTAACACCTCTACCTTGCAGCACAAGAACAAAGTGTTCCTGTTAAATAAAATTACCCAAGGATCCGAGTGTCTTACCTGTAGTCTTATGCATGTATACATTGTTGTAATGTGAATTGTTGTTTCAACTGTGTCTTGCACCACTTTGCTCTTTGTGAAATGGCTATGTGCCAATAAATTCAATTTATTGTTGATATTTGTATTGAATAATTTGGAAGACTAACAGACGAAGCAGGAACTGTACTTGGTAAGAAATCCACACCTTACTACACAAATCACTCCTAGTGGTTAGGGTACCACACCTTACTACACAAATCACTCCTAGTGGTTAGGGTACCACACCTTACTACACAAATCACTCCTAGTGGTTAGGGTACCACACCTTACTACACAAATCACTCCTAGTGGTTAGGGTACCACACCTTACTACACAAATCACTCCTAGTGGTTAGGGTACCACACCTTACTACACAAATCACTCCTAGTGGTTAGGGTACCACACCTTACTACACAAATCACTCCTAGTGGTTATCGTACCACATCGTTGCATGCCGTGCATAAATTAGCCTCTGCGACGCTATACGTAGCCTGAGTACTCACTGCGAGCGATGAGGTTAGCAATTTCTGAGTAAGATCAGACCTGCTGTAATTGTGTGTGAGGGGCGATGTCACTCCTTGTTCCCAATGTATACGCAGGACTGCCAGGTATTACGGATGTGAGATAGCGGTAGTGGACGTCTGTTTGCTGGCTTTACGACGGCTTTGTGATTGCATTCATTTGCATATTTTCACAGTAGACCTGTGTGTGTAATCACAACCACAATAGCAATAGCGATCCGGAATAGCGATCCCCTATATTGTAAGCTCCTAGGAGCAGGGTCCTCGTCCCCAATGTCTCACAGCCTCTTCTCTAGCACTTCTATGACAGCCTTCACCTTCCCAGCTGTACTGTGTATGGAGAATTGTGTTGCTAATTGTTACGTGTGCTCTGTTTATATTTTGGTTACTGTATTGTAGTGTAATGTTCTGTGCACCCTTTACTGAATGTACGGTGCTGCGGACCACTTGTGGCGCCCTATAAATAAAATGTAATAATAATAATAGTGAATCGGACCCTGTGTGCGTATAGTGCTGCGCTGCGCTGTGGATGACGCAGGATTATGAATGGTGAGGAATGAGTACTTAGTACCAGCAGCTAGAAGAGTCTGCAACGCTGGGTATCTGCCAAATGCCTAATGGGCTTCAGAGCGTCCCTCCGCCACATAACCAAGGGGTGTGCAGCCACACTGGGACTCATGATTGGCCAGTAATGGGAGAAATAAAGAATGATGGCTGGTTCTATTCCTATGCCAAACCCTCTAAGAGACATCAGCAGGGTGGAGGTTGTTTAGAATATGTTGGGGGATCTCCCATTTATGAAGGTGTAAAAAACAGTTTAAGTCCAAATTAGGCAAAAATTATTGTTCAAGGGAGGAGTTTCCAATTGCGAAGCCCCTCTCAGGGTGAAACGTACGTCTTGGACAGCACATGGTGCACTCTCCCAGGTATTAGGACATGGCGGATCCAACTAACCACCATCATACTGGTACTCTTCACCTAATGTATTGGTCCCCTGCATCAAGTCCCTGAGATATCCCTGCGCTGTCTTATAGACGACAGGGCTGCCAGGGTTACACATATGTACCGAGAGGACTTTTACTGCTTATCTGTATTCAGATTTAGGGACCACTCTACAGACACGCTCACCTGCTGGTCACTGTGTATCACTACACACAGCAGGAGCACGTTCACCTGCTGGTCACTAGGTATCACCACACTTGCTGGTCACCGTGTATCAATACACACAGTAGGGGCATGCTCACCTGCTGGTCACTGCATATCAGCGCACACAGCAGGGGCACACTCACCTGCTGGTCACTGTATATCACTACACACAGCAGGGGCACGCTCACCTGCTGGTCACTGTGTATCACCACACATAGCAGGGGCACGCTCACCTACAGGTCACTGTGTATCACTACACACAGCAGGGGCACGCTCACCTGCTGGTCACTGTGTATCACTACACACAGAAGGGGCATGCTCACCTGCTGGTCACTGTGTATCACTACACACAGCAGGAGCACGTTCACCTGCTGGTCACTGGGTATCACCACACACAGCAGGGGCATGCTCACCTGCTGGTCACTGTGTATCACTACACACAGCAGGAGCACGTTCACCTGCTGGTCACTGGGTATCACCACACACAGCAGGGGCATGCTCATCTGCTGGTCACTGTGTATCACTACACACAGCAGGGGTATGCTCACCAGATGGTCACTGTGTATCACTACACACAGCAGGGGCATGCTCACCTGCTGGTCACTGTGTATCACCACACATAGCAGGGGCACGCTCACCTACAGGTCACTGTGTATCACTACACACAGCAGGGGCACGCTCACCTGCTGGTCACTGTGTATCACTACACACAGAAGGGGCATGCTCACCTGCTGGTCACTGTGTATCACTACACACAGCAGGAGCACGTTCACCTGCTGGTCACTGGGTATCACCACACACAGCAGGGGCATGCTCACCTGCTGGTCACTGTGTATCACTACACACAGCAGGGGCATGCTCACCTGATGGTCACTGTGTATCACTACACACAGCAGGGGCATGCTCACCTGATGGTCACTGTGTATCACTACACACAGCAGGGGCATGCTCACCTGATGGTCACTGTGTATCACTGCACACAGCAGGGGCACGCTCACCTACTGGTCACTGTGTATCACTACACACAGCAGGGGCACGCTCACCTGATGGTCACTGTGTATCACTACACACAGCAGGGGCACACTCACCTGCTGGACACTGTGTATCACCACACACAGCAGGGGCACGCTCAACTGCTGGTCACTGTGTATCACCACACACAGCAGGGGCACGCTCACCTGCTGGTCACTGTGTATCACCACACACAGCAGGGGCACGCTCATCTGCTGGTCACTGTGTATCACCACACACAGCTGGGGCACGCTCACCTGCTGGTCACTGTGTATCACCACACACAGCAGGGGCATGCTCACCTGCTGGTCACTGTGTATCACCACACACAGCAGGGGCACGCTCACCTGCTGGTCACTGTGTATCACCACACACAGCAGGGGCACGCTCACCTGCTGGTCACTGCGTATCACCTCACACAGCAGGGGCATGCTCACCTGCTGGTCACTGCGTATCACTACACACAGCAAAGGCATGCTCACCTGTTGTTCACTGCGTATCACTACACACAGCATGGGCACGCTCTCCTGTTGTTCACTGTGTATCAGCACACACAGCACGGATATGCACACCTGCTTATCACTGCATATCACTACACACAGCAGAGGCACGCTCACCTGTTGTTCACTGCGTATCATTACACACAGCAGGGGCACGCTCACCTGCTGGTCACTGCGTATCATTACACACAGCAGGGGCACGCTCACCTGCTTATCACTGCATATCACTACACACAGCAGAGGCACGCTCACCTGTTGTTCACTGCGTATCATTACACACAGCAGGGGCACACTCACCTGTTGTTCACTGCATATCATTACAGCATGGGCATGCTCACCAGAGCACACTCACCTGCTGGTCACTGTGTATCAGCACACACAGCAGGGACACGCACACCTGCTGGTCACTGCGTATCACCATACACAGCAGGGGCATGCTCACCTGTTGGTCACTGAGTATCACTACACACAGCAGGGGCATGCTCATCTGCTGGTCGCTGTGTATCACCACACACAGCAGGGGCACGCTCATCTGCTGGTCACTGTGTATCACCACACACAGTAGGGGCACGCTCACCTGCTGGTCACTGAGTATCACCACACACAGCAGGGGCACGCTCATCTGCTGGTCACTGTGTATCACCACACACAGCAGGGGCACACTCACTTGCTGGTCACTGTGTATCACCACACACAGTAGGGGCACGCTCACCTGCTGGTCACTGAGTATCACCACACACAGCAGGGGCACGCTCATCTGCTGGTCACTGTGTATCACCACACACAGCAGGGGCACACTCACTTGCTGGTCACTGTGTATCACTACACACAGTAGGGGCATGCTCACCTGCTGGTCACTGCATATCAGCGCACACAGCAGGGGCACGCTCACCTGTTGTTCACTGCGTATCATTACACACAGCAGGGGCACGCTCACCTGCTGGTCACTCCGTATCATTACACACAGCAGGGGCACGCTCACCTGCTTATCACTGCATATCACTACACACAGCAGAGGCACGCTCACCTGTTGTTCACTGCATATCATTACACACAGCAGGGGCACACTCACATGTTGTTCACTGCGTATCATTACAGCATGGGCATGCTCACCAGAGCACACTCACCTGCTGTTCACTGTGTATCAGCACACACAGCAGGGACACGCACACCTGCTGGTCACTGCGTATCACCATACACAGCAGGGGCATGCTCACCTGCTGGTCACTGAGTATCACTACACACAGCAGGGGCATGCTCATCTGCTGGTCACTGTGTATCACCACACACAGCAGGGGCACACTCACCTGCTGGCCACTGTGTATCATCACACACAGCAGGGGCACGCTCATCTGCTGGTCACTGTGTATCACCACACACAGTAGGGGCACGCTCACTTGCTGGTCACTGAGTATCACCACACACAGCAGGGGCACGCTCATCTGCTGGTCACTGTGTATCACCACACACAGCAGGGGCACGCTCACTTGCTGGTCTCTGTGTATCACCACACACAGTAGGGGCACGCTCACCTGCTGGTCACTGAGTATCACCACACACAGCAGGGGCATGCTCATCTGCTGGTCACTGTGTATCACCACACACAGCAGGGGCACACTCACTTGCTGGTCACTGTGTATCACTACACACAGTAGGGGCATGCTCACCTGCTCATCACTGCATATCAGCGCACACAGCAGGGGCACACTCACCTGCTGGTCACTGTATATCACCACACACAGCAGGGGCACGCTCACCTGCTGGTCACTGTGTATCACTACACACAGCAGGGGCACGCTCACCTACAGGTCACTGTGTATCACTACACACAGCAGGGGCATGCTCACCTGCTGGTCACTGTGTATCACTACACACAGCAGGGGCACGCTCACCTGCTGGTCACTGTGTATCACCACACACAGCATGGGTACACTTACCTGCTGTTCACTGTGTATCACTACACACAGCAGGGGCACGCTCACCTGTTGGTCACTGTGTATCACTACACACAGCAGGGGCACACTCACCTGCTGGTCACTGTATATAACTACACACAGCATGGGTACGCTTACCTGCTGTTCACTGTGTATCACTACTCACAGCAGGGGCACGCTGACCTGTTGGTCACTGTGTATCACTACACACAGCAGGGGCACGCTCACCTGCTGGTCACTGTGTATCACCACACACAGCAGGGGCACGCTCACCTGCTGGTCACTGTGTATCACCACACACAGCAGGGGCACGCTCACCTGCTGGTCACTGTGTATCACCACACACAGCAGGGGCACGCTCATCTGCTGGTCACTGTGTATCACCACACACAGCAGGGGCATGCTCACCTGCTGGTCACTGTGTATCACTACACACAGCAGGGGCACGCTCACCTGCTGGTCACTGCGTATCAGCACACACAGCAGGGGCACGCTCACCTGCTGGTCACTGTGTATCACTACACACAGCAGGGGAACGATTGTGATGTGACAACCCCAAATGTTTACTTGTTAATTGGTGAAGTAATAAAATACAGGGTTGGAACTTTAAATGGTGTACATAGAGATAAGGTGGTATCACTTGCAGCCTCAGGAAAATTAAGTATATTTTTATTTAAAGAAATTCTCCAGAAAGTTAAGATACCAACAACAATGCAGAAGAACAATACACGATATTATACGATTACAAGATCAATGGACAACTCTGTAACACTCTAATATTTTATTATACAGGAACTTGATCTCGATGAACGCTCTCAGAAACAGCGGGAGCATTGTAGAAGTTAAGTGAGTAAAACAATAATCACATCACAATACCAGCTTAACTATTTGTTATTTGCTAATAACTCTTCCCAATACCATGTTTAGGTACACTAATGAACAATGTTAATAACTATGCTATTTTCCTCAATCTAATAGTATTCCTATGTTGGACAGCAATTACATAAACTAAAGTCTCAGGGCCTGATTCAGAGCCGCTCGTAAGTGGCCGTTCGTTCGCTCCGAGCGATGTTCGCACATCTGCGCATGGGTATGGGTCGTAATGCGCATGCGCCAACCAGTCATTGCGGTCGGAAATCGAGTGCTCGCAAAATAGCGAGTGCCTGCTAATTTGAGTGACAGGATGAGGCGTTTGTGGGTGGTAACAGGGGAAGGTGCTTGAAAACGGGGAGTGGTGATCCAAACGCAGGCGTGCCAAAAGGTCAAAACGGGCGTTTTAAGGGTGTGCATAATTAACAAAGCAGCGTCATCGACCACGTCACTTGGTTGTTTCTTAGCCTGAACTGTTCGCATGATTGCGGTAGGAAAATCCAACCACAAGCACTGCGAGCAGTTCAGACGCCTTTCAATGTACTCGATTAATCAAATAAATAGCGGAGATGACGTATGATGCGAGCAGCCAGGGGGCGTCTTTACAAAATAGCGAGCGCATATTTCGTTCGCTCACTCAGACATAGAGGCGTTAACAAACCGCAATGAGCGAGTGCTCAATTTAAATAGCCGGCCCCTTTTTCTGAACGAGCGAGCGCAAATAGCGTCCGGCTCTGAATCAGGCCCTCAGTTTAATGGCTCAGGGCCTGATTCAGAGCTTGACGCTATTTGCGAACGGTCGTTCCAAAAAAGGGTCCGGCTATTTAAATTGAGCGCTCGCTCATTGCGGTTTGTTGACGCCTCTATGTCTGAGCAAGCGAACGAAAAATGCGCATGCTATTTTGTAAAGACGCCCCTTTGCCGTTCGCATCACACGTCATCTCCGGTATTTATTTGATTAATCGGGTACATCGAAAGGCATCTGAACTGCTCGCAGTGCTTGTTGTAGGATTTTCCTACCGCAATCATGCGAACAGTTCAGGCTAAAAGACAACCAAGTGACGTGGTCGATGACGCTCCTTTACTAATTATGCACACCCATTAAACGCCGTTTTGACCGTTAGGCACGCCTGCGTTCGGATCTCCACTCCCCCGTTTTCAAGCACCTTCCCCTGTTACCACCCTCAAACGGTACATTCTGTCACTCAAATTAGCAGCCCCTCGCTGTTTTGCGAGCCCTCGATTTCCAACCGCAATGACTGGTTTGCGCATGCGCATTATGACACATACGCATGCACAGTTGTGCGAACATCGCTCATAGCGAACGAGCGGCCGCTTACGAGCAGCTCTGAATCAGTTCAATGTTAACCACTTCCACTTACAGACCCTCCAATATGACCCCTTCCACCAGGTACACAGGACCTCATTCAGACGTGGTTATAAGTTGCAAGCAGTCGCACTTAATCAGGGCGGCCGCTTGCATCCTGAACGGCCGCCTCCTTGTCGATCGTTAAGCTGTGGGTTCCCACCCACAGCTTAACGACCGACCAGGTTGATGGTCGCGATGGTGATCACCGCCCCTTTGGTAGCGAACTCCGGAGCCGCAGAGTTTCTCTGTGGCTCCGGGGCTTGAGCACGCGCAGTGCGGCTGCTGCGCATGCGCAGGCCTAGCCATTGAGTCGGTTACGAATTCACCGGCGCTCGCGACCGACTCTGGATAAGGTCCACAGTGCTCTGCTCCTGAGCTTCCCTCTTACATACTCTCTAACAAGACCCCTTCCACCAGGTACACAAAGCTCTGCTCCTGGCCATCCCACATACACACCCTCCTACATGTCCCCTTCCACCAGCTACACAGTGCTCTGCTCCTGGGCTTCCCACTTACACACCTTCCTACATGTCCCCTCCCACCAGGTACACAATGCTCTGCTCCTGGGCTTCCCACTTACACACCCTCCTACATGTCCCCTCCCACCAGGTACAAAATGCTCTGCTCCTGGGCTTCCCACTTACACACCCTCCTACATATCCCCTTCCACCAGGTACACAATGCTCTGCTCCAGAGCTTCCCACTTACACACCCTCCTACATGTCCCCTTCCACCAGGTACACAATACTCTGCTCCTGGCCTTCCCACATACACACCCTCCTACATGTCCCCTTCCACCAGCTACACAGTGCTCTGCTCCTGGGCTTCCCACTTACACACCTTACTACATGTCCCCTTCCACCAGGTACACAGCGCTCTGCTCCTGGGCTTCCCACTTACACACCTTCCTACATGTCCCCTTCCACCAGGTACACAATGCTCTGCTCCTGGGCTTCCCAATTACACACCCTTCTACATGTCCCCTCCCACCAGGTACACAATGCTCTGCTCCTGGGCTTCCCACTTACACACCCTCCTACATATCCACTCCCACCAGGTACATAGTGCTCTGCTCCTGGGCTTCCCACCTACACACCTTCCTACAAGTCCCCTTCCACCAGGTACACAATGCTCTGCTCCAGGGCTTCCCACTTACACACCCTCTTACATGTCCCCATCCACCAGGTACACAGTGCTCTGTGCCTGGGCTTCCCACTTACACACCCTCCAACATGTCCCCTTCCACCAGGTACACAATACTTTGCTCCTGGGCTTCCCACTTACACACCTTCCTACATGTCCCCTTCCACCAGGTACACAATGCTCTGCTCCAGGGCTTCCCACTAACACATCCTCCAACATGTCCCCTTCCACCAGGTACACAATGCTCTGCTCCTGGGCTTCCCACTAACACACCATCCAACATGTCCCCTTCCACCAGGTACACAGTGCTCTGCTCCTGGGCTTCCTACTTACACACCCTCCTACATGTCCCCTTCCACCAGGTACACAGTGCTCTGCTCCAGGGCTTCCTGCTTACACACCATCCAACATGTCCCCTTCCGCCAGATACACAATGCTCTGCTCCTGGGCTTCCCACTTACACACCCTCCAACATGTCCCCTTCCACCAGGTACACAGCGCTCTGCTCCTGGGCTTCCCACTTACACACCCTCCTCCATGTCCCCTTCCACCAGGTACACAGTGCTCTGCTCCTGGGCTTCCCACTTACACACCCTCCAACATGTCCCCTTCCACCAGGTACTTCCCACTTACACACCCTCCAACATGTCCCCTTCCACCAGGTACACAGCGCTCTACTCCAGGGCTTCCCACTTACACACCCTCCTACATTTCCTCTTCCACCAGGTACACAGTGCTCTGCTCCTGGGCTTCCCACTTACACACCCTCCTACATGTCCCCTTCCACCAGGTACACAGTGCTCTGCTCCTGGGCTTCCCACTTACACACCCTCCAACATGTCCCCTTCCACCAGGTACACAGCGCTCTGCTCCTGGGCTTCCCACTTACGCACCCTCCAACATGTCCCCTCCCACCAGGTACACAGCGCTCTGCTCCTGGGCTTCCCACTTACACACCATCCTACATGTCCCCTCCCACCAGGTACACAGCGCTCTGCTCCTGGGCTTCCCACTTACACACCCTCCAACATGTTGCCTTCCACTAGGTACACAGCGCTCTGCTCCTGGGCTTCACGCTTACACACCATCCAACATGTCCCCTCCCACCAGGTACACAATGCTCTGCTCCTGGGCTTCCCGCTTACACACCCTCCTACATGTCCCCTCCCACCAGGTACACAGTGTTCTGCTCCTGGGCTTCCCGCTTACACACCATCCAACATGTCCCCTCCCACCAGGTACACAGTGTTCTGCTCCTGAGCTTCCCGCTTACACACCATCCAACATGTCCCGTCCCACCAGGTACACAGTGCTCTGCTCCTGGGCTTCCCACTTACACACCCTCCAACATGTCCCCTTCCACCAAGTACACAGTGCTCTGCTCCTGGGCTTCCCACTTACACACCCTCCTACATGTCCCCTTCTACCAGGTATACAGTGCTCTACTCCTGGGTTTCCCACTTACACACCCTTCTACATGTCCCCTTCCACCAGGTACACAGTGCTCTGCTCCTGGGCTTCCCACTTACACACCATCCTACATGTCCCCTTCCACCAGGTACACAATGCTCTACTCCTGGGCTTCCCACTTACACACCCTCCTACATGTCCCCTTCCACCAGGTACACAATGCTCTGCTCCTGGGCTTCCCGCTTACACACACTCCTACATGTCCCCTCCCACCAGGTACACAGTGCTCTGCTCCTGGGCTTCCCGCTTACACACCCTCCAACATGACCCCTTCCACCAGGTACACAGTGCTCTGCTCCTGGGCTTCCCGCTTACACACCCTCCAACATGACCCCTTCCACCAGGTACACAGTGCTCTTCTCCGGGGCTTCCCTCTTACACACACTCCTACATGTCCCCTCCCACCAGGTACACAGTGCTCTGCTCCTGGGCTTCCCTCTTACACACACTCCTACATGTCCCCTCCCACCAGGTACACAGTGCTCTGCACCTGGGCTTTCCACTTACACACCCTCCTACATGTCCCCTTCCATCAGGTACACAATGCTCTGCTCCTGGGCTTCCCACTTACACACACTCCTACATGTCCCCTTCCACCAGGTACACAGCGTTCTGCTCCTGGGCTTCCCACTTACACACCCTCCTACATGTCCCCTTCCACCAGGTACACAGCGTTCTGCTCCTGGGCTTCCCACTTACACACCCTCCAACATGTCCCCTTCTACTAGGTACACAGTGCTCTGCTCCTAGGCTTCCCACTTACACACGTTCCTACATGTCCCCTTCCACCAGGTACACAACAAGGGATTCCAACCTATGGATTCCATGCAGTATCGTTATTTTAATATTTTAATATCTGGTGGACTACAGGTGGCAGCAGGCTCTTAATGTCTGGTAATGCTGGCACTCGTTGTTCCACAAGTGTTGTCATGCTGAAGCTGCCTGCTTAGGACTTATAGCCACCTATAACTAACAATATTATTTACTTTTATTTACCATTAACCCTGCTCCCACCAATTCCAGGGGTGTGAGGAATAGACCTGGGCTTTCAGCTTTCAGCCCAGGGCTGGTAGTTCCTCAGAAGAAAAATCCCATTTTTATTTTTGGGGTTCCTACTTTCTGAGGAATTACAGCCCTGGGCTGACCAGTTTGGGGCTGGTTAATGTGATATAAGGGGACCCTATGCTTTATGTCCCCCTGATATGGCACTGCTCCTCTGGCTGGTGCAGCCTGGTGCTGGTTATTGAAAAATAGG
Source organism: Taudactylus pleione (assembly GCA_031769625.1). NCBI lineage: Eukaryota > Metazoa > Chordata > Amphibia > Anura > Myobatrachidae > Taudactylus > Taudactylus pleione. The sequence goes on from JAUIMM010002854.1 coordinate 127,198, forward strand.
GGGAACACCAAGCCGTCTTTTCCCCCAATATGGATTTCACTTTTTAACCAAACAAAGCCATATAAAGGCCGACACCTGACAGCGCCCACACAGCCCTATACATCACCCACATAGCCATATACAGGCCGACACCTGACAGCGCCCACACAACCACCTACAGCACCCACACAGCCATATACAGGCCGACACCTGACAGCGCCCACACAGCCATATACAGGCCGGTACCTGACAGCGCCCACACAGCCATATACAGCACCCACACAGCCATATACAGGCCGACACCTGACAGCGCCCACCAGGGCCGTAACTAGGGTAGTGCGACCTGTGCCATGGCACAGGGCACTGCAGGGTAGCGGGCACTGTTTGGGCCTGTCAACTTTCCTGTTTATTATCAATCTCACTTGTAGCTTCCTCTTCTTTCATCCCCAGCATCTCCTGGCCTCCCCTATCTCTTCCCTGGCCCTTTTCAGGTGCACTATCTTATGTCCCTAAATAAAAAATGGGGGGGGGTTTCCAATGCTCTCTCTGGCACCGGGCACCAAAAAGTCTAGTTACGGCTCTGGCGCCCACACAGCCATATACAGCACCCACACAGCCATATACAGGCCGACACCTGACAGCGCCCACACAGCCATATACAGGCCGACATCTGACAGCGCCCACACAGCCATATACAGCACCCACACAGCCATATACAGGCCGACACCTGACAGCGCCCACACAGCCATATACAGGCCGACACCTGACAGCTCCCACACAGCCATATACAGAACCCACACAGCCGTATACAGGCCGACACCTGACAGAGCCCCCACAAAGCCACATACAAGCTGACACCTGACAGCGCCCACACAACCATCTACAGCACCCACACAGCCATATACAGGCCGACACCAGACAGCGCCCACACAGCCATATACAGACTGACACCTGACAGCGCCCACACAGCCATATACAGAACCCACACAGCCGTATACAGGCCGACACCTGACAGAGCCCCCACAAAGCCACATACAAGCTGACACCTGACAGCGCCCACACAGCCATATACAAGCCTTCACCTGACAGCACCCACACAGCCATATACAGGCCAACACCTGACAGTGCCCACACAGCCATATACAGCACCCACACAGCCATATACAGGCCGACACCTGACAGCGCCCACACAGCCATATACAGACCGACACCTGACAGCGCCCACACAGCCATATACAGAACCCACACAGCCGTATACAGGCCGACACCTGACAGAGCCCCCACAAAGCCACATACAAGCTGACACCTGACAGCGCCCACACAACCATCTACAGCACCCACACAGCCATATACAGGCCGACACCTGACAGCGCCCACACAGCCATATACAGGCCGACATCTGACAGCGCCCACACAGCCATATACAGCACCCACACAGCCATATACAGGCCGACACCTGACAGCGCCCACACAGCCATATACAGGCCGACATCTGACAGCGCCCACACAGCCATATACAGCACCCACACAGCCATATACAGGCCGACACCTGACAGCGCCCACACAGCCATATACAGGCCGACACCTGACAGCTCCCACACAGCCATATACAGAACCCACACAGCCGTATACAGGCCGACACCTGACAGAGCCCCCACAAAGCCACATACAAGCTGACACCTGACAGCGCCCACACAACCATCTACAGCACCCACACAGCCATATACAGGCCGACACCAGACAGCGCCCACACAGCCATATACAGACTGACACCTGACAGCGCCCACACAGCCATATACAGAACCCACACAGCCGTATACAGGCCGACACCTGACAGAGCCCCCACAAAGCCACATACAAGCTGACACCTGACAGCGCCCACACAGCCATATACAAGCCTTCACCTGACAGCACCCACACAGCCATATACAGGCCAACACCTGACAGTGCCCACACAGCCATATACAGCACCCACACAGCCATATACAGGCCGACACCTGACAGCGCCCACACAGCCATATACAGACCGACACCTGACAGCGCCCACACAGCCATATACAGAACCCACACAGCCGTATACAGGCCGACACCTGACAGAGCCCCCACAAAGCCACATACAAGCTGACACCTGACAGCGCCCACACAACCATCTACAGCACCCACACAGCCATATACAGGCCGACACCTGACAGCGCCCACACAGCCATATACAGAACCCACACAGCCATATACAGACCGACACCTGACAGCGCCCACACAGCCATATACAGAACCCACACAGCCGTATACAGGCCGACACCTGACAGAGCCCCCACAAAGCCACATACAAGCTGACACCTGACAGCGCCCACACAACCATCTACAGCGCCCACACAGCCATATACAGGCCGACATCTGACAGCGCCCACACAGCCATATACAGAACCCTCACAGCCATATACAGACCGACACCTGACAGCGCCCACACAGCCATATACAGAACCCACACAGCCGTATACAGGCCGACACCTGACAGAGCCCCCACAAAGCCACATACAAGCTGACACCTGACAGCGCCCACACAGCCATATACAAGCCTTCACCTGACAGCACCCACACAGCCATATACAGGCCAACACCTGACAGTGCCCACACAGCCGTACACAGGCCGACACCTGACAGCGCCCACACAGCCATATACAGGCCGACACCTGACAGCGCCCACACAGCCATATACAGGCCGACATCTGACAGCGCCCACACAGCCATATACAGGCAGACACCTGACAGAGCCCCCGCAAAGCCACATACAAGCTGACACCTGACAGCGCCCACACAGCCATATACAAGCCTTCACCTGACAGCACCCACACAGCCATATACAGGCCAACACCTGACAGTGCCCACACAGCCGTACACAGGCCGACACCTGACAGCGCCCACACAGCCGTATACAGGCCAACACCTGACAGTGCCCAGACAGCCATATACAGGCTGACACCTGAAAGCTCCCACACAACCATATACAGCGCCCACACAGCCGTATACAGACCGACACCTGACAGTGCCCCCACACAGACACATACAAGCCGATACCTGAGAGTGCCCACACAGCCGTCTACAGGCCGACACCTGACAGCGCTCACACAGCCGTATACAGCGCCCACACAGCCGTATACAGACCGACACCTGACAGTGCCCCCACACAGACACATACAAGCCGATACCTGACAGTGCCCACACAGCCATCTACAGGCCGACACCTGACAGCGCCCACACAGCCGTATACAGGTCGACACCTGACAGCGTCCACACTGCCGTATACAGGCCGACACCTGACAGCGCTCACACAGCCATATACACGCCGACACCTGACAGCACCCACACAGCCATATACAGGCCGACACCTGACAGTGCCCACACAGCCATATACAGGCCGGCACCTGACAGCACCCACACAGCCATATACAGGCCAACACCTGACAGCACCCACACAGCCATATACAGGCCAACACCTGACAGCGCCTACACAGCCATATACAGACCGACACCTGACAACGCCCACACTGCCATATACAGGCCGACACCTGACAGTGCCCACACAGCCATATACAGACCGACACCTGACAGCGCCCACACAGCCATATACAGCGCCCACACAGCAATATACAGACCGACACCTGACAGCGCCCACACAGCCGTATACAGGCCGACACCTGACAGCGCCCACACAGCCGTATACAGGCCGACACCTGACAGCGCCCACACAGCCGTATACAGGCCGACATCTGACAGTGCCCACACAGCCGTTAACGATACTGGATCATAACCTCTATACACACCTTCCTATACCTTCTAATGTCCTGCCTATACCTTCTAATGTCCTGCCTATACCTTCTAAGGATGACGCTAATTTGCATACGCAGTCATACCATAAATAAAGACTTAGACGTGGAATCTGTGGTTCCAAAGCACAAGTGTTATTCAGGTAAAAGTTCAGACAGTTACACGCAATTGATCAAGACACAATTTAGGCGCAAAAGGAAATTATACAGACCCCAAGTACAGTATACATACGCAGGCGCTTCCAGACCCAGAGATAGGCATCAGCAAGAGACCCCTCGTCATTCAGCACGAAGACTCAGAACCAGCGTTCGTGCACTCATATTTATACCCCCCCAGAATAAACAGGACAATAGGGAAGTCTGTTGCTGATATCATTGGTTCCCAGGGGTGAAGCATCTGTTACAGAACATTTAACAGGCTGGTTCAAACAGACTCTCCCTGCCTCTAACAGCTGGGGGTCTTCCTCTTCACGCCTCCTGCAGCATCCTAACAGTTGTTTCTAAAATATACATTTTGTTGATTGTAGGCTCTGCGATCCATAACTCGGGAATGCATGATGCGATCTCCCCACCGATAACACCGGAATACTGTAAAAAGGATACGCATCAGTACAACTCCAAACATGACTTGTTTAGCATGTATAATACCTTAGTTATCAAATATCTTTATTTCTCAGCATTTAAACTAACTGAACCAACTTAAGTCATACACTTTAAAGCTTATTAAACCTTATGTGTGGATATGTAATGTGTGGGTATTGAGGGTTTGATATATGGACGCTAGTTAACTCGGGGCAGATGCGTGCGCATAAAGCTAATAAAACAGCGGTCTCATACAAAGTCCTATGCATTCGCTAATATGCGACTAGTTAACAGCGCTATTGTATGTATTAATGTGCGTATGGGAAATGATGAAAAATGCAATCGCATGGTGCTATTAGTATTATCGCCACATGTACTAAAATGTGAGTTTATCTAAAATGGCGCTTAGGCGGCCATTCGCAAAATGGCGTCTTGCGATCTCATTTTCAAGATGGAGTCTTGTGGCCATTCGCAAGATGGCGTCGCTGCGATTAAATTTTAAACTGAACTTGTCTTAGCCAATTATTCAGCTTCGACGCCGTATACAGGCCGACACCTGACAGGGCCCACACAGCCATATACAGCCCGACACCTGACAGCTCCCACACAGCCATATACAGGCCGACATCTGACAGCACCCACACAGCCATATACAGGCCGACACCTGACAGTGCCCACACAGCCATATACAGGCCAACACCTGACAGCACCCACTCAGCCGTATACAGACCGCGACACCTGACAGCGCCCACACAGCCATATACAGGCCAACACCTGACAGCGCCCACACAGCCGTATACAGACCGCGACACCTGACAGCGCCCACACAGCCATATACAGGCCGACACCTGACAGCGCCCACACAGCCACATACAGGCCGACACCTGACAGCGCCCACACAGCCCTATACAGGCCGACACTTGACAGTGCCCACACAGCCATATACAGGCCGACACCTGACATCGCCCACACAGCAGTATACGCCGACACCTGACAGCGCCCACACAGCCATATATACGCCGACACCTGACAGCGTCCACACAGCCATATACAGGCCAACACCTGACAGCGCCCACACAGCCATATACAGGCCGACACCTGACAGCGCCCACACAGCCATATACAGGCCGACACCTGACAGTGCCCACACAGCCATATACAGGCCAACACCTGACAGGGCCCACACAGCCATATACAGGCCGACACCTGACAGCGCCCACACAGCCATATACAGGCCAACACCTGACAGCGCCCACACAGCCATATACAGGCCGACACCTGACAGCGCCCACACAGCCATATACAGGCCGACACCTGACAGCGCCCACACAGCCATATACAGGCCGAAACCTGACAGCACCCACACAGCCATATACAGGCCAACACCTGACAGCGCCCACACAGCCATATACAGGCCGACACCTGACAGCGCCCACACAGCCATATACAGGCCGATACCTGACAGCGCCCACAAAGCCATATACAACGCCCACACAGCTATATACAGGCCGACACCTGACAGCGCCCACACAGCCATATACAGAACCCACACAGCCATATACAGGCCGACACCTGACAGCGCCCACACAGCCGTATACAGTCTGACACCTGAAAATGTCAAAGGCTTCACATACTTAAATGTTGGAAAAAAACAACAAAATGGAAATACCCCATATCCGTCAGTAATCCGGCATCAGCCGATTGTTGTGTATTACGCATGCGTATGCACCACAGTGCGCTTGCGCAAACCGGCCGCTGCGATCGCGAACACAGAGGACACGCAGAGCCACTGATAAATGATTGACAGAAAGTGCCGTTTGGGGGTGGATAGGGGCAGCGGTCGAGGGAACGCAGGCGTGCCTGTGCGTTTGAACGCCATTACAGGGGTGTGCATAATTAAGCCTCTGCGATGGCATACGCAGCATGAGGTCTACATGGCGTCAGGAAGCTTCGCAGTCTGTGAGTCAGGGTCAGCTCAACCATAACTCTGCGTATGGGTCCGATGTTACCGATGTTTTCGCTGACTTGCGGATATATGTAATGGGAAGTGGGCGGCTTTATAGGCTGGGGGCGTCTTGGTATAGCGCTGCGATCGCATTCATTAGCATATTTTCGCAACGTGCGGGTGTATGCGATTGCGATCCGTGCTGAATGAGGCCCTAAGTACAACAGAATCAGACATTTCATTTATTTAGGGCAGAAGTTATAAAGTCTTTGACCAAACCTTCATCTTCCCTTTGGCCCAGATCCTAAATCTCAGTTATTAGCAGACACTTAACCCCTGATGTCAGCGCCGTTCCCACAGCTATCAATACCGGAGGGTAACGGGGCTCCCATGGCGTTGGCTGGCATTGCTGGCTCCGGCACACCACCTAATCTGCAGTGACAGAGTCAGGATAATAAGCCCTCACAGCCTCCGTTGCGTCTGTGTGGAGCAGATGAAGGAGGAAGCTCTCTGGATCCAGTGTTGTGGAGATAAGGTAAATAATGGACGCGTGTAATGACTTTCAGATGCTGCCTGCTCTCGGGGGACCCTCTAAATGAGGTTAAGAGTGAGCACAATTTGCTGTAGGCGGCAATTATGAAGGGGTCCGTCCATGTTATTGAAAAGTAATGGGCTGTGTGACACGTCCGCCTCTGCCAATATCTTTATTAACGCTTCCAGGATGCCGCCATCACATTTGGAAGCTGTTAAAAGTATTTAAGCGCATTAAGGTGAAGTGATGTAAATGGGATCTCGGTAAACGATCCGAGTGGTGTAATGTCTTCTAGAAATATAATAGTGAGTGACAGATGAGGGGTCTCTGGCCGCAGACCTCATATCACCGCGCAGTGATGTCGGGACTAATCCCTTCCATACGCTACTCCCGGGACAATAAATGTGTCATGCACAGAAATATACTGTGACCCTGGTGCATTGTCCACACATTAAATAATACACCATTTTGGGGCAATCTACCATAATACGAATGCCAGAAAAACATGGCGGTCCTGTGTATTGGTGTTTTCTGCCAGTTGCTGGTCACAGCGGTGGGAGACGTCACCTCTGGATTCTGACCTGGCATCGCACACGCACAACCGTCATTCAGGGGTTGGAGGGTCTAGTTCCTCCAGCGGTGCTGTGGCAATGGGCTTGTACACCAGAACGATGCCATTAGTTTGTTTTGCAGTTGCCGCCACTATAACATGCCTCGGAATGGCATTTAACCATCTCCTGTTAACTATTCGATGGTTTAACCTTCGATGATACACAATTTTGGCCGTAGTTTGTGTAAGCACACAGGAGCTTTGCTACAGGAGAGACATGTGATGGCAGTAACCATGGCGCTCCCAGAATCTAATTACAAAACACGGCGCCAGTGGAACGGAACCATCGGTGGTTGCTAATCATCATTGCTTGATGGCAAACCCTGTTTTAGGGGTAGGCAGGGCCTCTGTATACCACCCACACATGGCGATAGCAATCATATGCAAGCTTAGATATCCTCATTACAATCTATACTCCCTGTCATTCGCCCAACAGTAAGTCTGCTGACACCAGTATCCCCTAGAATGAAACCAGCACAGTACAATAATACAACATCCTATACATTAATGACGGCTTTCTAATACCCTTACCTATGACAGAGACCTGCCCGGAAATGGTTTTATTTCATCAGTATTGTTTAAACCTTCTATCGGATGAGGTGTTGTCATGTGTGCAAACCACTTATCATACTAACATAAAATAAAGACACTGAGACGTGGATTTGGCAGATAACTTGATGGCGATTTATTGGAGAAATTAATATTATTTATTAATTCTTAAATTAATTAAGGATGTATGGTGGCAAAGAAAGGACGGCCTGAAATCAGCCAGATCTGCTATGCCCACACACAAACAACAAAAGACATAGCAGGCGTAGATCGCCCAGAGCGCATACACATAACCATGTAAACCATGTCAAACACAAAAGGTAACGCTCACCCTCTAACTTGACTACCCACCCGTTTAGGTGATGATACTGCCCCCCGTTAGGTTGGTACAGCCAACTACCAGTCAACGAAGGGAACGCCCTTAACTCATAATTGCACCCGGACTGGTGAACTGCCGTTCTTTCCGCCACTACAAAATTAACTACAACAACCTGCCAATAATTGCAAAGGGAAGGGAGGGTGGGCAATCTGGAACAAAGAGGCTTTGGCCCTCACTTCTAGCCCCTTATATAATGTCTCTATTGAAAACTAACGATAGGCTAACTCTAAACAGTAATTTGCATACATGCCGGCCCCCATCCTAGAGGTTTAACACACCTCTTTTCTTATGCAATCTTTCGGTTTCACTAAACCTTCTATCGGATGAGGTGTTGTCATGTGTGCAAACCACTTATCATACTGCCGTTCTTTCCCGCCACAGCAAGGTTCTGCTTAGAAAAACCGCCGCACCGCCACCATACCAAGGACTACCCCAATAACGCCAACACCCTAAAAAGATCCACAAGAAATAATGACACACCTTCTTCTGTCAAATGAACTCCATCAGCCCTATATAAATGACTAAAACGAAATTGAATGCCCTTATGGTAAATGACACGGCCATCATTGGCCATCACAAATTTGGCTACTGCAAAGTTAAGCTTCTTCCTAGCCTCATCTATAGCGGGAAAACTCCTAACCCCACGCCAGACCTGTCGAGGCACAATGCAAGACCAAAGTAATGTACACGAGGGCCAGGCCGATAGCACCCTCGCCAAATCGTTAATTATATCAAGTCGCAATGCTAAAGAGGACCTCTGTCCTAAGTCGTTGCCTCCTAAATGGGTCACCAAAATACGTGGCCTGCCAAAATTTTTGCGTACTCTAACAGTCTAGGACAAAAGGAATGCCATCTCATACCCCTGAAATCTATCCAACGGATCCTAGCAGAATGTTCACAAAGTGGAGCATGATCTGAACTCATAAAGCTAGCGGCCCAGAAAATATAAGAATGGCCTATAACCCAAATGTCCTGCGTGTCAAAGAGCAAACCTAAAAATGGAGAAAAGCAGTAAATACCAAATTAGTAGTTGTAATAAAACAATAACATTTTATGGTGTATTAGTGGGATCTGAAAGAACAATAAGTGAGTATCTGCCAAAAGAAAAAGTTTCTATTGGTTGCCAACTTTACTATTTAAAGTGGCTAGGACAAACAAAAAGACACAAAGGGGAAGAATGGGTGGGGGGGAAATTGGGAAAAAACATGTGAACTCGGCAAGAGGTAAAATAAAAACCTGCTGAGGGATGGACTATGACCTAATTAAATGTTTTGAAATTAGCCGAATTGAATCCGTCAGATCAGGCAAAAATTGTAAAATCCCTCAAGACTCCCATTGCCAGCAATGGCGAGTAGCTAATCCCGAGTAGGGTAGACAGGGGTAACAGACGAGACAAGACGAGACGGAACTTGAGACAAAAACAAGAAAACCAGGCAAGCAATAAAACATAACATTGAAAATATTACATTGCCCTATGGTTCCAAACAATCTTAATGAGTAGGTCGGATGTAACTTTTATAACTATCCGATTTCCAACGTCCCAGTGACTTAATTTCCGACGGTGAGAAACCCGCAGCAGCTGCCGAAGTTGCGGCGCCGATCCTAAATGAGTGCGTACCAAAATCCTGAGGTGAGAGGCCTAAACCCAATACACACCGCTTCAGAAACCAACCAAACTGGTATTTGGTAAGCGGAGTCCTGTCCAAGTGCATAAGCCATGAACCAGGGACATCCGGGCGTAACAATGCGTAACGCATCGCTAACGCCACAGGGCAGATCCGTTCGTCCTTAGACGGATTCAACGAGAACCACCTACCCCTACCAGTCTGGTCGGTCTTTGACCGCCGTATCCTACAAAGCAAAGCTCGATGAGTGACCGAGATATCCGAGCAGAGCATGGTGGCATCAACCCGTTTGGAAGATGCCACCAACTCCGATACGCGCAATGCGCCGTGAAAAGCCACCGAAAACGCCAGTTGGATCAGGATCGCCTCGTACTCGGTAAACGCCACTTCGGGGACTGCCCCCAGCACTGCCGGAAGCAAATGGGCGTCCACAGGTTTCCTACGGTCAGCAACTGGCCGAGAGACCCGCGCCCAACCCTTTAAAGCCTTCGCAATCAGAAAGCTTTTAGTAAAGTCAGGTTGTCCCTTTAATTTAACATAAAATGCAATGCCTGCCAAGGAGCGCGCCACAGAAGCCCTGGATCTACCCCCCAAACGGAGACTCCAAATAAAAGAAAGCATCGCACGATGCTGACCCTTACCTGCCTGCCTGCTGCTACGGGAATAGTCTTCCCATTCATGCCAAGCCTGACGATAAGCTTGCAAAGTGGAGGGGGCTAGAGACTGCTCTGCTAAGCCCTCCATGCCGGCTCGATCACCTGCCAAACATAAGAGGGGCAAAGCACAGCATCAACGTCAGCACCAGGGGCCAAAGATCGGAATCTAGCCCACTGAAAACGTGATAACGCATCAGCTATCCCATTCTCTACCCCCGGCACGTGTCTTGCTTTAAACATGATGTTAAAACGCAAACATGTCAGCACCAGCTGCGCAAGCAAACGCAAAACCAGCAGGGAAGACGCGCGTTGACGATTAATCGCGTGCACCACGCCCAGGTTGTCACACCTGATCACGATGCTGCGATTGCGCAAGCGTTCACTCCAGATTTCTAAGGAAACCATTATGGGAAAGAGTTCGAGAAGGAGCAAGTCCCTGGTCAAACCCCTTCCTTCCCATTCCTCTGGCCAATGACCAACGCACCAGGAACCATCAAGGTAGCAACCGAATCCCGTGGCGCCTGCCGCATCGGTGAACAGCTGCAGCTGCAAATTGTCCGCGGGTGGAGGCAACCACAGCCGGACACCATTAAAATCCTGCAGAAACGAGACCCAGACAGAGAGGTCCCGCTTAATCTCTGAGGACAAACGGAGTAAATGTCTCGGCTTAGTGACTCCAGCCGTGGCCCTTTCTAGCTTGCACGAAAAAACTCTGCCCATAGGAATGACCCTACAGGCAAAGTTCAACAGGCCCAGGAGAGATTGCACCTGCCGCAGGGTTATTTTATTGGAAGCCGTGCACTCTTCTATGGCATTACGCAATTTGTGAACCTTATCGAGGGGAAGGCGACAGGCGCCCGCCGAGGTATCGATCTCGATACCCAGGAATGACAAGCAAGAGGCAGGGCCCTCAGTTTTGTCCGCAGCAACTGGGACTCCAAAATGAAAAAACAGCGCTTGCAAAGAAAACAACAAATAACTACATCTATCTGAACCAGAAGGGCCGACACACAAGAAGTCATCGAGATAGTGGGCTATCCCATGACCTCCGCAAGAAAATTCCACGCACCAGTGCAAGAAGGTGCTAAATCGCTCAAAATATGCGCATGACACCGAACATCCCATAGGCAAGCACTTGTCTATGTAATATTCGCCGCCCAAGCGAAAGCCCATAAACCGGAATGACTCTGGGTGTAAGGGAAGCAGACGAAAAGCCGATTCAACATCTATCTTAGCCATCAGCGCGCCTGGACCATAAAACCTAACTACGTTCAAAGCATCGTCAAACGACTGGTACACCACCGAGGAAACCTCAACTGGTATGGCATCATTTACTGATGAGCCTGGCGGATAAGACAGATGTTGAATAAGCCTGTACTTTCCTGGAATCTTCTTGGGGACCACTCCCACCGGGGAAATCACAAGATCCCTTATGGGAGGTTCTGCAAAAGGCCCTGCCATGCGTCCTAAGGTAACCTCGCTAGCCACTTTCTCCCTAAGAATGTGAGGCAACTCGAACGCAGATTTCAAATTCCTAGGCGAACCTGTGTCAACCTCTCTGCAAATAGGTAACTGGAAACCAAAGCTGAAACCTTTTAACAAAAATTCCGCGTCCCGGAGAACAGGGTACCAACGCAACCATTTTGCCATTGCGGCGACGCAGACGGGGGATGAAGCTTTACTTAGAACCAGCGCCTTTTGGCGGCTGAGCAGGCTGTTGCTGAGCACCCGCCTTGAAGCACTTGGCAACTGGGTGGCTGCCACTACATCGCAAGCAGAGGTGACGAAAACGACATTTTCGACCCTGCGTACAAGTGGAATTATTAAAAGCGAAACATTTTCCACCGGTCGCCTGCTGCTGGCCCTGACGACCTGAACTAGCTGATTTATTCACGTTGTACGCTTCAAACGCAGGACGCAAAGGCTGCGTGACCTCGAGCCAAACCTCTACGTCCTTCCAGCCTAGATCCATCACCCGTCTGCCGTCCTGCTTGCGACGGAATTCTTCGTCGTACGCTCGCCAAGCCATGCCCCTGGAGGACAACTGCATGCTATGAACTAAATGGAGGTACCTAATGACGTTCAGGTGCTCCTCTGGGCGCGTCTCCAAATAACAAGCCGAAAAAATGCAAAAACCGGCCAACCAATTATTGTAAGATTTGAAAGCTTCCAAACCTATACCACCCTTTGCCCTAGCCGCCTTAAACGCCTTCTTAGCTTTTTCCGTAAGTGCAAAAATATCCACATAGTCACCTTTGCGGATCTTACTGCGGCAAGTCGCTCTTAAACCTCGCAATACAGCGGTGTTGTCACAATGTACCCCTGCAGAACCTTCTAAACCCTTCTCTATTGGCTTGCGCTTATGGGTGCTATGCTTACGCCTTGAGCGACGCTTTGCCTCCAATTTTGCATATTTAGCTGCTCTCTTGCGCGCTCTGCCCGCGCTGTCCGCGTTAGATCTAGAGGAAGCAAAAGAAGACGTCAAGGAACTAGAGTCTGAGAAAGACCCACCTGAACCCTCCGATGTCATGGTATCAGAGGAAAAACCAGACGGCCCCTCCCCGACATCCTCGTCAACCAGCTCTCCTTCTTCGACCACGTCATCTGAAAAAGAAGGAAAAACACCGGCCGCCACCTCTGCGGCAGGCAACCTAGCATCCATATTGCCACGCCTCGAGTCTTGAGTGATCGGAACTGAGGGCGCACTAGTGCCCACGCTATGCTGGGCCAAGCTAGGGGCAATGGCTCTCAATGCTTGCGCCAGCTGCTCTACCTCTGACCCCCCCTGCGCCCCTACAGGATTGACGTTAGCAGGCGCGACGGTTTGAGTAGGCAACGAGCCTGCCGGCGGAGCTGCCAAAAATGGGGCAAGCACAGCCGCCAGGGTTGACAAAGCAGATGCGATGGCTGAGGGATCTGGCTGCGCAGCAAAAGGGGGAGGGGTGGCAACACTCACAGATGCAGGGGATTGCACCCTATTACTGGTACTAGAATTCTGAGCCCCAGCCCTGGGAACATGAGCAGGGGACAGACTGGATGTGGAATGGCTGGAATGGCTAAGCCCCGCCCCCGCTCACTAACATGGGGGGCGCCCCGCCGTGAGCGGGGAACGGGAAGGACCATGGGGACACTAGCATGGCCTTGGCTGCTCCTAGATGGGGCTCTATGGCCCCGCCGGGACCTCCGCCTTTTAGCGGAGGCTGTGACCTGGCCGCCGGATGGGAGAGCGTGCCCGCGTGTAGGTGTCGCGGCGCGCTCCCGCCCGCTACCAGCCGCAGTGATCGCGGGAGCTCTGGCCGCGCCCGGAGTCAGCAGAGCCGGGCGCCGGCCTGAACCCCGCGCCTGCATAGCAGAGTCGCCGGAGGCACCACCCGCCGTACACACGGCAGGGGCCACCCCGCGACGCCCAGCATGATTGGCGCCGGAGACAGGATCCGCCGCATCCGCGACGGAGGCTGCTCCTCCACGCCTGCGCAGGCCCCGCTCCGTAGCGGCGCCTGGAGAAGCACCTGCCGCGTCCGCAGCAGGGGCCGCCCCACGCCGCTGGCGTGAGCCAGTATTCAGGTCAGTCTGGAGGAAGCGAGCAGGGGGCGGCGCAGAGCGGCGGGACGGGGCATGGCTAATGACAAAAGCGAGGGTGGACAGGGCCAGGTAAAGGGACAATAATGTGCTGCTATTTATTTATATAGAGCCAGGAAAGTGAGGGAAAGCAAAGTGTGAAATGTAGAAAATAGGGGCAGGGATAAGAAGGGAAGAGAATCTAGTGATGAAAATAAGAAAGAAAAGAATTAACAGACCAATGTAAGGTACAGACTATCACTGACCAACTCTGACACTGACCACAATCTGGAACAAAGAGGCTTTGGCCCTCACTTCTAGCCCCTTATATAATGTCTCTATTGAAAACCCGCCCCTGCTAACGATAGGCTAACTCTAAACAGTAATTTGCATACATGCCGGCCCCCATCCTAGAGGTTTAACACACCTCTTTTCTTATGCAATCTTTCGGTTTCACTTCTTTCTGTCACCTGGGATATATGATAAATAGGTTTCTCCCATTCTCTCAATGGCGATACCTAACACAGATGCGGTCGGTTATCACCGGAGAGAACACGTTCATTGCCGGCAGTAACCCTCTAATTACCTATAAAGCAGACAAGCCCTAGAAAATGTGAGCGCGTCAGTTTCTGCCGGCTATAGGGCTTTTCGCCCTCTGAGATATTGGCTCTACAGTAAGGATACATATTACAGGGTACAGGTGTATACAGCCTACAAACACAGGGCCTGATTCAGAGCCGGACGCTCTGACTAGAGCGCTCGCTCTGAATCAGTGCCCTCCTACCTAAAAATGGAGCGGCCTCCTGGACGCTCGTATAGCTGTGGGTGACCAACCACAGCATATGCGAGCGGCCAAAAAGATGGTCGCGATGGTCAAGACCATCGCGACCATCGGGCTTGCGCAAGACCCTGCGGTAGGGTCTCGGTGACCGCAAGCCCTGGGGTGATTTTGGCTCTATCAGAACCAAAATCACTCCCACTGACATCGCTAGTGATGTCAGTGGGGCCGGACCCAGACGGTAGGCGTTCCCATGGGAACGCCTCCGTCTGGCAGCCACGCCCCCGGCATGCCCACCAAAGGGGGCGTGCTGTCAGTCACCATCGACAGCACGCCCCCTTTGGTGCGAGACCCGGAGCGACAGCTTGGCTGTCGCTGTCCGGGTCTCGCGCATGCGCACGACGGAGCTCCCTCCGTTGTGCACATGCGCTTTGGGGTAACATCGACCCGCTTGCGAGCGTACTGCGCTCGCGAGCGGGTCTGAATGACCCCCACATTCAGCAGTGCTATACACTAGCTAATAACACCCTAAGAGGGCTCAGGAATGCCGTGCATTTAACCCACTCCTTTCCAGAGGCATTTATACTCCAAGCAAATTGTAAGCAGCTGTATATCACAGCCCCCTCATTCTGAAGGACCTGGCAGAGTAATGACCCTGAATCCTCGCTCCTGTTTGTGAGCTTCACACCCTCCGCAATGAGTGTAAACGGCCGTCCGCAGCGTATAAAATGGCCTAACGTGAAAAACGTGTGCCAGCCTGGCCTGCGAGGGGCTTACTGCCGATTCTTCACGCTCGGCAGAACAAGCCCCTTAACCAAGGTCAGACCTCTGGTGTTTGTACAAGGGTCCACACGCAGACATTATCACACGGTCCGTAAGCCGTCTGGACATTGGTGATGCTGCAGCCTTTGAAGTGGGAGAGATCATGTACTGATGCCTCGGGTATTATGCCGGAGACAGACAGGAGGGCGATTTGTCTGCTCTCACTAACGCTGACCACACTATGGACCTCATTCAGAGTCGGTCGTAAGCAGCCACACGGTCGTACGCATCCGATGTTTCCAAACCACCCATGCGCACGGTTAGTTGTGCGCATGTGCGTACGAGGCTTTGCGTTCCAAAATGCTGTCGATCGTACGGCTTACGAGCAGGAAGTGGCTTCCGAGAGTTGATTGACATGAAAGGTCGTTTGTGGGTGGTGACGGGGGTGGCGGTCTAAAAACGCAGGCGTTCCTCACTGCTTTCAGGACGTTTCAGGGGCGTACATAAATTTCCTGCTACGACCGACATAGAAGGCCGGAAGTAGTAAGACGTCACTCTGCGAGCAGGTTAGAGGCCTGGCTGATCGTACAGCTTGAGGTTGGGTATGTGCTCCCGCAAGCCCCAGAGTACAATCGATTCTATCGAATGTGACTGATGTTAGGAGTGATGTTTCTATTTTGAGCCACACAATGTAAGCAGCTAATAATCGTTTGTTGTAGCTAATAACACTGCTAATTGGCTTGTAACTGATTCAGGTGCTTTAGCATTAGCGAATAAAAAGAATAAATAAATTTCATGGTGATGGCTTATTCTATGCGTTTTTTTGTTCATTTTAACATGCAATTAACAACAACACAACATTATTATTCCAAAATCCGGGTTTAAAATCTTTTTTATTTACATGCGCACTACCAGTAAAACATCAGCATGAACTAAATGACATTTGAACAACACAACACAAGCGGCCGCAACCATCAGAAGAAAATTAACATACAGCGACTGACAACGATCGGCTCGATCGCTAGCTGCTATCACTCGCTAGCTAGAGGAGGTGCACTGTTCATGTATGGGCGTCACTTTGGTTGCGACCGACCGGCTGAGCAATTGCTCCCTTTTTCGCCTTACGACCTACTCTGAATGAGGTCCTATATCCTGCTCGTGTACAGTATAAGCACGTTCGGTGCATCTTCATATGTAACAGTGCATATGTGTACATCGACACGCGTGACACTCACAACTCCATGTGCATTTATACATTGCTGATCAGTAGGCCTACACTATTTCTGATTCTGCTGCAGAACTACAACTTCCAGCATGCTCCCGGCCTTCTGAGAATCAGGGCATGCTGTCACCTGTAGTGGCACAACCTCTAGTGTATAATAAGTAGTATGCAGGGCAGTTTCTAGGGTCTGAGGCTCCCAGTGCGAGCAGGCAAAATGCGCCCCCCCCCCCCCCCTCGAAGCAGCAATATTGTGGAGTGGGCGTGGCGTCATCGTGAGGGGGTGTGGTATCACAGTAAGGGAGCGCGATCTAGAAAGACCACAGAATGACAGCCACCGTGACTACTGAGTACAGGGGTGTCTAACCTGTCAGAGGCAAAGCGCTGAAAAATATATGTAGCTAAACAAAAGATAGACAGCATGCGCGCCTGAGGCGCGCGCTCAAAAAATGGGGTGTGGCCTCGCTGTCACAAGCCCACGCCGCATTTCTGTGCGCATGCCTGTGGTGTGACATTTGCAGAAGTATGACCTTGTATCACACCCGGTTTTAGTCGCGTTGGGAGCGAGCTCAGCCAGATCCACATATAATACACTTCCACATAAAATATACTGCAACAAACCACTTCCACATAAAATATATTGGAAAAGCCAGAGGCACATAAACTACGTTTTAAAACCACATCCACCTCAAATACATTATTAAATCCAGAACCACATAAAACACATTGAAAAAACATGATTTACATAATACACACTTCATTCCAGCCCACTCCCTTACCATTCCAGCCCCCTCCCTTACCATTCCAGCCCCCTCCCTTGTCATTCCAGCCCCCTCCCTTACCATTCCAGCCCCCTCCCTTACCATTCCATCCCCCTCCCTTGTCATTCCAGCCCCCTCCCTTGTCATTCCAGCCCCCTCCCTTACCATTCCAGCCCCCTCCCTTACCATTCCATCCCCCTCCCTTACCATTCCAGCCCCCTCCCTTGTCATTCCAGCCCCCTCCCTTACCATTCCAGCCCCCTCCCTTACCATTCCAGCCCCCTCCCTTGTCATTCCAGCCCCCTCCCTTACCATTCCAGCCCCCTCCCTTACCATTCCAGCCCCCTCCCTTACCATTCCAGCCCCCTCTCTTGCCATTCCAGCCCCCTCCCTTACCATTCCATCCCCCTCCCTTACCATTCCAGCCCCCTCCCTTACCATTTTAGCCCCCTCCCTTACCATTCCAGCCCCCTCCCTTACCATTCCATCCCGACAGGTCTTAGGCTTCCCCCCCACTGGCTCTCAGGCAAAAGGGCCGATTATGCAGTGCCCCCTGTAGTTGTCCCCATATGCAGTGTTCCCTGTATTTATGCCCCTTATGCAGAGCCCCCATTAGTAGTGCCCCCTGTAGTCATGTCCCCTGTAGTCATGCCCCCATCAGTAATGCCCCCAATAGTAATGGTCCCTGTTGTAGTGCCTCAGTAGTAGTGTCCCCAGTTGTATTGCCCCCAATAGTAATGCCCCCTGTAGTAGTGTCCCCTTTATAAATTCCCCAGTATTAATGCCCCTGTATTAGTGCCCCCAATAGTAATGCTCCCTTTGTAGTAGTGCCCCCAGTAGAAGTGCCCCTGGCCCCTGAGTAATGCACCCAGTAGTGGTGCCTCCTAAGCAATAACCCCAGTAGAAGTGCCCCCCGAGTAATGTCCCCAGTAGTAGTGCCCGGGTGCCCCCAGAAGTGGTGTCTCCCCCAGTAGAAGTGCCCCCAGTAGTAGTGCCTCCCCCCAAGTATTGTCCAGGCTGTCTGCACACAAAAAAACCAAAACAGTAACACTTACCTTCAGCCCCGCTCTGGCCCCAGCTCTGGCGTCCGCTCCGCTCGGCTGCTCCTCTCTCTGCACTATGGGAAAGACGTCATGACGTCCTCCCATTGTGCACATTGTGGGAGCCGGAAGCAGGAGCCTCCGTCTCCATCTCCAGCTGCTCTGCCGGGCGCCCGCTGGTAACTGAATCTCAGCGGGCGCCCGGCAGTTAACATGCTGTTTCTACAGCAGGGGTAGGAGGCAGCGCGCCCCGTGCGATTGCACGGGTCGCCTGCCCCTAGAAACGGCCCTGGTAGTATGCTTTAGCTTTATAGACAGAAATCCCACAGTCTCCAGATAATGAGAGAGAGAAGCAGCGAGTTGGACGGCGGAGGTCTCAGCACTCAGGGGGTGACGGAGCAGAGGACGCAGGAGCTATTGCTCACACGTTAGGAGCTGACATAGCTGTAACATGGTAATGAAGCATGAGGTGTCGCACCTCCTGCATGCATTACAGATCCGAGCTGCGTCCAAGGACACAGCAGCGGATCATCTGCGATCCCTTCGGCCGGCTGAGTGACCATAAAGTTAAGTAAGCTGGCGGTCGCAGATCCTCAAGAGAGGCCAGAAAATCTTCATCAGCCGATCCTGGCCTCTCTGCTCCCCTCCCAATGGCGCGACACACCTCAGAGGCCTTCACTACCCCCCTCAATCACTGACAGTCTGCTGCCGAACTCCGTACATACTCGCAGACCCGTTCAGCACATGCGCAGGATTAGCGTGCACGGCTGGGTCGGGCCCTCAGTAGAGAGTCTATGCACCGCCGTCCTAATTTAGGTCATTGTGTTGTGAGGAAAACATCCGTGTGCATTTCCCTCTGGGGTTGGGACGTACACTGCGGGCATCAGGAGGCCATTGGGAAAGTGTGGGCATTTCCCTCTGTGGTAGTGACGTACACTGCGGGCACCAGGAGGATATTGGTAGAGTGTGGGCATTTCCCTCTGTGGTAGTGACGTACACTGCGGGCACCAGGAGGACATTGGGAGAGTGTGGACATTTCCCTCTGTGGTAGTGACGTACACTGCGGGCACCAGGAGGATATTGGGAGAGTGTGGGCATTTCCCTCTGTGGCAGTGATGTACACTGCGGGCACCAGGAGGACATTGGGAGAGTGTGGGCATTTCCCTCTGTGGTAGTGATGTACACTGCGGGCACCAGGAGGACATTCGGAGAGTGTGGGCATTTCCCTCTGTGGTAGTGACGTACACTGCGGGCACCAGGAGGATATTTGGAGAGTGTGGGCATTTCCCTCTGTGGCAGAGACGTACACTGCGGGCACCAGGAGGACATTGGGAGAGTGTGGGCATTTCCCTCTGTGGTAGTGATGTACACTGCGGGCACCAGGAGGACTTTGGGAGAGTGTGGGCATTTCCCTCTGTGGTAGTGACGTACACTGCGGGCACCAGGAGGATATTGGGAGAGTGTGGGCATTTCCCTCTGTGGTAGTGACGTACACTGCGGGCACCAGGAGGACATTGGGAGAGGGTGGGCATTTCCCTCTGTGGTAGTGACGTACACTGCGGGCACCAGGAGGACATTGGGAGAGTGTGGGCATTTCCCTCTGTGGTAGTGACTTACACTGCGGGCACCAGGAGGACATTGGGAGAGTGTGGGCATTTCCCTCTGAGGTAGGGACGTACACTGCGGGCATCAGGAGGCCATTGGGAGAGTGTGGGCATTTTCCTCTGTGGTAGTGACGTACACTGCGGGCACCAGGAGGACATTGGGAGAGTGTGGGCATTTCCCTCTCTGGTAGTGACGTACACTGCGGGCACCAGGAGGACATTGGGAGAGTGTGGGCATTTCCCTCTGTGGTAGTGACGTACACTGCGGGCACCAGGAGGATATTGGGAGAGTGTGGGCATTTCCCTCTGTGGTAGTGACGTACACTGCGGGCACCAGGAGGACATTGGGAGAGTGTGGGCATTTCCCTCTGTGGTAGTGATGTACACTGCAGGCACCAGGAGGACATTGGGAGAGTGTGGGAATTTCCCTCTGTGGTAGTGACGTACACTGCGGGCACCAGGAGGATATTGGGAGAGTGTGGGCATTTCCCTCTGTGGTAGTGACGTACACTGCGGGCACCAGGAGGACATTGGGAGAGTGTGGGCATTTCCCTCTGTGGTAGTGACGTACACTGCGGGCACCAGGAGGACATTGGGAGAGTGTGGGCATTTCCCTCTGTGGTAGTGACGTACACTGCGGGCATCAGGAGGACATTGGGAGAGTGTGGGCATTTCCCTCTGAGGTAGGCACGTACACTGCGGGCACCAGGAGGAAATTGGGAGAGTGTGGGCATTTCCCTCTGTGGTAGTGATGTACACTGCGGGCATCAGGAGGCCATTGGGAGAGTGTGGGCATTTCCCTCTGTGGTAGTGACGTACACTGCGGGCACCAGGAGGACATTGGGAGAGTGTGGGCATTTCCCTCTGTGGTAGTGACGTACACTGCGGGCACCAGGAGGACATTGGGAGAGTGTGGGCATTTTCCACTGTGGTAGTGACGTACACCGCGGGCACCAGGAGGACATTGGGAGCGTGTGGGCATTTCCGTCTGTGGTAGGGACATACACTGCGGGCACCAGGAGGACATTGGGAGAGTGTGGGCATTTCCCTCTGTGGTAGTGACGTACACTGCGGGCACCAGGAAGCCATTGGGAGAATGTGGGCATTTCCCTCTGTGGTAGGGACATACACTGCGGGCACCAGGAGGACATTGGGAGAGTGTGGGCATTTCCCTCTGTGGTAGTGACGTACACTGCGGACACCAGGACATGGGGAGAGTGTGGGCATTTCCCTTTGTGGTAGTGACATACACTGCGGGCACCAGGAAGCCATTGGGAGAGTGTGGGCATTTCCCTCTGTGGTAGTGACGTACACTGCGGGCACCAGGAGGACATTGGGAGAGTCTGGGCATTTCCCTCTGTGGTAAGGACATACACTGCGGCACCAGGAGGACATTGGGAGAGTGTGGGCATTTCCCTCTGTGGTAGTGACGTACACTGCGGGCACCAGGAGGACATTGGGAGGGTTTGGGCATTTTCCTCTGTGGTAGTGATGTACACTGCGGGCACCAGGAGGACAGTGGGAGACTGTGGGCATTTCCCTCTGTGGTAGTGATGTACACTGCGGGCACCAGGAGGACATTGGGAGAGTGTGGGCATTTTCCTCTGTGGTAGTGACGTACACTGCGGGCACCAGGAGGACATTAGGAGAGTGTGGGCATTTCCCTCTGTGGTAGGGACGTACACTGCGGGCAACAGGAGGACATTGGGAGAGTGTGGGCATTTCCCTCTGTGGTAGTGACGTACACTGCGGGCACCAGAAGGCCAGTGGGAGAGTGTGGGCATTTCCCTCTGTGGTAGTGACATACACTGCGGGCACCAGGAGGACATCGGGAGAGTGTGGGTATATTCCTCTGTAGTAGTGACGTACACTGCGGGCACCAGGAGGATATTAGGAGAGTGTGGGCATTTTCCTCTCTGGTAGTGACGTACACTGTGGGCACCAGGAGGATATTAGGAGAGTGGGCATTTTCCTCTCTGGTAGTGACGTACACTGCGGGCACCAGGAGGACATTGGGAGAGTGTGGGCATTTCCCTCTGTGGTAGTGACGTACACTGCGGGCACCAGGAGGACATTGGGAGAGTGTGGGCATTTCCCTCTGTGGTAGTGATGTACACTGCGGGCACTAGGAGGACATTGGGAAAGTGTGGGCAATTTCCACTGTGGTAGTGACGTACACTGCGGGCACCAGGAGGACATTGGGAGAGTGTGGGCATTTCCCTCTGTGGTAGTGACGTACACTGCGGGCACCAGGAGGACATTGGGAGAGTGTGGGCATTTTCCAAGGTGGTAGTGACGTACACTGTGGGCACCAGGAGGACATTGGGAGAGTGTGGGCAATTCCCTCTGTGGTAGTGATGTACACTGCGGGCACCAGGAGGACATTGGTAGAGTGTGGGCATTTCCCTCTGTGGTAGTGATGTACACTGCGGGCACCAGGAAGACATTGGGAGAGTGTGGGCATTTCCCTCTGTGGTAGTGACGTACACTGCGGGCACCAGGAGGACATTGGGAGAGTGTGGGCATTTTCCTCTGTGGTAGTGATGTACACTGCGGGCACCAGGATGACTTTGGGAGAGTATGGGCATTTTCCTCTCTGATAGTGACGTACACTGCGGGCACCAGGAGAACATTGGGAGAGTGTGGGCATTTCCCTCTGTGGTAGTGACGTACACTGCTGGCACCAGGAGGACATTGGGAGAGTGTGGGCATTTTCCTCTGTGGTAGTGACGTACACTGCGGGCACCAAGAGGACATTGGGAGAGTGTGGGCATTTCCCTCTGTGGTAGGGACGTACACTGCGGACACCAGGAGGACATTGGGAGGGTGTGGGCATTTTCTTCTGTGGCAGTGATGTACACTGCGGGCATCAGGAGGACATTGGGAGAGCGTGGGCATTTCCCTCTGTGGTAGTGACGTACACTGCGGGCACAAGGAGGACATTGGGAGAGTGTGGGCATTTCCCTCTGTGGTAGTGATGTACACTGTGGGCACCATGAGGACATTGGGAGAGTGTGGGCATTTTCCTCTGAGGTAGTGACGTACACTGTGGGCACCAAGAGGATATTAGGAGTGTGTGGGCATTTCCCTCTGTGGTAGGGACGTACACTGCGGGCACCAGGAGGACATTGGGAGAGTGTGGGCATTTCCCTCTGTGGTAGTGACGTAAACTGCGGGCACCAGGAGGACATTGGGAGAGTGTGGGCATTTTCCAAGGTGGTAGTGACGTACACTGTGGGCACCAGGAGGACATTGGGAGAGTGTGGGCAATTCTCTCTGTGGTAGTGACGTACACTGCGGGCACCAGGAGGACATTGGGAGGGTGTGGGCATTTTCTTCTGTGGCAGTGATGTACACTGCGGGCATCAGGAGGACATTGGGAGAGCGTGGGCATTTCCCTGTGTGGTAGTGACGTACACTGCGGGCACAAGGAGGACATTGGGAGAGTGTGGGCATTTCCCTCTGTGGTAGTGATGTACACTGTGGGCACCATGAGGACATTGGGAGAGTGTGGGCATTTTCCTCTGAGGTAGTGACGTACACTGTGGGCACCAAGAGGATATTAGGAGTGTGTGGGCATTTCCCTCTGTGGTAGGGACGTACACTGCGGGCACCAGGAGGACATTGGGAGAGTGTGGGCATTTCCCTCTGTGGTAGTGACGTAAACTGCGGGCACCAGGAGGACATTGGGAGAGTGTGGGCATTTTCCAAGGTGGTAGTGACGTACACTGTGGGCACCAGGAGGACATTGGGAGAGTGTGGGCAATTCTCTCTGTGGTAGTGATGTACACTGCGGGCACCAGGAGGACATTGGGAGAGTGTGGGCATTTCCCTCTGTGGTAGTGACGTACACTGCGGGCACCAGGAGGACATTGGGAGAGTGTGGGCATTTCCCTCTGTGGTAGTGACGTACACTGTGGGCACCAAGAGGATATTAGGAGTGTGTGGGCATTTCCCTCTGTGGTAGGGACGTACACTGCGGGCACCAGGAGGACATTGGGAGAGTGTGGGCATTTCCCTCTGTGGTAGTGACGTAAACTGCGGGCACCAGGAGGACATTGGGAGAGTGTGGGCATTTTCCAAGGTGGTAGTGACGTACACTGTGGGCACCAGGAGGACATTGGGAGAGTGTGGGCAATTCTCTCTGTGGTAGTGATGTACACTGCGGGCACCAGGAGGACATTGGGAGAGTGTGGGCATTTCCCTCTGTGGTAGTGACGTACACTGCGGGCACCAGGAGGACATTGGGAGAGTGTGGGCATTTCCCTCTGTGGTAGTGACGTACACTGTGGGCACCAGGAGGACATTGGGAGAGTGTGGGCATTTCCCTGTGTGGTAGTGACTTACACTGTGGGCACCAGGAGGACTTTGGGAGAGTGTGGGCATTTCCCTATGTGGTAGTGACGTACACTTCGGGCACCAGGAGGACATTGGGAGAGTGTGGGCATTTCCCTGTGTGGTAGTGACGTACACTGCGGGCACCAGGAGGACATTGGGAGAGTGTGGGCATTTCCCTCTGTGGTAGTGACGTACACTGCGGGCACCAGGAGGACGTTGGGAGAGTGTGGGAATTTCCCTCTGTGGTAGTGACGTACCCTGAGGGCACCAGGAGGACATTGGGAGAGTCTGGGCATTTCCCTCTGTGGTAGTGACGTACACTGCGGGCACCAGGAGGCCATTGGGATAGTGTGGGCATTTCCCTGTGTGGTAGTGACGTACACTGCGGGCACCAGGAGGCCATTGGGAGAGTGTGGGCATTTCCCTTTGTGGTAGTGACGTACATTGCGGGCACCATGAGGCCATTGGGAGAGTGTGGGCATTTTCCTCTGTGGTAATGATGTACACTGCGGGCACCAGGAGGACATTGGGAGAGTGTGGGCATTTTCCTCTGTGATAATGATGTACACTGCGGGCACCAGGAGGACATTGGGAGAGTGTGGGCATTTCCCTCTGTGGTAGTGACGTACACTGTGGGCACCAGGAGGACATTGGGAGAGTGTGAGCATTTCCCTCTGTGGTAGTGACGTACACTGTGGGCACCAGGAGGACATTGGGAGAGTGTGGGCATTTTCCTCTGTGGTAGTGACGTACACTGTGGGCACCAGGAGGACATTGGGAGAGTGTGGGCATTTTCCTCTGTGGTAGTGACGTACACTGTGGGCACCAGGAGGACATTGGGAGAGTGTGGGCATTTTCCTCTGTGGTAGTGACGTACACTGTGGGCACCAGGAGGACATTGGGAGAGTGTGGGCATTTTCCTCTGTGGTAGTGACGTACACTGTGGGCACCAGGAGGACATTGGGAGAGTGTGGGCATTTCCTTCTGTGGTAGTGACCTACACTGCGGGCACCAGGAGGACATTGGGAGAGTGTGGGCATTTCCCTCTGTGGTAGTGACGTACACTGCGGGCACCAGGAGGCCATTGGGAGAGTGTGGGCATTTCCTTCTGTGGTAGTGACGTACACTGCGGGCACCAGGACATTGGGAGAGTGTGGGCATTTTCCTCTGTGGTAGTGACGTACACTGCGGGCACCAGGAGGACATTGGGAGAGTGTGGGCATTTCCGTGTGGTAGTGACGTACACTGCGGGCACCAGGAGGCCATTGGGAGAGTGTTGGAATTTCCCTCTGTGGTAGAGACGTACACTGCGGGCACCAGGAGGACATTGTGAGAGTGTGGGCATTTTCCTCTGTGGTAGTGACGTACACTGCGGGCAACAGGAGGACATTGGGAGAGTGTGGGTATTTTCCGGTGGTGGTGACGTACACTGCGGGCACCAGGAGGACATTGGGAGAGTGTGGGCATTTCCCTCTGTGGTAGTGACGTACACTGCGGGCATCAGGAGGACATTGTGAGAGTGTGGGCATTTTCCTCTGTGGTAGTGACGTACACTGCGGGCACCAGGAGGACATTGGGAGAGTGTGGGCATTTCCCTCTGTGGTAGTGACGTACACTGCGGGCACCAGGAAGACATTGGGAGAGTGTGGGCATTTCCCTCTGTGGCAGTGACGTACACTGCGGGCACCAGGAGGACATTGGGAGAGTGTGGGCATTTCCCTCTGTGGTAGTGACTTACACTGCAGGCACCAGGAGGACATTGGGAGAGTGTGGGCATTTCCCTCTGTGGTAGTGACGTACACTGCGGGCACCAGGAGGACATTGGGAGAGTGTGGGCATTTCCCTCTGTGGTAGTGACGTACACTGCGGGCACCAGGAGGACATAGGGAGAGTGTGGGCATTTCCCTCTGTGGTAGTGATGTACACTGCGGGCACCAGGAGGCCATTGGGAGAGTGTGGGCATTTCCCTCTGTGGTGGTGACGTACACTGCGGGCACCAGGAGGACATTGCGAGAGTGTGGGCATTTCTCTCTGTGATAGTGATGTACACTGCGGGCACCAGGAGGCCATTGGGAAAGTGTGGGCATTTTCCTCTATGGTAGTGACGTACACTGAGGGCACCAGGACATTGGGAGAGTGTGGGCATTTTCCTCTACGGTAGTGACGTACACTGCGGGCACCAGGAGGATATTGGGACAGTGTGGGTATTTCCCTGTGTGGTAGTGACGTACACTTTGGGCACCAGGAGGCCATTGGGAGAGTGTGGGCGTTTCCCTGCGTGGTAGTGACGTACACTGCGGGCACCAGGAGGCCATTGGGAGAGTGTGGGCATTTCCCTCTGTGGTAGTGACGTACACTGCGGGCACAGGAGGCCATTGGGAGAGTGTGAGCATTTCCCTGTGTGGTAGTGATGTACACTGCGGGCACCAGGAGGACATTGGGAGAGTGTGGGCATTTCCCTCTGTGGTAGTGACGTACACTGTGGGCACCAGGAGGACATTGGGAGAGTGTGAGCATTTCCCTCTGTGGTAGTGACGTACACTGTGGGCATCAGGAGGACATTGGGAGAGTGTGGGCATTTTCCTCTGTGGTAATGATGTACACTGCGGGCACCAGGAGGACATTGGCAGAGTGTGGGCATTTCCCTCTGTGGTAGTGACGTACACTGTGGGCACGAGGAGGACATTGGGAGAGTGTGAGCATTTCCCTCTGTGGTAGTGACGTACACTGTGGGCACCAGGAGGACATTGGGAGAGTGTGGGCATTTTCCTCTGTGGTAGTGACGTACACTGTGGGCACCAGGAGGACATTGGGAGAGTGTGGGCATTTTCCTCTGTGGTAGTGACGTACACTGTGGGCACCAGGAGGACATTGGGAGAGTGTGGGCATTTCCTTCTGTGGTAGTGACCTACACTGCGGGCACCAGGAGGACATTGGGAGAGTGTGGGCATTTCCCTCTGTGGTAGTGACGTACACTGCGGGCACCTGGAGGCCATTGGGAGAGTGTGGGCATTTCCTTCTGTGGTAGTGACGTACACTGCGGGCACCAGGACATTGGGAGAGTGTGGGCATTTTCCTCTGTGGTAGTGACGTACACTGCGGGCACCAGGAGGACATTGGGAGAGTGTGGGCATCTCCGTGTGGTAGTGACGTACACTGCGGGCACCAGGAGGCCATTGGGAGAGTGTTGGAATTTCCCTCTGTGGTAGTGACGTACACTGCGGGCACCAGGAGGACATTGTGAGAGTGTGGGCATTTTCCTCTGTGGTAGTGACGTACACTGCGGGCAACAGGAGGACATTGGGAGAGTGTGGGTATTTTCCGGTGGTGGTGACGTACACTGCGGGCACCAGGAGGACATTGGGAGAGTGTGGGCATTTCCCTCTGTGGTAGTGACGTATACTGCGGGCATCAGGAGGACATTGTGAGAGCGTGGGCATTTTCCTCTGTGGTAGTGACGTACACTGCGGGCACCAGGAGGACATTGGGAGAGTGGGGGCATTTCCCTCTGTGGTAGTGACGTACACTGCGGGCACCAGGAAGACATTGGGAGAGTGTGGGCATTTCCCTCTGTGGTAGTGACGTACACTGCGGGCACCAGGAGGACATTGGGAGAGTGTGGGCATTTCCCTCTGTGGTAGTGACGTACACTGCGGGCACCAGGACATTGGGAGAGTGTGGGCATTTCCCTCTGTGGTAGTGATGTACACTGCGGGCACCAGGAGGCCATTGGGAGAGTGTGGGCATTTCCCTCTGTGGTGGTGACGTACACTGCGGGCACCAGGAGGACATTGCGAGAGTGTGGGCATTTCTCTCTGTGGTAGTGATGTACACTGCGGGTAACAGGAGGCCATTGGGAGAGTGTGGGCATTTTCCTCTGTGGTAGTGACGTACACTGCGGGCACCAGGAGGCCATTGGGAGAGTGTGGGCATTTTCCTCTATGGTAGTGACGTACACTGCGGGCACCAGGACATTGGGAGAGTGTGGGCATTTTCCTCTATGGTAGTGACGTACACTGCGGGCACCAGGAGGATATTGGGACAGTGTGGGTATTTCCCTGTGTGGTAGTGACGTACACTTTGGGCACCAGGAGGCCATTGGGAGAGTGTGGGCGTTTCCCTGCGTGGTAGTGACGTACACTGCGGGCACCAGGAGGCCATTGGGAGAGTGTAGGCATTTCCCTCTGTGGTAGTGACGTACACTGCGGGCACAGGAGGCCATTGGGAGAGTGTGAGCATTTCCCTGTGTGGTAGTGATGTACACTTTGGGCTCCAGGAGGCCATTGGGAGAGTGTGGGCATTTCCCTGTGTGGTAGTGACGTACACTGTGGGCACCAGGAGGCCATTGGGAGAGTGTGGGCATTTCCCTCTGTGGTAGTGATGTACACTGCGGGCATCAGGAGGACCTTGGGAGAGTGTGGGCATTTTCCTCTGTGGTAGTGACGTACACTGCGGGCACCAGGAGACCATTGGGAGAGTGTGGACATTTCCCTGTGTGGTAGTGATGTACACTTTGGGCACCAGGAGGCCATTGGGAGTGTGTGGGCATTTCCATGTGGTAGTGACGTACACTGCGGGCACCAGGAGGCCATTGGGAGAGTGTTGGAATTTCCCTGTGTGGTAGAGACGTACACTGCGGGCACCAGGAGGACATTGGGAGAGTGTGGGCATTTCCCTCTGTGGTAGTGACGTACACTGCGGGCACCAGGAGGACATTGTGAGAGTGTGGGCATTTTCCTCTGTGGTAGTGACGTACACTGCGGGCAACAGGAGGACATTGGGAGAGTGTGGGTATTTTCCGGTGGTGGTGACGTACACTGCGGGCACCAGGAGGACATTGGGAGAGTGTGGGCATTTCCCTCTGTGGTAGTGACGTACACTGCGGGCATCAGGAGGACATTGTGAGAGTGTGGGCATTTTCCTCTGTGGTAGTGACGTACACTGCGGGCACCAGGAGGACATTGGGAGAGTGTGGGCATTTCCCTCTGTGGTAGTGACGTACACTGCGGGCACCAGGAAGACATTGGGAGAGTGTGGGCATTTCCCTCTGTGGCAGTGACGTACACTGCGGGCACCAGGAGGACATTGGGAGAGTGTGGGCATTTCCCTCTGTGGTAGTGACTTACACTGCAGGCACCAGGAGGACATTGGGAGAGTGTGGGCATTTCCCTCTGTGGTAGTGACGTACACTGCGGGCACCAGGAGGACATTGGGAGAGTGTGGGCATTTCCCTCTGTGGTAGTGACGTACACTGCGGGCACCAGGAGGACATAGGGAGAGTGTGGGCATTTCCCTCTGTGGTAGTGATGTACACTGCGGGCACCAGGAGGCCATTGGGAGAGTGTGGGCATTTCCCTCTGTGGTGGTGACGTACACTGCGGGCACCAGGAGGACATTGCGAGAGTGTGGGCATTTCTCTCTGTGATAGTGATGTACACTGCGGGCACCAGGAGGCCATTGGGAAAGTGTGGGCATTTTCCTCTATGGTAGTGACGTACACTGAGGGCACCAGGACATTGGGAGAGTGTGGGCATTTTCCTCTACGGTAGTGACGTACACTGCGGGCACCAGGAGGATATTGGGACAGTGTGGGTATTTCCCTGTGTGGTAGTGACGTACACTTTGGGCACCAGGAGGCCATTGGGAGAGTGTGGGCGTTTCCCTGCGTGGTAGTGACGTACACTGCGGGCACCAGGAGGCCATTGGGAGAGTGTAGGCATTTCCCTCTGTGGTAGTGACGTACACTGCGGGCACAGGAGGCCATTGGGAGAGTGTGAGCATTTCCCTGTGTGGTAGTGATGTACACTTTGGGCTCCAGGAGGCCATTGGGAGAGTGTGGGCATTTCCCTGTGTGGTAGTGACGTACACTGTGGGCACCAGGAGGCCATTGGGAGAGTGTGGGCATTTCCCTCTGTGGTAGTGATGTACACTGCGGGCATCAGGAGGACCTTGGGAGAGTGTGGGCATTTTCCTCTGTGGTAGTGACGTACACTGCGGGCACCAGGAGACCATTGGGAGAGTGTGGACATTTCCCTGTGTGGTAGTGATGTACACTTTGGGCACCAGGAGGCCATTGGGAGTGTGTGGGCATTTCCATGTGGTAGTGACGTACACTGCGGGCACCAGGAGGCCATTGGGAGAGTGTTGGAATTTCCCTGTGTGGTAGAGACGTACACTGCGGGCACCAGGAGGACATTGGGAGAGTGTGGGCATTTCCCTCTGTGGTAGTGACGTACACTGCGGGCACCAGGAGGACATTGTGAGAGTGTGGGCATTTTCCTCTGTGGTAGTGACGTACACTGCGGGCAACAGGAGGACATTGGGAGAGTGTGGGTATTTTCCGGTGGTGGTGACGTACACTGCGGGCACCAGGAGGACATTGGGAGAGTGTGGGCATTTCCCTCTGTGGTAGTGACGTACACTGCGGGCATCAGGAGGACATTGTGAGAGTGTGGGCATTTTCCTCTGTGGTAGTGACGTACACTGCGGGCACCAGGAGGACATTGGGAGAGTGTGGGCATTTCCCTCTGTGGTAGTGACGTACACTGCGGGCACCAGGAAGACATTGGGAGAGTGTGGGCATTTCCCTCTGTGGCAGTGACGTACACTGCGGGCACCAGGAGGACATTGGGAGAGTGTGGGCATTTCCCTCTGTGGTAGTGACTTACACTGCAGGCACCAGGAGGACATTGGGAGAGTGTGGGCATTTCCCTCTGTGGTAGTGACGTACACTGCGGGCACCAGGAGGACATTGGGAGAGTGTGGGCATTTCCCTCTGTGGTAGTGACGTACACTGCGGGCACCAGGAGGACATAGGGAGAGTGTGGGCATTTCCCTCTGTGGTAGTGATGTACACTGCGGGCACCAGGAGGCCATTGGGAGAGTGTGGGCATTTCCCTCTGTGGTGGTGACGTACACTGCGGGCACCAGGAGGACATTGCGAGAGTGTGGGCATTTCTCTCTGTGATAGTGATGTACACTGCGGGCACCAGGAGGCCATTGGGAAAGTGTGGGCATTTTCCTCTATGGTAGTGACGTACACTGAGGGCACCAGGACATTGGGAGAGTGTGGGCATTTTCCTCTACGGTAGTGACGTACACTGCGGGCACCAGGAGGATATTGGGACAGTGTGGGTATTTCCCTGTGTGGTAGTGACGTACACTTTGGGCACCAGGAGGCCATTGGGAGAGTGTGGGCGTTTCCCTGCGTGGTAGTGACGTACACTGCGGGCACCAGGAGGCCATTGGGAGAGTGTGGGCATTTCCCTCTGTGGTAGTGACGTACACTGCGGGCACAGGAGGCCATTGGGAGAGTGTGAGCATTTCCCTGTGTGGTAGTGATGTACACTGCGGGCACCAGGAGGACATTGGGAGAGTGTGGGCATTTCCCTCTGTGGTAGTGACGTACACTGTGGGCACCAGGAGGACATTGGGAGAGTGTGAGCATTTCCCTCTGTGGTAGTGACGTACACTGTGGGCATCAGGAGGACATTGGGAGAGTGTGGGCATTTTCCTCTGTGGTAATGATGTACACTGCGGGCACCAGGAGGACATTGGCAGAGTGTGGGCATTTCCCTCTGTGGTAGTGACGTACACTGTGGGCACGAGGAGGACATTGGGAGAGTGTGAGCATTTCCCTCTGTGGTAGTGACGTACACTGTGGGCACCAGGAGGACATTGGGAGAGTGTGGGCATTTTCCTCTGTGGTAGTGACGTACACTGTGGGCACCAGGAGGACATTGGGAGAGTGTGGGCATTTTCCTCTGTGGTAGTGACGTACACTGTGGGCACCAGGAGGACATTGGGAGAGTGTGGGCATTTCCTTCTGTGGTAGTGACCTACACTGCGGGCACCAGGAGGACATTGGGAGAGTGTGGGCATTTCCCTCTGTGGTAGTGACGTACACTGCGGGCACCTGGAGGCCATTGGGAGAGTGTGGGCATTTCCTTCTGTGGTAGTGACGTACACTGCGGGCACCAGGACATTGGGAGAGTGTGGGCATTTTCCTCTGTGGTAGTGACGTACACTGCGGGCACCAGGAGGACATTGGGAGAGTGTGGGCATCTCCGTGTGGTAGTGACGTACACTGCGGGCACCAGGAGGCCATTGGGAGAGTGTTGGAATTTCCCTCTGTGGTAGTGACGTACACTGCGGGCACCAGGAGGACATTGTGAGAGTGTGGGCATTTTCCTCTGTGGTAGTGACGTACACTGCGGGCAACAGGAGGACATTGGGAGAGTGTGGGTATTTTCCGGTGGTGGTGACGTACACTGCGGGCACCAGGAGGACATTGGGAGAGTGTGGGCATTTCCCTCTGTGGTAGTGACGTATACTGCGGGCATCAGGAGGACATTGTGAGAGCGTGGGCATTTTCCTCTGTGGTAGTGACGTACACTGCGGGCACCAGGAGGACATTGGGAGAGTGTGGGCATTTCCCTCTGTGGTAGTGACGTACACTGCGGGCACCAGGAAGACATTGGGAGAGTGTGGGCATTTCCCTCTGTGGTAGTGACGTACACTGCGGGCACCAGGAGGACATTGGGAGAGTGTGGGCATTTCCCTCTGTGGTAGTGACGTACACTGCGGGCACCAGGACATTGGGAGAGTGTGGGCATTTCCCTCTGTGGTAGTGATGTACACTGCGGGCACCAGGAGGCCATTGGGAGAGTGTGGGCATTTCCCTCTGTGGTGGTGACGTACACTGCGGGCACCAGGAGGACATTGCGAGAGTGTGGGCATTTCTCTCTGTGGTAGTGATGTACACTGCGGGTAACAGGAGGCCATTGGGAGAGTGTGGGCATTTTCCTCTGTGGTAGTGACGTACACTGCGGGCACCAGGAGGCCATTGGGAGAGTGTGGGCATTTTCCTCTATGGTAGTGACGTACACTGCGGGCACCAGGACATTGGGAGAGTGTGGGCATTTTCCTCTATGGTAGTGACGTACACTGCGGGCACCAGGAGGATATTGGGACAGTGTGGGTATTTCCCTGTGTGGTAGTGACGTACACTTTGGGCACCAGGAGGCCATTGGGAGAGTGTGGGCGTTTCCCTGCGTGGTAGTGACGTACACTGCGGGCACCAGGAGGCCATTGGGAGAGTGTAGGCATTTCCCTCTGTGGTAGTGACGTACACTGCGGGCACAGGAGGCCATTGGGAGAGTGTGAGCATTTCCCTGTGTGGTAGTGATGTACACTTTGGGCTCCAGGAGGCCATTGGGAGAGTGTGGGCATTTCCCTGTGTGGTAGTGACGTACACTGTGGGCACCAGGAGGCCATTGGGAGAGTGTGGGCATTTCCCTCTGTGGTAGTGATGTACACTGCGGGCATCAGGAGGACCTTGGGAGAGTGTGGGCATTTTCCTCTGTGGTAGTGACGTACACTGCGGGCACCAGGAGACCATTGGGAGAGTGTGGACATTTCCCTGTGTGGTAGTGATGTACACTTTGGGCACCAGGAGGCCATTGGGAGTGTGTGGGCATTTCCATGTGGTAGTGACGTACACTGCGGGCACCAGGAGGCCATTGGGAGAGTGTTGGAATTTCCCTGTGTGGTAGAGACGTACACTGCGGGCACCAGGAGGACATTGGGAGAGTGTGGGCATTTCCCTCTGTGGTAGTGACGTACACTGCGGGCACCAGGAGGACATTGTGAGAGTGTGAGCATTTTCCTCTGTGGTAGTGACGTACACTGCGGGCACCAGGAGGACATTGGGAGAGTGTGGGCATTTCCCTGTGTGGTAGTGACGTACACTGCGGGCACCAGGAAGACATTGGGAGAGTGTGGGCATTTCCCTCTGTGGTAGTGATGTAGACTGCGGGCACCAGGAGGCCATTGGGAGAGTGTGGGCATTTTCCTCTGCGGTAGTGACGTACACTGCGGGCACCAGGAGGACATTGTGAGAGTGTGGGCATTTTCCTCTATGGTAGTGACGTACACTGCGGGCACCAGGACATTGGGAGAGTGTGGGCATTTTCCTCTGTGGTAGTGACGTACACTCTGGGCACCAGGAGGCCATTGGGAGAGTGTGGGCATTTCCCTCTGTGGTAGTGATGTACACTGCGGGCATCAGGAGGACCTTGGGAGAGTGTGGGCATTTTCCTCTGTGGTAGTGACGTACACTGCGGGCACCAGGAGGCCATTGGGAGAGTGTGGACATTTCCCTGTGTGGTAGTGATGTACACTTTGGGCACCAGGAGGCCATTGGTAGTGTGTGGGCATTTCCATGTGGTAGTGACGTACACTGTGGGCACCAGGAGGCCATTGGGAGAGTGTTGGAATTTCCCTGTGTGGTAGAGACGTACACTGCGGGCACCAGGAGGACATTGGGAGAGTGTGGGCATTTCCCTCTGTGGTAGTGACGTACACTGCGGGCACCAGGAGGACATTGTGAGAGTGTGAGCATTTTCCTCTGTGGTAGTGACGTACACTGCGGGCACCAGGAGGACATTGGGAGAGTGTGGGCATTTCCCTGTGTGGTAGTGACGTACACTGCGGGCACCAGGAAGACATTGGGAGAGTGTGGGCATTTCCCTCTGTGGTAGTGATGTAGACTGCGGGCACCAGGAGGCCATTGGGAGAGTGTGGGCAGCATCTGTACACGCAGTAATACCTATGGCAGGGGCAGTTTCTCTGTCTGTGTACGGCCCTCTACGTGAGTGGCTATGTACACAAACATTTTACCGACACACCTGCGACCCTTCCAGACGACGCCCATCTCTGTGAGTGCGCTAGGCCGCCTCCCACTCACCGCCCAGGAGCACCCACTACTTTTTCACTCCACTTCTCCCTGCGTGCGTCTTGCAACTGCGACTGTGTACAGACACAACTGGGACGCATCGCAGTACCAACCCCCCCCAAAAAACAACGCTCATCTCTATCTTACAACAGCAGTGCCTCTACCTCTGAATCAGGCCCAATGTCAGGTGAATGGACAGAATGAGGCATAATATGAGGGAAATGGACTGGAAGAGGCATAATGTGAGGTGAATGGACAAGATGAGGCATAACGTGAGGTGTAGGATGAGGCATAGCGTGAGGTGAATAGGAAGAGGCATAATGTGAGGTGAATGGACAAGATGAGGAATAATGTGAGGTGAATAGGATGAGGCATAACGTGAGGGAATGGAAAGGTGAGGGATAACGTGCGGTGAATGGTCAAGATGAGACATAATATGAGGTAAATGGACAGGATGAGGCATAAAGTGAGGTGTAAGGATTGCTTGAGGCATAATATGAGGAGCGAGGTACAGGGTGACACATCATGTGAGGAGCGAGGTACAGGGTGACACATCATGTGAGGTGAGAGGTGCAGGTACACAGTGAGGCACAATGTGGTGTGTGAGGTTCAGGGATAGGATTATAGAGAATGGGGGAGATGTATTGTAGCGCACACATCTTGCCACTATAACTCTTCCTGCTTCGCTTCTATACTGAGGAGAAGCCGGAATCGCTAACGATGAGAAGTGTGAATGAGTGTAATCTCCCCCATTAGGCGATCCCTGCCAGACCCCTCAGCGAGTCAGCCTAGTGCCTCACCTCCCGGCCGGCTCTACTGGGCGGGCGCGAGATCTTGCGTGGAGCCCGGCTGTCCCTGCTGTGCTGATAGGGGAATGACAGCTGCAGCTATGGGAATGGTCGATGGTACTGAGCGTTCATACTGTACATTGATGGTGGCACATCTTGTAGATAGCAGCGCCGATAATGACATGACGTATAGCGCCTCTGTCATTTACCACCCAGCCCCACATTACTACATGGGGTAGAAGCGGTATCAGCGCATATTACGTGTGCGGGTACCACCCCTCCCCCATACTCCCGGGTGATACATTTCCCCAGTGTGAGGGGAGTGACAGGATGAGGCACAAGGATGTGTGAGGTAAATGGACAGGATGAGACATAACATGAGGTGCAGGAGGACGTGTAATGTGAGGTGCAGGAGGACGTGTAATGTGAGGTGCAGGAGGACGTGTAATGTGAGGTGCAGGAGGACGTGTAATGTGAGGTGCAGGAGGACGTGTAATGTGAGGTGCAGGATGACGTGCAATGTGAGGTGCAGGATGACGTGTAATGTGAGGTGCAGGATGACGTATAATGTGAGGTGCAGGATGACGTGCAATGTGAGGTGCAGGATGACGTGTAATGTGAGGTGCAGGATGACGTGTAATGTGAGGTGCAGGATGACGTGTAATGTGAGGTGCAGGAGGACGTGTAATGTGAGGTGCAGGAGGACGTGTAATGTGAGGTTAAATAACAAGGGGGGAGATGTATGAAGCCCAGAAACGGTATCAGCACACGTTATGTGCGCTGATACCGCTTCTCCCCAATGTATGATCGGGGGTCTGGGTGGTAAATGACAGGGGCGCTATGCACCCCTGTCATTATCGGCGCTGCTATCTACAAGATAGCAGCGCCAACAGCCTGGGCTATGTACGAACGGTCATAACGCATGACCGTTCGGCCGGCTGTAGCTATCGTTATTGACAGCTACAACCTGGCGCTGCCCTATCTCCACAGCAGGGACAGTGCTGTCCCTGCTGCGGCGGCTGCTGGCCCAAGGCTCCACGCGGGGATCTCGCGATACTTGCGAGTTCCCGCGCATGCTCAGTGGAGCCGGCCGGGAAGAGACACAGCGCATCAGCACTAGGCTGATGCGCTGTTGTCTCTAGCGGGTAGCGCCGGAGGGGGGAGTTAACGCTCCCCCTCTCCAGCCGATGACATGTTTATACATCTCATCGGTAGTGCTTCCTGCTTCGCCTCGGTAAAGAGGCGAAGCGGGAAGCATTATAGCGGTACGGTAAGTGCCGCTATAATACATCTACCCCAATGTGAGGTTCAGGGACAGGATACGACTGCAGGTAGAGAATGAGCCACGGTGTGAGGTGTAGGGCCTGGATGAGGCACTGTGTGAGCTGCAGGGACAGGGTGAGGCACTGTGTGAGCTGCAGGGACAGGATGAGGTACGGTGTGTGCTGCAGTGACAGGATGAGGCACGGTGTGTGGTGCAGGGACAGGATGAGGCACGGTGTGAGCTGCAGGGACAGGATGAGGTACGGTGTGAGCTGCAGGGACAGGATGAGGTACGGTGTGTGATGCAGGGACAGGATGAGGTACGGTGTGTGCTGCAGTGACAGGGTGAGGCACGGTGTGTGGTGCAGGGACAGGATGAGGCACGGTGTGAGCTGCAGGGACAGGATGAGGTACGGTGTGAGCTGCAGGGACAGGATGAGGCACGGTGTGAGCTGCAGGGACGGTATGAGGTACGGATTGAGCTGCAAGGACAGGATGAGGCACGGTGTGTGGTGCAGGAACAGGATGAGGCACGGTGAGCTGCAGGGACAGGATGAGGCACGGTGTGAGGTGCAGGAACAGGATGAGGTATGGTGAGCTGCAGGGACAGGATGATGTATGGTGTGAGCTGCAGGGACAGGATGAGGCACGGTGTGAGGTGCAGGAACAGGATGAGGCACGGTGTGTGGTGCAGGGACAGGGTGAGGTACGCTGTCAGCTGCAGGGACAGGATGAGGTACGGTGAGCTGAAGGGACAGGATGAGGTACGGTGTGAGGTGCAGGGACAAGATGAGGTACGGTGTGAGCAGCAGGGACAGGAAGAGGTACGGTGTGAGCTGCTGGGACATGATGAGGCACGGTGTGAGCTGCAGGGACGGTATGAGGTACGGGTTGAGCTGCTGGGACATGATGAGGCACGGTGTGTGGTGCAGGAACAGGATGAGGAACGGTGTGAGCTGCAGGGACAGGATGAGGTACGTTGTGTGGTGCAGGAACAGGATGAGGTACGGTGTGAGCTGCAGGGACAGGATGAGGTACGGTGAGAGCTGCAAGGACAGGATGAGGCACGGTGTGAGCTGCAGGAACAGGATGAGGCACGGTGTGTGGTGCAGGGACAGGATGAGGCACGGTGTGAGCTGCAGGGACAGGATGAGGCACGGTGTGAGCTGCAGGGACAGGATGAGGTACGGTGTGTGGTGCAGGGACAGGATGAGGCACGGTGTGAGCTGCAGGGACAGGATGAGGTACGGTGTGAGCTGCAGGGACAGGAGGAGGTACGGTGTGTGATGCAGGGACAGGATGAGGTACGGTGTGTGCTGCAGTGACAGGATGAGGCACGGTGTGTGGTGCAGGGACAGGATGAGGCACGGTGTGAGCTGCAGGGACAGGATGAGGTACGGTGTGAGCTGCAGGGACAGGATGAGGCACGGTGTGAGCTGCAGGGACGGTATGAGGTACGGATTGAGCTGCAAGGACAGAATGAGGCACGGTGTGAGGTGCAGGAACAGGATGAGGTACGGTGTGAGCTGCAGGGACAGGATGAGGTACGGTGTGTGGTGCAGGAACAGGATGAGGTACAGTGTGAGCTGCAGGGACAGGATGAGGCACGGTGTGTGGTGCAGGAACAGGATGAGGCACGGTGAGCTGCAGGGACAGGATGAGGCACGGTGTGAGGTGCAGGAACAGAATGAGGTATGGTGAGCTGCAAGGACAGGATGATGTATGGTGTGAGCTGCAGGGACAGGATGAGGCACGGTGTGAGGTGCAGGAACAGGATGAGGCACGGTGTGTGGTGCAGGGACAGGGTGAGGTACGGTGTCAGCTGCAGGGACAGGATGAGGTACGGTGAGCTGAAGGGACAGGATGAGGTACGGTGTGAGGTGCAGGGACAAGATGAGGTACGGTGTGAGCTGCAGGGACAGGAAGAGGTACGGTGTGAGCTGCTGGGACATGATGAGGCACGGTGTGAGCTGCAGGGACGGTATGAGATACGGGTTGAGCTGCTGGGACATGATGAGGCACGGTGTGTGGTGCAGGAACAGGATGAGGTACGGTGTGAGCTGCAGGGACAGGATGAGGTACGTTGTGTGGTGCAGGAACAGGATGAGGTACGGTGTGAGCTGCAGGGACAGGATGAGGTACGGTGAGAGCTGCAAGGACAGGATGAGGCACGGTGTGAGCTGCAGGAACAGGATGAGGCACGGTGTGTGGTGCAGGGACAGGATGAGGCACGGTGTGAGCTGCAGGGACAGGATGAGGCACGGTGTAGGGTGCAGGGACAGGATGAGGCACGGTGAGAGCTGCAGGGACAGGATGAGGTACGGTGTGTGGCGCAGGAACAGTATGAGGCACGGTGAGAGCTGCAGGGACAGGATGAGGCACGGAGTCTGGTGCAGGAACAGGATGAGGTACGGTGAGCTGCAGGGACAGGATGAGGTATGGTGTGAGCTGCAGGGACAAGAAGAGGCACGGTGTGAGGTGCAGGGACAGGATGTGGCACGGTGTGTGGTGCAGGGACAAGATGAGGTACGGTGTGAGCTGCAGGGACAGGAAGAGGTAGGGTGTGAGCTGCTGGGACATGATGAGGCACGGTGTGCGGTGCAGGAACAGGATGAGATACTGTGTGAGCTGCAGGGACAGGATGAGGTACGTTGTGTGGTGCAGGAACAGGATGAGGTACGGTGTGAGCTGCAGGGACAGGATGAGGCACGGTGAGCAGCAGGGACAGGATGAGGCACGGTGTGAGGTGCAGGAACAGGATGAGGTACGGTGAGCTGCAGGGATAGGATGATGTACGGTGTGAGCTGCAGGGACAAGAGGAGGCACGGTGTGAGCTACAGGGACAGGATGAGGCACGGTGTGAAGTGCAGGAACAGGATGAGGCACGGTGAGCTGCAGGGACAGGATGCGGCACGGAGTGTGGTGCAGGAACAGGATGAGGTACGGTGAGATGCAGGGACAGGATGAGGTACGGTGTGAGCTTCAGGGACAAGAAGAGGCACGGTGTGAGCTGCAGGGACAGGATGAGGCATGGTGTGAGGTGCAGGAACAGGATGAGGCACGGTGTGTGGTGCAGGGACAGGGTGAGGTACGGTGTCAGCTGTAGGGACAGGATAAGGTACGGTGAGCTGCAGGGACAGGATGAGGTACGGTTTGAGGTGCAGGGATAGGATGAGGTAAGGTGTGTGGTGCAGGGACAGGATGAGGCACGATGTGTGGTGCAGGGACAGGATGAGGCACGATGTGTGGTGCAGGGACAGGATGAGGCACCGTGTGAGCTGCAGGAACAGGATGAGACACGGTGTGGGGTGCAGGGACAGGATG
The DNA here is from genome assembly GCA_031769625.1 of Taudactylus pleione. Classification (NCBI taxonomy): domain Eukaryota; kingdom Metazoa; phylum Chordata; class Amphibia; order Anura; family Myobatrachidae; genus Taudactylus; species Taudactylus pleione. The sequence continues at coordinate 168,049 of JAUIMM010002854.1, forward strand.
AGGCACGGTGTGAGCTGCAGGGACAGGATGAGGAACGGTGAGACCTGCAGGGACAGGATGAGGTATGGTGAGCTGCAAGGACAGGATGATGTATGGTGTGAGCTGCAGGGACAGGATGAGGCACGGTGTGAGGTGCAGGAACAGGATGAGGCACGGTGTGTGGTGCAGGGACAGGGTGAGGTACGGTGTCAGCTGCAGGGACAGGATGAGGTACAGTGAGCTGAAGGGACAGGATGAGGTACGGTGTGAGGTGCAGGGACAAGATGAGGTACGGTGTGAGCTGCAGGGACAGGAAGAGGTACGGTGTGAGCTGCTGGGACATGATGAGGCACGGTGTGAGCTGCAGGGACGGTATGAGATACGGGTTGAGCTGCTGGGACATGATGAGGCACGGTGTGTGGTGCAGGAACAGGATGAGGTACGGTGTGAGCTGCAGGGACAGGATGAGGTACGTTGTGTGGTGCAGGAACAGGATGAGGTACGGTGTGAGCTGCAGGGACAGGATGAGGTACGGTGAGAGCTGCAAGGACAGGATGAGGCACGGTGTGAGCTGCAGGAACAGGATGAGGCACGGTGTGTGGTGCAGGGACAGGATGAGGCACGGTGTGAGCTGCAGGGACAGGATGAGGCACGGTGTGGGGTGCAGGGACAGGATGAGGCACGGTGAGAGCTGCAGGGACAGGATGAGGTACGGTGTGTGGCACAGGAACAGTATGAGGCACGGTGAGAGCTGCAGGGACAGGATGAGGCACGGAGTCTGTTGCAGGAACAGGATGAGGTACGGTGAGCTGCAGGGACAGGATGAGGTATGGTGTGAGCTGCAGGGACAAGAAGAGGCACGGTGTGAGGTGCAGGGACAGGATGTGGCACGGTGTGTGGTGCAGGGACAAGATGAGGTACGGTGTGAGCTGCAGGGACAGGAAGAGGTACGGTGTGAGCTGCTGGGACATGATGAGGCACGGTGTGAGCTGCAGGGACGGTATGAGGTACGGTTTGAGCTGCTGGGACATGATGAGGCACGGTGTGTGGTGCAGGAACAGGATGAGGTACTGTGTGAGCTGCAGGGACAGGATGAGGTACGTTGTGTGGTGCAGGAACAGGATGAGGTACGGTGTGAGCTGCAGGGACAGGATGAGGCACGGTGTGTGGTGCAGGAACAGGATGAGGCACGGTGAGCAGCAGGGACAGGATGAGGCACGGTGTGAGGTGCAGGAACAGGATGAGGTACGGTGAGCTGCAGGGATAGGATGATGTACGGTGTGAGCTACAGGGACAGGATGAGGCACGGTGTGAAGTGCAGGAACAGGATGAGGCACGGTGAGCTGCAGGGACAGGATGCGGCACGGAGTGTGGTGCAGGAACAGGATGAGGTACGGTGAGATGCAGGGACAGGATGAGGTACGGTGTGAGCTGCAGGGACAAGAAGAGGCACGGTGTGAGCTGCAGGGACAGGATGAGGCATGGTGTGAGGTGCAGGAACAGGATGAGGCACGGTGTGTGGTGCAGGGACAGGGTGAGGTACGGTGTCAGCTGTAGGGACAGGATAAGGTACGGTGAGCTGCAGGGACAGGATGAGGTACGGTGTGAGTTGCAGGGACAGGATGAGGCACGGTGTGAGGACCAGGGACAGGATGAGGTACGGTGTGTGGTGCAGGAACAGGATGAGGCACGGTGTGTAATGCAGGGACAGGATGAGGCACGGTGTGTGGTGCAGGGACAGGATGAGGTACTGTGTGTGGCGCAGGAACAGTATGAGGCACGGTGAGAGCTGCAGGGACAGGATCAGGCACGGTGAGAGCTGCAGGGACAGGATGAGGTACGGTGTGAGCTGCAAGGACAGGATGAGGCACGGTGTGAGCTGCAGGAACAGGATGAGGCACGGTGTGTGTTGCAGGGACAGGATGAGGCACGGTGAGAGCTGCAGGGACAGGATGAGGCACGGTGTGGGGTGCAGGAACAGGATGAGGCACGTTGTGAGCTGAAGGGACAGGATGAGGTACGGTGAGAGCTGCAGGGACAGGATGAGGCACGGTGTGTGATACAGGAACAGGATAAGGGACGGTGAGCTGCAGGGACAGGATGAGGCACGGTGTGTGGTGCAGGAACAGGAGGAGGCACGGTGTGTGATACAGGAACAGGATGAGGCACGGTGAGCTGCAGGGACAGGATGAGGCACGGTGTGTGATGCAGGGACAGGATGAGGTACGGTGTGAGCTGCAAGGACAGGATGAGGCACGGTGTGAGGTGCAGGGACAGGATGAAGCACTGTGTGAGCTGCAGGGACAGGATGAGGTACGGTGTGTGATGCAGGAACAGGATGAGGCACGGTGTGGGGTGCAGGGACAGGATGAGACACGGTGTGAGCTGCAGGGACAGGATGAGGTACGGTGAGAGCTGCAGGGACAGGATGAGGCACGGTGTGTGATACAGGAACAGGATAAGGCACGGTGAGCTGCAGGGACAGGATGAGGCACGGTGTGTGATACAGGAACAGGATAAGGCACGGTGAGCTGCAGGGACAGGATGAGGCACAGTGTGTGGTGCAGGAACAGGAGGAGGCACGGTGTGTGATACAGGAACAGGATGAGGCACGGTGAGCTGCAGGGACAGGATGAGGCACGGTGTGTGATGCAGGGACAGGTTGAGGTACGGTGTGAGCTGCAAGGACAGGATGAGGCACGGTGTGAGGTGCAGGGACAGGATGAGGCACGGTGTGCGCAGCAGGGCCAGGATGAAGCACTGTGTGAGCTGCAGGGACAGGATGAGGTACGGTGTGTGGTGCAGGAGCAGGATGAGGTACGGTGTGTGGTGCAGGGACAGGATGAGGTACGGTGTGAGCTGCAGGGACAGGATGAGGCACGGTGTGTGGTGCAGGGACAGGATGAGGTACGGTGTGAGCTGCAGGGACAAGATGAGGTACGGTGCGAGTTGAAGGGACAGGATGAGGTACGGTGTGTAGTGCAGGCACAGGATGAGGTACAGTGTCAGCTGCAGGAACAGGATGAGGTACGGTGTGAGGTGCAGGGACAGGATGAGGTACGGTGTGAGGTGCAGGGACAGGATGAGGCACGGTGTGAACTGCAGGGACAGGATGAGGCACGGTGTGTGGTGCAGGGACAGGATGAGGTACGGTGTCAGCTGCAGGGACAGGATGAAGGACGATGTCAGCTGCAGGGACAGGGTGAGGCACGGTGTGAGGTGCAGGGACAGGATGAGGTACGGTGTGACCTGCAGGGAGAGGATGAGGTACGGTGAGCTACAGGGACAGGATGAGGTACGGTGTGAGTTGCAGGGACAGGAAGAGGTACGGTGAGCTGCAGGGACAGGATGAGGTACGGTGTGTGGTGCAGGGACAGGATGAGGTATGATGTGAGCTGCAGGGACAGGATGAGGCACGGTGTGTGGTGTAGGGACAGGATGAGGTATGGTGTGAGCTGCAGGGACAGGATGAGGTACGGTGTCAGCTGCAGGGACAGGATGAGGTAGGTTGTGAGCTGCAGGGACAAGATGAGGCACTGTGTGTGGTGCAGGGACAGGATGAGGTACGGTGTCAGCTGCAGGGACAGGATGAGGTACGGTGTGTGGTGCAGGGACAGGATGAGGTACGGTGTGAGCTGCAGGGACAGGATGAGGCACAGTGTGTGGTGCAGGGACAGGATGAGGTACGGTGTGAGCTGCAGGGACAGAATGAGGCACGGTGTGTGGTGCATGGACAGGATGAGGTACGGTGTGAGCTGCAGGGACAGGATGAGGCACGGTGTGTGATGCAGGAACAGGATGAGGCATGGTGTGTGATGCAGGGACAGGATGAGGCACGGTGTGTGATGCAGGAACAGGATGAGGCATGGTGTGTGATGCAGGGACAGGATGAGGCACGGTGTGTGATGCAGGAACAGGATAAGGCATGGTGTGTGATGCAGGGACAGGATGAGGCACGGTGTGTGATGCAGGAACAGGATGAGGCATGGTGTGTGATGCAGGGACAGGATGAGGCACGGTGTGAGCTGCAGGAACAGGATGAGGCACGGTGTGTGGTGCAGGGACAGGATGAGGCACGGTGTGAGCTGCAGGGACAGGATGAGGCACGGTGTGGGGTGCAGGGACAGGATGAGGCACTGTGTGTGGCGCAGGAACAGTATGAGGCACGGTGAGAGCTGCAGGGACAGGATCAGGCACGGTGAGAGCTGCAGGGACAGGATGAGGTACGGTGTGAGCTGCAAGGACAGGATGAGGCACGGTGTGAGCTGCAGGAACAGGATGAGGCATGGTGTGTGGTGCAGGGACAGGATGAGGCACGGTGAGAGCTGCAGGGACAGGATGAGGCACGGTGTGGGGTGCAGGAACAGGATGAGGCACGGTGTGAGCTGCAGGGACAGGATGAGGCACGGTGTGTGGTGCAGGAACAGGAGGAGGCACGGTGTGTGATACAGGAACAGGATGAGGCACGGTGAGCTGCAGGGACAGGATGAGGCACGGTGTGTGATGCAGGGACAGGTTGAGGTACGGTGTGAGCTGCAAGGACAGGATGAGGCACGGTGTGAGGTGCAGGGACAGGATGAGGCACGGTGTGCGCAGCAGGGCCAGGATGAAGCACTGTGTGAGCTGCAGGGACAGGATGAGGTACGGTGTGTGGTGCAGGAGCAGGATGAGGTACGGTGTGTGGTGCAGGGACAGGATGAGGTACGGTGTGAGCTGCAGGGACAGGATGAGGCACGGTGTGTGGTGCAGGGACAGGATGAGGTACGGTGTGAGCTGCAGGGACAAGATGAGGTACGGTGCGAGTTGAAGGGACAGGATGAGGTACGGTGTGTAGTGCAGGCACAGGATGAGGTACAGTGTCAGCTGCAGGAACAGGATGAGGTACGGTGTGAGGTGCAGGGACAGGATGAGGTACGGTGTGAGGTGCAGGGACAGGATGAGGCACGGTGTGAACTGCAGGGACAGGATGAGGCACGGTGTGTGGTGCAGGGACAGGATGAGGTACGGTGTCAGCTGCAGGGACAGGATGAAGGACGATGTCAGCTGCAGGGACAGGGTGAGGCACGGTGTGAGGTGCAGGGACAGGATGAGGTACGGTGTGACCTGCAGGGAGAGGATGAGGTACGGTGAGCTACAGGGACAGGATGAGGTACGGTGTGAGTTGCAGGGACAGGAAGAGGTACGGTGAGCTGCAGGGACAGGATGAGGTACGGTGTGTGGTGCAGGGACAGGATGAGGTATGATGTGAGCTGCAGGGACAGGATGAGGCACGGTGTGTGGTGTACGGACAGGATGAGGTATGGTGTGAGCTGCAGGGACAGGATGAGGTACGGTGTCAGCTGCAGGGACAAGATGAGGTAGGTTGTGAGCTGCAGGGACAAGATGAGGCACTGTGTGTGGTGCAGGGACAGGATGAGGTACGGTGTCAGCTGCAGGGACAGGATGAGGTACGGTGTGTGGTGCAGGGACAGGATGAGGTACGGTGTGAGCTGCAGGGACAGGATGAGGCACGGTGTGTGGTGCAGGGACAGGATGAGGTACGGTGTGAGCTGCAGGGACAGAATGAGGCACGGTGTGTGGTGCATGGACAGGATGAGGTACGGTGTGAGCTGCAGGGACAGGATGAGGCACGGTGTGTGATGCAGGAACAGGATGAGGCATGGTGTGTGATGCAGGAACAGGATGAGGCACGGTGTGTGATGCAGGAACAGGATGAGGCACGGTGTGTGATGCAGGGACAGGATGAGGCACGGTGTGTGATGCAGGAACAGGATAAGGCATGGTGTGTGATGCAGGGACAGGATGAGGCACGGTGTGTGATGCAGGAACAGGATGAGGCACGGTGTGTGATGCAGGGACAGGATGAGGTACGGTGAGAGCTGCAGGGACAGGATGAGGTACGGTGAGCTGCAAGGACAGGATGAGGCACGGTGTGTGGTGCAGGGACAGGATGAGGTACGGTGTGAGGTGCAGGGACAGGATGAGGCACGGTGTGAGCTGCAGGGACAGGATGAGGCACGGTGTGAGGTGCAGGAACAGGATGAGGCACGGTGTGAGGTGCAGGAACAGGATGAGGCACGGTTTGATCTGCAGGGACAGGATGAGGTACGGTGAGCTGCAGGGACAGGATGAGGTACGGTGTGAGGTGCAGGGACAGTATGAGGCACGGTGTGAGGTGCAGGGACAGGGTGAGGTACGGTGTGTGGTGCAGGAATAGGATGAGGCACGGCGTGTGTAGCAGGAACAGGATGAGGCACGGTGTGTGGTGCTCCCGTGTGTGTGCACTAGTAACCTGTGCTCCTGTGTGTGCACTAGTAACCTGTGCTCCTGTGTGTGTGTGTATTAACCTGTTCTACTGTGTGTGTGCACTAACTTGTGCTCCTGTGTGTGTGTGTGTGCACTAACCTGTGCTCCTGTGTGTGTGTGCACTAGTAACCTGTGCTCCTGTGTGTGTGCACTAGTAACCTGTGCTCCTGTGTGTGTGTGCACAAGTAACCTGTGCTCCTGTGTGTGTGTGTGTGTGCACTAGTAACCTGTGCTCCTGTGTGTGTGTGCACTAGTAACCTGTGCTCCTGTGTGTGTGTGCACTAGTAACCTGTGCTCCTGTGTGTGTGTGCACTAGTAACCTGTGCTCCTGTGTGTGTGCACTAGTAACCTGTGCTCCTGTGTGTGTGTGCACTAGTAACCTGTGCTCCTGTGTGCGTGCACTAGTAACCTGTGCTCCTGTGTGTGTGTGCACTAGTAACCTGTTCTCCTGTGTGTGTGTGCACAAGTAACCTGTGCTCCTGTGTGTGTGTGCACTAGTAACCTGTGCTCCTGTGTGTGTGTGCACAAGTAACCTGTGCTCCTGTGTGTGTGTGCACTAGTAACCTGTGCTCCTGTGTGTGTATGCACAAGTAACCTGTGCTCCTGTGTGTGTGTGCACTAGTAACCTGTGCTCCTGTGTGTGTGTGCACAAGTAACCTGTGCTCTTGTGTGTGTGTGTGCACTAGTAACCTGTGCTCCTGTGTGTGTGTGTGCACTAGTAACCTGTGCTCCTGTGTGTGTGTGCACTAGTAACCTGTGCTCCTGTGTGTGTGTGCACTAGTAACCTGTGCTCCTGTGTGTGTGTGCACTAGTATCCTGTGCTCCTGTGTGCGTGCACTAGTAACCTGTGCTCCTGTGTGTGTGTAAACTAGTAACCTGTGCTCCTGTGTTTGTGTGCACAAGTAACCTGTGCTCCTGTGTGTGTGTGCACTAGTAACCTGTGCTCCTGTGTGTGTGTGTGCACTAGTAACCTGTGCTCCTGTGTGTGTGTGCACTAGTAACCTGTGCTCCTGTGTGTGTGCCCTAGTAACCTGTGCTCCTGTGTGTGTGTGCACTAGTAACCTGTGCTCCTGTGTGTGTGTGCACTAGTAACCTGTGCTCCTGTGTGTGTGTGCACTAGTAACCTGTGCTCCTGTGTGTGTGCACTAGTAACCTGTGCTCGTGTGTGTGTGTGTGTGTGTGTGTGTGTGTGTGTGTGTGCACTAGTAACCTGTGCTCCTGTGTGTGTGTGCACTAGTAACCTGTGCTCCTGTGTGTGTGCACTAGTAACCTGTGCTCCTGTGTGTGTGTGTGCCTAGTAACCTGTGCTCCTGTGTGTGTGTGCCTAGTAACCTGTGCTCCCGTGTGTGTGCACTAGTAACCTGTGCTCCTGTGTGTGTGTGCACTAGTAACCTGTGCTCCTGTGTGTGTGCACTAGTAACCTGTGCTCCTGTGTGTGTGTGCACAAGTAACCTGTGCTCCTGTGAGTGTGTGTGCACTAGTAACCTGTGCTCCTGTGTGTGTGTGTGCACTAGTAACCTGTGCTCCTGTGTGTGTGCACTAGTAACCTGTGCTCCTGTGTGTGTGTGCACTAGTAACCTGTGCTCCTGTGTGTGTGTGCACTAGTAACCTGTGCTCCTGTGTGTGTGTGCACTAGTATTCTGTGCTCCTGTGTGTGTGTGCACTAGTAACCTGTGCTCCTGTGTGTGTGTGCACTAGTAACCTGTGCTCCTGTGTGTGTGCACTAGTAACCTGTGCTCCTGTCTGTGTGTGCACTAGTAACCTGTGCTCCTGTGTGTGTGTGCACTAGTAACCTGTGCTCCTGTGTGTGTGTGCACTAGTAACCTGTGCTCCTGTGTGTGTGTGCACTAGTAACCTGTGCTCCTGTGTGTGTGTGCACTAGTAACCTGTGCTCCTGTGTGCGTGCACTAGTAACCTGTGCTCCTGTGTGTGTGTGCACTAGTAACCTGTGCTCCAGTGTGTGTGTGCACAAGTAACCTGTGCTCCTGTGTGTGTGTGCACTAGTAACCTGTGCTCCTGTGTGTGTGTGTGCACTAGTAACCTGTGCTCCTGTGTGTGTGTGCACTAGTAACCTGTGCTCCTGTGTGTGTGCACTAGTAACCTGTGCTCCTGTGTGTGTGTGCACTAGTAACCTGTGCTCCGTGTGTGTGTGTGCACTAGTAACCTGTGCTCCTGTGTGTGTGCACTAGTAACCTGTGCTCCTGTGTGTGTGCGTGCACTAGTAACCTGTGCTCCTGTGTGTGTTTGTTGTGTGTGTGTGTGCACTAGTAACCTGTGCTCCTGTGTGTGTGTGCACTAGTAACCTGTGCTCCTGTGTGTGTGCACTAGTAACCTGTGCTCCTGTGTGTGTGTGTGCACTAGTAACCTGTGCTCCTGTGTGTGTGTGCACTAGTAACCTGTGCTCCGTGTGTGTGTGCCCTAGTAACCTGTGCTCCTGTGTGTGTGTGTGCACTAGTAACCTGTGCTCCTGTGTGTGTGTGCAATAGTAACCTGTGCTCCTGTGTGTGTGTGCACAAGTAACCTGTGCTCCTGTGTGTGTGTGTGCACTAGTAACCTGTGCTCCTGTGTGTGTGTGTGTGCACTAGTAACCTGTGCTCCTGTGTGTGTGTGTGCACTAGTAACCTGTGCTCCTGTGTGTGTGTGCACTAGTAACCTGTGCTCCTGTGTGTGTGCACTAGTAACCTGTGCTCCTGTGTGTGTGTGCACTAGTAACCTGTGCTCCTGTGTGTGTGTGCACTAGTATCCTGTGCTCCTGTGTGTGTGTGCACTAGTAACCTGTGCTCCTGTGTGTGTGTGCACTAGTAACCTGTGCTCCTGTGTGTGTGCACTAGTAACCTGTGCTCCTGTGTGTGTGTGCACTAGTAACCTGTGCTCCTGTGTGTGTGTGCACTAGTAACCTGTGCTCCTGTGTGTGTGTGCACTAGTAACCTGTGCTCCTGTGTGTGTGTGCACTAGTAACCTGTGCTCCTGTGTGTGTGTGCACTAGTAACCTGTGCTCCTGTGTGTGTGTGCACTAGTAACCTGTGCTCCTGTGTGTGTGCACTAGTAACCTGTGCTCCTGTGTGTGTGTGCACTAGTAACCTGTGCTCCAGTGTGTGTGTGCACAAGTAACCTGTGCTCCTGTGTGTGTGTGCACTAGTAACCTGTGCTCCTGTGTGTGTGTGTGCACTAGTAACCTGTGCTCCTGTGTGTGTGTGCACTAGTAACCTGTGCTCCTGTGTGTGTGCACTAGTAACCTGTGCTCCTGTGTGTGTGTGCACTAGTAACCTGTGCTCCTGTGTGTGTGTGCACTAGTAACCTGTGCTCCTGTGTGTGTGCACTAGTAACCTGTGCTCCTGTGTGTGTGCGTGCACTAGTAACCTGTGCTCCTGTGTGTGTGTTGTGTGTGTGTGTGCACTAGTAACCTTGTGCTCCTGTGTGTGTGTGCACTAGTAACCTTGTGCTCCTGTGTGTGTGTGCACTAGTAACCTGTGCTCCTGTGTGTGTGTGTGCACTAGTAACCTGTGCTCCTGTGTGTGTGTGCACTAGTAACCTGTGCTCCTGTGTGTGTGCACTAGTAACCTGTGCTCCTGTGTGTGTGTGTGCACTAGTAACCTGTGCTCCTGTGTGTGTGTGCACTAGTAACCTGTGCTCCTGTGTGTGTGTGCACAAGTAACCTGTGCTCCTGTGTGTGTGTGTGCACTAGTAACCTGTGCTCCTGTGTGTGTGTGTGCACTAGTAACCTGTGCTCCTGTGTGTGTGTGCACTAGTAACCTGTGCTCCTGTGTGTGTGTGTGCACTAGTAACCTGTGCTCCTGTGTGTGTGTGCACTAGTAACCTGTGCTCCTGTGTGTGTGTGCACTAGTAACCTGTGCTCCTGTGTGTGTGTGCACTAGTAACCTGTGCTCCTGTGTGCGTGCACTAGTAACCTGTGCTCCTGTGTGTGTGTGCACTAGTAACCTGTGCTCCAGTGTGTGTGTGCACAAGTAACCTGTGCTCCTGTGTGTGTGTGCACTAGTAACCTGTGCTCCTGTGTGTGTGTGCACTAGTAACCTGTGCTCCTGTGTGTGTGTGCACTAGTAACCTGTGCTCCTGTGTGTGTGTGCACTAGTAACCTGTGCTCCTGTGTGTGTGTGCACTAGTAACCTGTGCTCCAGTGTGTGTGTGCACTAGTAACCTGTGCTCCTGTGTGTGTGCACTAGTAACCTGTGCTCCTGTGTGTGTGCGTACACTAGTAACCTGTGCTCCTGTGTGTTTGTGTGTGTGTGTGTGTGTGTCGTGTGTGTGTGTGTGCACTAGTAACCTGTGCTCCTGTGTGTGTGTGCACTAGTAACCTGTGCTCCTGTGTGTGTGCACTAGTAACCTGTGCTCCTGTGTGTGTGTGTGCACTAGTAACCTGTGCTCCTGTGTGTGTGTGCACTAGTAACCTGTGCTCCTGTGTGTGTGCACTAGTAACCTGTGCTCCTGTGTGTGTGTGTGCACTAGTAACCTGTGCTCCTGTGTGTGTGTGCACTAGTAACCTGTGCTCCTGTGTGTGTGTGCACAAGTAACCTGTGCTCCTGTGTGTGTGTGTGCACTAGTAACCTGTGCTCCTGTGTGTGTGTGTGCACTAGTAACCTGTGCTCCTGTGTGTGTGTGCACTAGTAACCTGTGCTCCTGTGTGTGTGTGTGCACTAGTAACCTGTGCTCCTGTGTGTGTGTGCACTAGTAACCTGTGCTCCTGTGTGTGTGTGCACTAGTAACCTGTGCTCCTGTGTGTGTGTGCACTAGTAACCTGTGCTCCTGTGTGTGTGTGCACTAGTAACCTGTGCTCCTGTGTGTGTGTGCACTAGTAACCTGTGCTCCTGTGTGTGTGCACTAGTAACCTGTGCTCCTGTGTGTGTGTGCACTAGTAACCTGTGCTCCTGTGTGTGTGTGCACAAGTAACCTGTGCTCCTGTGTGTGTGTGCACTAGTAACCTGTGCTCCTGTGTGTGTGTGCACTAGTAACCTGTGCTCCTGTGTGTGTGCACTAGTAACCTGTGCTCCTGTGTGTGTGTGCACTAGTAACCTGTGCTCCTGTGTGTGTGCGTGCACTAGTAACCTGTGCTCCTGTGTGTTGTGTGTGTGTGTGCACTAGTAACCTGTGCTCCTGTGTGAGTGTGCAGCTAGTAACCTGTGCTCCTGTGTGTGTGTGCAGCTAGTAACCTGTGCTCCTGTGTGTGTGCACTAGTAACCTGTGCTCCTGTGTGTGTGTGGGCACTAGTAACCTGTGCTCCTGTGTGTGTGTGCACTAGTAACCTGTGCTCCTGTGTGTGTGTGCACTAGTAACCTGTGCTCCTGTGTGTGTGTGCACTAGTAACCTGTGCTCCTGTGTGTGTGCACTAGTAACCTGTGCTCCTGTGTGTGTGCGTGCACTAGTAACCTGTGCTCCTGTGTGTGTGTGTGTGTGCACAAGTAACCTGTGCTCCTGTGTGTGTGTGCACTAGTAACATGTGCTCCTGTGTGTGTGCACTAGTAACCTGTGCTCCTGTGTGTGTGTGTGTGCACTAGTAACCTGTGCTCCTGTGTGTGTGTGCACTAGTAACCTGTGCTCCCGTGTGTGTGCACTAGTAACCTGTGCTCCTGTGTGTGTGTGCACTAGTAACCTGTGCTCCTGTGTGTGTGTGTGCACAAGTAACCTGTGCTCCTGTGTGTGCACTAGTAACCTGTGCTCCTGTGTGTGTGTGTGCACTAGTAACCTGTGCTCCTGTGCGTGTGTGCACTAGTAACCTGTGCTCCTGTGTGTGTGTGTGTGTGTGTGTGTGTGTGTGTGCACTAGTAACCTGTGCTCCTGTGTGTGTGTGCACTAGTAACCTGTGCTCCTGTGTGTGTGTGCACTAGTAACCTGTGCTCCTGTGTGTGTGTGCACTAGTAACCTGTGCTCCTGTTTGTGTGCACTAGTAACCTGTGCTCCTGTGTGTGTGTGCACTAGTAACCTGTGCTCCTGTGTGTGTGCACTAGTAACCTGTGCTCCTGTGTGTGTGTGTGCACAAGTAACCTGTGCTCCTGTGCGTGTGTGTGTGCACTAGTAACCTGTTCTCCTGTGTGTGTGTGTGCACTAGTAACCTGTACTCCTGTGTGTGTGTGCACTAGTAACCTGTGCTCCTGTGTGTGTGTGCACTAGTAACCTGTGCTCCTGTGTGTGTGTGTGCACTAGTAACCTGTGCTCCTGTGTGTGCACTAGTAACCTGTGCTCCTGTGTGTGTGTGCACTAGTAACCTGTGCTCCGGTGTGTGTGCACTAGTAACCTGTGCTCCTGTGTGTGTGTGCACTAGTAACCTGTGCTCCTGTGTGTGTGCACTAGTAACCTGTGCTCCTGTGTGTGTGTGCACTAGTAACCTGTGCTCCTGTGTGTGTGTGCTGTGTGTGTGTGTGTGTGTGCACTAGTAACCTGTGCTCCTGTGTGTGTGTGCACTAGTAACCTGTGCTCTTGTGTGTGTGTGTCACTAGTAACCTGTGCTCCTGTGTGTGTGTGCACTAGTAACATGTGCTCCTGTGTGTGTGCACTAGTAACCTGTGCTCCTGTGTGTGTGTGTGCACTAGTAACCTGTGCTCCTGTGTGTGTGTGCACTAGTAACCTGTGCTCCCGTGTGTGTGCCCTAGTAACCTGTGCTCCTGTGTGTGTGTGTGCACTAGTAACCTGTGCTCCTGTGTGTGTGTGCAATAGTAACCTGTGCTCCTGTGTGTGTGTGCACAAGTAACCTGTGCTCCTGTGTGTGTGTGTGCACTAGTAACCTGTGCTCCTGTGTGTGTGTGTGCACTAGTAACCTGTGCTCCTGTGTGTGTGTGCACTAGTAACCTGTGCTCCTGTGTGTGTGTGTGCACTAGTAACCTGTGCTCCTGTGTGTGTGTGCACTAGTAACCTGTGCTCCTGTGTGTGTGTGCACTAGTAACCTGTGCTCCTGTGTGTGTGTGCACTAGTAACCTGTGCTCCTGTGTGTGTGTGCACTAGTAACCTGTGCTCCTGTGTGTGTGTGCACTAGTAACCTGTGCTCCTGTGTGTGTGCACTAGTAACCTGTGCTCCTGTGTGTGTGTGCACTAGTAACCTGTGCTCCTGTGTGTGTGTGCACAAGTAACCTGTGCTCCTGTGTGTGTGTGCACTAGTAACCTGTGCTCCTGTGTGTGTGTGCACTAGTAACCTGTGCTCCCGTGTGTGTGCACTAGTAACCTGTGCTCCTGTTTGTGTGCACTAGTAACCTGTGCTCCTGTGTGTGTGCGTGCACTAGTAACCTGTGCTCCTGTGTGTGTGTGTGTGTGTGCACTAGTAACCTGTGCTCCTGTGTGAGTGTGCAGTAGTAACCTGTGCTCCTGTGTGTGTGTGCAGTAGTAACCTGTGCTCCTGTGTGTGTGCACTAGTAACCTGTGCTCCTGTGTGTGTGTGGGCACTAGTAACCTGTGCTCCTGTGTGTGTGTGCACTAGTAACCTGTGCTCCTGTGTGTGTGTGCACTAGTAACCTGTGCTCCTGTGTGTCTGTGCACTAGTAACCTGTGCTCCTGTGTGTGTGCACTAGTAACCTGTGCTCCTGTGTGTGTGCGTGCACTAGTAACCTGTGCTCCTGTGTGTGTGTGTGTGTGCACAAGTAACCTGTGCTCCTGTGTGTGTGTGCACTAGTAACATGTGCTCCTGTGTGTGTGCACTAGTAACCTGTGCTCCTGTGTGTGTGTGTGTGTGCACTAGTAACCTGTGCTCCTGTGTGTGTGTGCACTAGTAACCTGTGCTCCCGTGTGTGTGCACTAGTAACCTGTGCTCCTGTGTGTGTGTGCACTAGTAACCTGTGCTCCTGTGTGTGTGTGTGCACAAGTAACCTGTGCTCCTGTGTGTGCACTAGTAACCTGTGCTCCTGTGTGTGTGTGTGCACTAGTAACCTGTGCTCCTGTGCGTGTGTGCACTAGTAACCTGTGCTCCTGTGTGTGTGTGTGTGTGTGTGTGTGTGTGTGTGTGTGCACTAGTAACCTGTGCTCCTGTGTGTGTGTGCACTAGTAACCTGTGCTCCTGTGTGTGTGTGCACTAGTAACCTGTGCTCCTGTGTGTGTGTGCACTAGTAACCTGTGCTCCTGTTTGTGTGCACTAGTAACCTGTGCTCCTGTGTGTGTGTGCACTAGTAACCTGTGCTCCTGTGTGTGTGCACTAGTAACCTGTGCTCCTGTGTGTGTGTGTGCACAAGTAACCTGTGCTCCTGTGCGTGTGTGTGTGCACTAGTAACCTGTTCTCCTGTGTGTGTGTGTGCACTAGTAACCTGTACTCCTGTGTGTGTGTGCACTAGTAACCTGTGCTCCTGTGTGTGTGTGCACTAGTAACCTGTGCTCCTGTGTGTGTGTGTGCACTAGTAACCTGTGCTCCTGTGTGTGCACTAGTAACCTGTGCTCCTGTGTGTGTGTGCACTAGTAACCTGTGCTCCGGTGTGTGTGCACTAGTAACCTGTGCTCCTGTGTGTGTGTGCACTAGTAACCTGTGCTCCTGTGTGTGTGTGCACTAGTAACCTGTGCTCCTGTGTGTGTGTGCACTAGTAACCTGTGCTCCTGTGTGTGTGTGTGTGTGCACTAGTAACCTGTGCTCCTGTGTGTGTGTGCACTAGTAACCTGTGCTCTTGTGTGTGTGTGTACTAGTAACCTGTGCTCCTGTGTGTGTGTGCACTAGTAACATGTGCTCCTGTGTGTGTGCACTAGTAACCTGTGCTCCTGTGTGTGTGTGTGTGCACTAGTAACCTGTGCTCCTGTGTGTGTGTGCACTAGTAACCTGTGCTCCCGTGTGTGTGCCCTAGTAACCTGTGCTCCTGTGTGTGTGTGTGCACTAGTAACCTGTGCTCCTGTGTGTGTGTGCAATAGTAACCTGTGCTCCTGTGTGTGTGTGCACAAGTAACCTGTGCTCCTGTGTGTGTGTGTGCACTAGTAACCTGTGCTCCTGTGTGTGTGTGTGCACTAGTAACCTGTGCTCCTGTGTGTGTGTGCACTAGTAACCTGTGCTCCTGTGTGTGTGTGTGCACTAGTAACCTGTGCTCCTGTGTGTGTGTGCACTAGTAACCTGTGCTCCTGTGTGTGTGTGCACTAGTAACCTGTGCTCCTGTGTGTGTGTGCACTAGTAACCTGTGCTCCTGTGTGTGTGTGCACTAGTAACCTGTGCTCCTGTGTGTGTGTGCACTAGTAACCTGTGCTCCAGTGTGTGTGTGCACTAGTAACCTGTGCTCCTGTGTGTGTGTGCACTAGTAACCTGTGCTCCTGTGTGTGTGTGCACTAGTAACCTGTGCTCCTGTGTGTGTGTGCACTAGTAACCTGTGCTCCTGTGTGTGTGCACTAGTAACCTGTGCTCCTGTGTGTGTGTGCACTAGTAACCTGTGCTCCAGTGTGTGTGTGCACTAGTAACCTGTGCTCCTGTGTGTGTGCACTAGTAACCTGTGCTCCTGTGTGTGTGCGTGCACTAGTAACCTGTGCTCCTGTGTGTGTGTTGTGCTGTGTGTGCACTAGTAACCTGTGCTCCTGTGTGTGTGTGCACTAGTAACCTGTGCTCCTGTGTGTGTGCACTAGTAACCTGTGCTCCTGTGTGTGTGTGTGCACTAGTAACCTGTGCTCCTGTGTGTGTGTGCACTAGTAACCTGTGCTCCTGTGTGTGTGTGCACTAGTAACCTGTGCTCCTGTGTGTGTGTGTGCACTAGTAACCTGTGCTCCTGTGTGTGTGTGCACTAGTAACCTGTGCTCCTGTGTGTGTGTGCACAAGTAACCTGTGCTCCTGTGTGTGTGTGTGCACTAGTAACCTGTGCTCCTGTGTGTGTGTGTGCACTAGTAACCTGTGCTCCTGTGTGTGTGTGCACTAGTAACCTGTGCTCCTGTGTGTGTGTGCACTAGTAACCTGTGCTCCTGTGTGTGTGTGCACTAGTAACCTGTGCTCCTGTGTGTGTGTGCACTAGTAACCTGTGCTCCTGTGTGTGTGTGCACTAGTAACCTGTGCTCCTGTGTGTGTGTGCACTAGTAACCTGTGCTCCTGTGTGTGTGTGCACTAGTAACCTGTGCTCCTGTGTGTGTGCACTAGTAACCTGTGCTCCTGTGTGTGTGTGCACTAGTAACCTGTGCTCCTGTGTGTGTGTGCACTAGTAACCTGTGCTCCTGTGTGTGTGTGCACTAGTAACCTGTGCTCCTGTGTGTGTGTGCACTAGTAACCTGTGCTCCTGTGTGTGTGTGCACTAGTAACCTGTGCTCCTGTGTGTGTGTGCACTAGTAACCTGTGCTCCTGTGTGTGTGTGTGCACTAGTAACCTGTGCTCCTGTGTGTGTGTGTGTGTG